>JAGFMF010012255.1:6862214-6878997 GCA_019455555.1 Galemys pyrenaicus | reverse complement strand
CCCCATAGTGCTACACTGTGTTGGCCAAGATCAGTCCCTGCTCTTTGGAAACCCTGACCATGGGCCCAGGACCGGGTGGGTGGGGGGATGGGGACGGAGCTTGTTGAGAAACATAAACTCAGGCCCGCTCCCCTCATCAGCTATGCAGAGAACGCCTCATTCCACTGGCTGAGAGGTGCCTCAGGAAAAGTCAAAACATTTTCAAAGATTGATGAAACACAGCAGACTCTGCCTAGACAATCAGGAGGAGATGCAGAAGTCGGGGAAGTCAGAGTGGGTGGGCTGTATATGCGGCATAGGTGCTCAGCCGTGCCTAGTGGCTCCCAGGCACAGGCCTGAGAGATTCTGATTGAGCTGGTCTTGAGCGAGCTCTAGGAAGGTGTATTTGCAACAAGCTTGGCAAAACCCTGATTCCCATGGTTGAGCTGAGAGACCTCCCTCAGAGCCTGTCCCCAGAAATCTCTCTCAGGCTCTCGCTCAGCCTGGAAGCATCACCTGGGTCAGGTTCTTGGAAGTGTAGTGAGAGGAGTGACCATAAAGGCCGGGGCCTGAGTGGTAGCTTCCTAGGGCCAGGAGGCTTGGGCTCAGCTCCACAGCCACAGTCCTACCCCAGGACCTTTGCACCTCCTGCTTCTGCTTCCTTGAAGGCACTTCTCCCAAGAATCTCCGTCACCCCCTTAGAACTGTAGTCAAGTATCACTCTGTTGAAAATGTTTTTCAAAACAAACTGTTGAAATCTGACTGCAGAGAGGGAGTGGGAAGCAAAAGGGGCCCAGTGGGCTACAGGATTACTGGTGCTTTGGTGGTGGGTTGCCATGGTAACATACATTTGAGGAGATGTGAACCTCTACCCCTAAACCATCACCTCAATAAAAAATAATGTAATAAAAATTGTTTTAAAAAAACAAACAAATCCAATAAACAAGAGTAAATAAAAGGATGAGTGAGGGCCTCCCTGGTGCACAAGGGATTAGGTCTCAGAACTGTGAAGTTGTCGCAGTCACTGCAGCACGAGTTCGATCCCCGGCCAGGGAGGGGACCCACAGGGTGCAGCAGACCTCTCCTGCCTCACCCGCTGCTCCCCTCAGCAGTGTGTTTTAGTCCATCTGCCTGTTCTGCTCCCACCTCTGTTTCTGGGGAATCCTCTCACCTCTCACACCTCTATCCTACACCCCTTGTGCACCAGGGAGGCCCTCACTCATTCTTTTATTTACTCTTGTTTATTGGATGTTTGTTTTTTTAAAACAATTTTTATTACATTACTTTTTATTGAGTTGATGGTTTAGGGGTAGAGGTTCACACCTCCTCAAAGAGTAAATAAAAATAACTCTTTTAAAAAAAGAGAATGAATGAGAACAACAAAAACAAGCTAAAAGCCAACACTCTATCCCTCTTCCTTCTTATTTCTTGTCATCTAACATACCATTTATTTATTATCTGTCTTCCTGGCCCCCCACTTTTACCTCCTTCCACCCCCACCCCTCATCCTCCCCTGAACATGAGGGCAGGGAATTTTTTCCGTTTTGTTAACTGTTTTATCACCAGTACCTAGAACAGCAAAGGAAGGGAGGAAGGAAGGCAGGAAGGCAGGAAGGCAGGAAGGCAGGAAGGCAGGAAGGCAGGAAGGCAGGTAGGAAGGCAGGAAGGCAGGAAAGCAGGAAGGCAGGAAGGCAGGAAGGCAGGAAGGCAGGAAGGCAGGAAGGCAGGAAGGAAGGAAGGAAGGAAGGCAGGAAGGCAGGAAGGAAGGAAGGAAGGAAGGAAGGAAGGAAGGAAGGAAGGAAGGAAGGAAGGAAGGAAGGAAGGAAGGAAGGAAGGAAGACATGACTGAGGGCGGGAGGAAGAAGAAGGACCTTGCTCCAGGACATGGTTTCTTTAGTCAGCTGCTTAGGCAGTGGGCCCCACGGTGGCCTGAGCACCCCCATCTTCATGTTCCACATCCACGCTTGTCTGTAGCGGGGTCTTACTGCCAGGCAGTCCCTAGCAAACCCCGGCTACGTGAGCAGGAGCAGCCACGTCCCCGCTGGCTCCCGGAGGGCGCCCGTGGCCGTGAGTCCACCTCTCAGTGGAGAAGCCCCGCAGGAGCCAACCTCCGCAGCAGAAACGCACAAAGCGTGACCGTCAAATCCTGCAGGAGGCTTGACTCAAAGCGTGTGTAAAATGTTCGCAGCCCACTCCATGTAACCCGTTTGGATCTCAAAAGCAAAGGAAAAAGCCCTCGTACTTCTGGCTTTTTGGTCTCATTTCCGGGGCTGAGCAGATGACCGAGACCTGCCCACGGCAGCTGGCCTTCCCCTCGCCCCCTTGCAACTCAGCAGCGACAGACTATTAAAAACTCCACCCCCAAATTAAAAGAAGAGGGTTCTAGATGATTTGGATCTTGGGATGGCCCTTGTAATCAGTTTGTCACAGGGCAACCCTAACATAAAATGGGTGTGCCTGGTGGGGTCCTCACCGCGTGCTCGAAGGCACTTCTAGTGCCCCAATGGCAGGCACACCGACAAAGGTTAATAAAGGGCTTATTTACAAAAGAAGGGGAAATAAAGAAATGAGTAACTCAGGGAGAAGGTTCCTCCAAGCGGGAACCCGACAGCAGCTGGGAGCTGGCTCTGAACCAAGAGAGCCCCCAAGGCCCACTTGTCTGGCTTACACCCAGCCTGGCTGCCGAACTCACCCTCAGGCCCCAGGGACCCCCTCTTTGGGGCTGACCTTGTGGGATTTGTGGTTCCTGGATATTGTTGGTCTGGAGTGGGGGTGCAGCCCATAAACTTATTTGTATAGTTCATTCAGAAAGACTTTCCCCCTAACAGGTCCACTTTATTGAGGTGTAGGCCTGCGAGACCACACTGCGTGTTGACCCTGGACTCGCTGGTGCTGGGGGCTCTGGGTTGGGGGCGCCCTCAAAACGCCGGGATGAGTAACATTAATGGGGGCCTCTGACCTGGTGGTCACTCAGGCCGCACGTGGGTTGTCGCACTGAACCCTTGTGATTATCCTGGGTGCATGCAAAACCCCGGGACAGTGGGTGCCCCAGGGCAGCTCACAGAAGCCCCAGCTGTGATCTCACCCTAATTCAGCAGGACTGTAAGGCTCAGATACAGGGTGGATTGTGCCCAGGGTGGCGCAGTGAGGACATCTGGCAGGGCTGAATCTGGATGAGGGTCGCAGGGTAGGATTTCCCCTGGGGACTATAGGTGGAGGATGCCACAAGACGCCTGTTTCCCTCACCTCCGAGCAGGTGGGGCTCCTGTCGGCCACACCACACCGCGAGCCTGCTGCTGCCTGAGGCACGAGGGGAAATGGGCCAAGGCCAAGACGGGCAGCCCAGACCGGTCAGCAGGTTGGCCCGCGGACCCTGCGCTCCCCTCCTGTAGGACCTCTGTCTCCGAGAAGCCCCTCTGACCCCAGCGCCTTCCCTGGGCTGCTCCTGACCGGGCAGAGCCAGCCCCGTGTCCCCGCCACACATGCCAGCTGGTTTTCCTTTGCTCCTTACTTTCTAGCGTGAGATGAAAGCCAGCCGCAGGCCTAGCCCTCCCCACCCCCAACTGCCCCTGGGAGAGGTAGGGCGACTTGGTTAGACTCTGTAGGGTAAGAGAGGCCAGGGAAAGAGTGGGCACAGGAGCAAGAGAGAGGGACCTGGATGAGCAGGAAGCAGCTGAGCTGGTGAGTTGGATGACAGGTCGGAGAGCAGAGGGCCAAGAGGGTCTACAGTCCACTGGTAACCTGCCCCCACGAGAAAGTGCAGACCATGTCTCTGCTGAGGGGTTAATAGCCAAAGCATATGAGGAACTCACGCAACTCCAGAGCAAAACCCAAATAATCTAATTTCAAAAATGGGCACAGCGAGGGCCCTCCCTGGTGGCACAGTGGGTTAAGCAACGCACTATGAAGCAGACCGCAGCCACTGCAGCACGAGTTCAATCTTTGCCCCCAGCAGGGGAGGGGACCCACATGGCACAGCAGACCTCTCCTGCCGCGCCCGCTGCTCCCCTCAGCAGTGTGTTTCAGTCCATCTGCCTGTTCTGCTTCCCACTCTGTCTCTGGTGAATCCTCTCACCCCACACCTCTGGACTGTACCCCAGCTCTTGTGTGCATAAATAAATAAATAAATCTTTTTAAGAAATCTATTAGTCCTTTGCTGTGCATTACGCAAACCCCACACTGATAAAGAGACCGAGAGGAGGCATGGAGCGCTGCACGATGCAGGATGCTACTGAACAAGCAGAGCTCTGGCCTTTTTACTGAAAGAATCATCATCAAACATCAGTTACGCAGGCTAGAAGGGTAAGGAAAGGTGGAGGAAGAATGTGTTATCTAGGGCTAGTGGGGTGGGTCTGCTGGCCAGGTGACTTTTATCTACTTCATGATCAAGAGTTGTGTCCGCACCCTTGGATCTCGGCCAATGTTCTAATCTTATCAAGAAAGCACTCCACTGATCAGGTTTGGGGTCCTTCCTCATCCACCAGTCCTCAGCCCCAGGCGTTCCGGTCACACCTGTGATGTATGAGCCGGAGTAAGTTTATGCACCGTCCTCAGCCCTGGCGTCTGGTCATACCTCGTGATGCAGACCCTCCCCAAGGTGACTGAGCTCGAGTGCCACCAGGGAGGCTCCGATGAATAGATTTTTTTGTTGAAGATATCCAGATCCCCACAGCTGTATAATAGGCTCTTGACACGGCTAAACGGAACTACCATGTGACCCAGGGAGGCCACCTCTGGAAATGGATCAGAAGAAGTTTAGCCACAAACTCGAAAGCTATCTGCACTCATTTGTGAAAAAAGCTCTTAATAAAATGGGTAGAGATAGGATATACGTCAACATAATGAAGGCCAACTACTGCAAACCTACAGTCAATATCACATTTAACAGTGAAAAACTGACGCTTTTCTTTCAAGATCAGAAAAAAGACAATGATGCTCAGTCACCACTTCTAAACAATCGGGCACTAGAATTTAGCGGGAACAATTAGACAGCTAAAGAAATAAGAGGAATCAGATTAGAAGAGGTGAAACTATTATCATTTGCAGAGAATTTGATAGGAAATTCTAAAGACCCTGCCCCGAAAAATACTAGAAATTATAAATGAGTACAGTAAGGTTGCAGGCTATAAAATAATATATAAAAATCAGCTTCAGTCCTATGTGCAAATAATGAGTAAAAAGAAAAAAGAAATTAAGAAAATAATCCCATTTACAATTGCATCAAAAAGAATGAAATACCTAGGAATAAATTCAGCAAAGGCAGGTAAAAGATTTATAGGATAAAAATTACAAGACATTATTAAGAGCCATACACAAACATAAAGAGGTGGAATGACCACCTATGCTTATGAGATATGAGATAATGAAAATGACTATTTTACCAAAAGCAACATACAGATTTAATGCAATTCCTATTAAAAGGAAATAGGACAATAATACTAACATTTGTATGGAACCATAAAAGATGCCGAATAACTAAAGCAATCTTGAGATAGAAAAAGAATAATGGAGGCATTGCGTTACCTAATTTAAAGTGCATTATAAGGAATGATAATGAACAGTATGGTACTGAATAAAAATATGCACAAGTATGAAGAAAAGCTATCTGCACCATATGCTTGGCAGCATGGTGTACAATAACCAAGACAAGGAGTCACCTAAGTGCTCATCAGTGGATGTATGGATGAAGATATGTATCGACAGCCAATGGAATATTATGCAGCTGTAAAAAAGACAAGGACAGCATGGATGGATCTTGAAGGCATTATGCCAAGTGAATAAGTCAGACGGACAAATATAGTATGATGTCACTTATATGTCGAATCGAAGAAATTAAAAAAGAACTTGTTGAAAAGAGATCAGATTTGAGGGAGAAGGTGGGTGGGAGAGAACTGGAGGAAAGTGATACAAACTTCCAATTATAAGATAGATAAATTCTAGGGGTGTAAAGTACAAAAGAGGATGCTAATTAGCACTGCTGCTTGATAGCTTTGGAAGATGCTAAGAGAGTAAATCATAAGTTTCCTCATCACAAGGAAAAGTAAATTCAAGCCATAGAACAAATGATAATTCTGCTGAGGTCCTACCCTTCTTCCCATCCCCACTTCTGCAGAAGACACACAGGTTCTCCTCAAATGGGCTCTTCCATTGCTGGTGTGGGACCTCCATTTTCCTTTTCAAATCAATTCCCTTGGTTCCTTGGGCTTTGGAGACAATTGCATTGATGATAAGGATTAAATGGGCAATCTACAAAGTCCTGCACTGTGCCAGGCAGAGCGGAATTGTTCTAGGAGGGTTAGCAATGACTAGTGTCTTGTTTGTTTTCCTGATGATATGGAAGGATGACCCAATCTCAACCCAGGTGACAAACACCCTGGGGGAAACTTGGATTGGCTTCAAGACTCAGCCCCAACTCACAGCACACCTGATCTTGGAATGTTCCTTGCGTCTAGCCAGTTGCACTGGGACTTTCTCCTTCCTGGGAGTGGAGAGCAGAGGCAGGCTGAGCTCCCTCCCCTGGCAACCCCAGAGGGGACTCCTCAGGACCCAGCTGGCCTCCATAGGGTGGTTCCTGCCAGACAACTCCATAAATCCTACTTCCAGGCAACTGGGCAAACAAACCTCCACTCTTTTTAAAGTAACAATGAACCTTTATGAATGTGGTTAACAAAATCAGCTAATATTTATCAAGACTCGTTAGATGCCAGCTACTGTATCATGCACAGTTTTGTTCAATTCTTAGCCTAACCCACTTTGCAAAAGGGGGCACAGAAAGGTCAAGTAACTTGCTCTAGTTTCTGTGAGCTTTTAATCAAAATGTAACATCCCTACTGAATAGTGCATAGATCATTAAGTGTACATTTGAGGAATTTTCATGGTGTGCATGCACCTAACCAGAATCCAGGTGAACAACATTGTCAGCTACCCCGTGCTCCCTTCTAAGCCATTACCTACCCGCTCGCCTGACTTCAACAGCATAGATTACTTTTACCCATTTTTGAACTTCATAGAAATGGCATCACACAGATCCCATTTTCTGGCTGGTTTCTTTTGCTCAATACTTTGCGAGATCTTGACCATGTTGTGTGATGTGGCTGTCTCGGTCACTGTCATTGCTGTATTGTGTTTCATCACATTTGCTGTGGGCTCCTGTATAACAAACAATGACAAAAAGTAAACAGCCCACTATTTCTGTAGGACAGGCGTCCAGCACCACTCAGCTGGTGGTCTGTCCAGGCAGCTATCTAGAGGTTGGCTGAGGCGAAGGTCTCATCTGAGGCTCAGCTGGGGCGAGATCCACTTACAAGTTCACATGTTTGCTGGAAAGACCCTAAAGGGTTGCTGGACTGACGGCCACACCAATCCCTTGGTTGTTAGCCAGAGGCTCCCTCATTTCTTGCCACATGGGCCTCTCCTGAAGCGGACCTGCCTCATCAAAGTCAATGAGTGTCAGTAGAGGGTCTCCTGGCAAGATGTAAGTTACAACCTTATGTAACATCATCACAGAAGTGACAGAACCTGCCTGTGGTTGGCCTTCAATGGCTGAGTTTGGGAGCTGTGGTTCAGGAGACAGACATTCTAGTGCCTGGGTAAGGCCCCACTCACCCTGAAGGCCCACAGGGAGGTATAAACAAACGTCTAGCGGGGGAGCACTGTGCATTTCCTTTGGTCCACACCTGCACCTTCTCTCCTGGGAATATGCCTGGGACTTGAGCAGCTGGGCCGTAGCGTGCCCACATGTCTAGCTTTTGAAGGTTCTGCCAAACTTCTTCCCAGAGTGCTGGTGCCATCTACCTACCCCCCCTTAGCTGAGTAGGAGGGCACCAGTCAGAGCGCGTGGTGGTGGTGTTAAATATTACCTCCCCGAGGGCGCCTTAGGATGGCAGGTTTGAAACTTGGTGGCAAATCACAAGTCACCAAATTCACATGTCTGCAGACTTTCTGATCATTTGAGGGATGGGAGCTGGACTGGGCTACTCCAGGCTTCATCCATCCTTGTCCTGTTCACTGCTGTAGCCTTGGTGGCCGGAGCAGAACCGGCCTGTGGTTGGCCTTCGATGGCTGAGTTTGGGAGCTGTGGGTCAGGAGACAGGTCTCAGGAAGGGCAGGGACAGCTGAAAGGGGGACTCTGATGGGCCTGAGCCTGTTACTGGGAAGAAGGCCCAGAACCTTACCTGATTTCTCACCAGCAAAGCATACGATTGGCTACAGTCTGGCTTAGTTGCTTTGTCACATAAAGTACAGTTCTCGGGACGGAAGCATGAAGAAGGCCCCTTGGTGCGTGACAGTTTAAAGGTGGCGAGAGACAGCGCTTGCCGGGGGGTGGGAGGGAAGGAGTAGTTCATAAACTGACCTTTGGCCCATGGTGGCTTCTCCATCATATCTGGCGACCACCTGGCGTCCCAGAACTCCCCTGTGTTAGTTGGACCGCAAATTCCAGAAGGCCTTGGTGACCCTGTGTTTCTGTCAGCAGCAGTGGCAAGCTGACATGAGCCCCACCTTTTGAGAAAACCCCTTTCAATCAACAGGAAGCCTCCAGTTAATCTAGCTGGAGATGAGCTCATCCTCTGTCACGGTCTTTCTTGTTTTGGGGAGGTTTTATAGCATCTCTGCCACTGCACTCTTTTCGCTTGGAACAGGGTGCCTATTTTGAGCACTTGGGGGCAGGGAGGGTCAACCCCATCACATGGCTCTCATCTTCTTTTCCAAGCAGACCTACCTTGGGCCTCCCTAGAATTCCTTCTCGGGTTTCCTCTGAGTCATCTCATTAGGTCCGAGTATGTCCATTTCCCCCTCCTTCCTCGCTGCATTCAACGCAGACCTTCTTCTCCCAGAACAACTGTTCTTTTCTTTCTGTCGCCTCACCCAAATCCTCATGTTTCGCCATGCTTTCTGACTTCTCCTGAGAGCTGATTGTTATTTGAAACTGAAGTCTCAGAGTTCATTCCTTCTAATCTGGGGCTGAATTTGGATCAGCATCAAGGAGCTTGAGACAGGAATGTGGCAGTGTAATTGAGAGCCCAGGCGGGAGGGCTGAGTGCTCAGCAGGAGGTCAGGGGGGTCACTGGGCACGGGGTGGAAGTACATTGTTCACTTGGGGTGATGTTTCACTTATCATGCCATCCTCAGGTTTCCTCCATGTTGTCACTGCTGTCAGAATTCCCTTCCTTTATAAAGGCAGAATATTCCATTTATGCGTGTACAACATTTTGTGTACCCGTTCATCCACCAGCAGCCACATTTGTTCCTCATCATCTGATGATTTACCTAACAAGTCTAGCATATTCTGAGCATCATGCCCTAGAACCATGCTTCCCTTTGGGTTTGCAGAGTTGTGATTTTTCTAATTGTTATGTCTGTGGTAGTTGTTACTTAGAATTCTTGAGGAACTTCCCTTCAATTCTTTATTTGTTCAGGGAAGGCAGCAAATGAGAGATCCTTTTTTTTTTTCTGTCAATATTCAGAGCACGAAGCAACTGCGAAAGTGACCAATGAGCTTTTAAAAATATCGTTAGGAGCCTGTGATTTAAGAATACATAGAACACGTAGGAGGTGTTTCATCCACCGAGGTCATCGTTTGGGCTGATGCTCGCACTCTGCCATCTCAGGAGACCATGTGGTTGGCACCTGGGCCATTTGTTTTTCTGAGTGGAAGCCAGGCGATATTTAATTATCACCCTCTTTGCTTGTATCAAAGTGTGTGGTCTTTAGGCAAACATCTCTCTCTGTCTCAGCTTTCCTTTCTTGTACAAGAAAATTGGGCAAGATGAGCTGTAGGAATACTCCTATCCAAAATTCTGGTTTTTTGGAGATTTTTTTTTTTTTAAAGATTTATTTATTTTATGCGTACAAGCACTGGGGTACAGGCCAGAGGTGGGGGTGGGGGTGAGAGGATTCACCACAGAGAGTGGGGAGCAGAACAGGCAGATCAACGGGAATACACTGCCGAGGGGAGCAGCGGGCACAGCAGGAGAGGTCTGCCGCGCCCTGTGGGTCCCCTCCCTGGCCGGCAGCAGGGATCGAACTCATGCTGCAGTGGCTGCGGTCTGCTTCATAGTGTGTTGCTTAACCCACTGCGCCACCGGGGAGGCCCTGGAGATTATTTTTTGAAGATTTGTTTTTATCTATACACACAAGAGCTGGGGTACAGGCCAGAGGTGTGGGGGTTGAGAAGTTTCTCCAGACACAGAGTGGGGAGCAGAACAGGCAGATCTACTGAAAGACATTGCTGAGGGGAGCAGCTGGTGAGACAGGAGAGGTCTGCTGAGCCAGGTGTGTCTGCTTCCTGTCCAGGGATGGAACTTGTGCTGCAGTGTCTGTGGATGCTTCATAGTGCTGAGACTTAACTCCTAGAGCCACCAGAGAGGCCCTTTTTGGAGCATCTTCACTTATATCTTATTCATTTGACTCTCCCAGTCTTATCAGCATCTTCTCTTTACTTCCCCGCACTGCTTTCCACCCCTCCACCCCCGCCACAGACCTAAGGCAGTAGTGTTCAATCTGGGATGTTTTGCCTCTTCATAGACAAAACATCTGATGACATTGATGACGTCTGGGGACATTTTTGATTGTCACGCATGGGAGGTGCCACTGTCATGCAGGCCGAGACCAGGGAAGCAGCTAAACGTCCTCCAATACAGAGGACATTCCTGCTCCAAAGGCAAATAGTCCCAAGGCTGAGAAACCCTGACTTGAAGTAATCCGTGGACAAGATCTTATTCTGTTGAATTCAATGCTTATTCAGTGGAAGGCTGTGTAAAAATGTGCCCCTCTGAGAAGTCAACTATATGTAAACCGAGAGGACGGGCAGTTTGTTTTAGTCACATACACAGAAAGCAGTTGTTTGATGTTCTTGTACCTTCCCCCCTTCCATCTTATTTCTGGCTCCTATTTTGCCCCTAGAGACCTTTCTATTATTGGCTTAAGGGAAGATTAATGGTCATTTTTTATTGCTTTCCGGCCAATGAAAAATTTCTAGGTCTTAATTTTTTTTAACTTAGGAAATAAACTTCAAAATCAAGTTTTATCTTAAAAGCACTTAAATTTTGGTCCCAATTCCTCTTTGCCATTTGATGGATTAATTGCACACTTTAAGAAAAGTTAGCATTCCCTTTTAAAGTCATTAAAAGTATTGCCTCTTCTGCTCATAGCTTCTCCTGTAAGATGTATCTTCCTGTATTGTTTTCTCGGCTGCTTTTGTGCTGATTGTAAAAATCCCAGTTAGTGCTAAAATGGATTTTCCTTTGGCAGCTGCCAGAACGGTGTGTCTTTTCTTATTCAAAAAGTCAATTTGGACTTAGTTCTTGGTGCCTGATTTTTAAAACAGACAACTAATTTGTCAGAAACAAAAATTGAATTTTTTGGTCTAACTTTGGTAGAAGCAGCAATTAGATATGGCAGGTTTATTAATTCACTTGTTTCTATCAAGAATTCACCAGTTTGTCTTACAAACATATATTCACAGTTTGTCACATTTTATCCAAAAAGTAACAGAAAAGGTTTTAATTTTTCACATTATTTCTTTTGTGTTTTGTTGACAGAGGTGTTAATGATTTTTCTTGTCTGCATTCTGAAATAAGACATCTTAAGGATAAATACTAAGAACATTTTCTTGGCTTAAAGTTGATTTAAACTCCTTCTAAACTTAGCTCTTATCTCTGAGGACCCTGCCAGTTTGTTTTTTTTAAGATTTATTTTTTATTTATGCATGCAAGAACCGGGGTACAGGTGAGAGGTGTGGGGGATGAGAGGATTCACCAGAGACAGAGTGGGGAGCAGAACAGGCAGATGGACTGAAATACACTGCTGAGGGGAGCAGTGGGTGAGAGGAGAGGTCTGCTGTGCCATGTGGGTCTGCTTCCAGACCAGGGATGGAACTTGTGCTGCAGTGACTACCCATAGCTTGATTGTGCTGTTTTTAACCCCTGCGTCACCAGAGCGGCCTGCATGACCTATTCTTTAATGCTGCTTTTCCGAGAAGAAAGACAGAGAGCTGAGAAAAAGTCATTCCATCACTTTTGCTTCCCAAATTGTATTCTAGTCATTTTATGTTGCTACATGTCCTTGTTAGTTCCAAGTGTGCTTTTAAATAATCTAAAATTTCTCATGATCTCTTTGAGCTTATATTACTGGCCATTGTGTTTCTCACATCCTTGATATCATAGTTCACAAATGCCAGCTCCAACATACAGAGTTGGGACAGGCATGGAGGAAAGGAGAAAGGCGAGAGCGCTCTGTTTGTATCACCCATGGAGAATTAGATTTACGATTCTGGATTGGCAAGGGCTAGGAAAACAACCTTGGTAAAAACGAGTTGTTTTCTTTAACGACAAGTACCACACGCAGCTGACCTCCAAGATGGCTGTCTCCTTATTTTTGATGGTGCTAACATTCGGCGGCCAGACTCTGTGACCAGAGTCCCTGGCTCTTCTCCCACCTGGGACAGGGGTTCTCGACCTGGGCGCTGATACACCTGAGACAGGTAGTTCTCGTTGTGGGAACTGCATTCTAGGATGCTTGGCATCTCCCTGATTACTAGCAGCTAATTGTGACATTGCCAATTGTCCCCAGCTCCAAGGGCAGCGAAATCCATGCTGGAGGGGCACTGATCTAAGTGCAAGAGCCACATCTGGCCTCGACACAGATGTTCAAGCTCGTCACTGGGAGCTGACCGGGTTTGGTCTCACGTTGCATTTGGGGGGTGGTTGTTGCATTAGGTGAAGTCCACCTGGCTACCCTGTTTCACTGTGCAGAGTTCCGGGTTCTGCTTGCCCCTGGGTGTTGGTGTCCACGGACACACACGATGGGTAGCCTGGCTGGGCCTAAACAAACTCTGTTCAAGGGTCTGCATTTGAAAGGCTTCTGGGTATCTGTGCCTGGTTCTCGCCAGCAGCTTTTCTGGATAAATACACACCCAACTACTGTGTGCACGTGTTTCAGTGCCTTTCCCTCCCTCTCGGCCACTTGCTCTGCAGCTTCTGAAAGAGCTGGCTCCTGACTGCAACTCTCACTGATTATTGGAGAATCTAGATGGCCATGCCAGGGCTTCCTGTCACTTCCCACCCCAGCCGCTGGCACTCTGGGCACCTCTCCTGGCCAGCTGCATTGCCACAGAGCATGGGGTGGCTGTGAACGTTCCTTCTGAGTGCTCTGGTGTAGTCTCACAGACGGCCATCCAAACAGGTGGCAAGAGCTTCGAACACATCCACGCCAAGGTCACCAGCTATCGAGGTAGGTGGATACCTGCTTGGGGAGTGGACACAGGGACTCTGTGGTCTACGAGCCGCAAGCTGTGTCTGGCCGGTCCTGGACACGTGACCTTGGTTCTCACCTGGCTCTCAGGCCGGGGCTGTTGGTGATCGAACGCCACACAAGGAAGCTAACGGTGAATGGCGGACTCGGGCCTTGCTCCAGCTGACCCCGGCGCGGCCCTAACTGGGCCTGAGTCACAGGGCTCTGCTGCCACTTTCTGGGAGTGGACGCTGCAGATTCCTCACAAATGACTCCTGGCGCCTGGTAGAATTTTGCAGAACATGTTCAGAGATGAGTGTGAGGCTTATGCTCGGAGAAGGGCTGGGTCTTCACCTGCCCCACCAGGAGCCTGTGTTCTAGCCCCAGCTGCCACGGAGCCCTCGCGTTCTCAGTGCTCTCACTGTGCTGCCCTCAGGCGCCCGCTTCAGCAGTGACTGCCACTGGCTGGGCAAAACATAAGGCTCCGAGGTGGCTTTACTTACCCAAGTTCATACTTCCAGTGCCAGGATAAAAGCAGTGGTAGGAATGGGGAGGACTCCCTGCTAGGAATGGAGAGGGTTCCCACTAAGAATGGGGAGGACTCCTTGCTAGGAATAGAGAGGATTCCTGCTAGGAATGGGGAGGACTCCCTGCTAGGAATAGAGAGGATTCCCTCTAGGAATGGGGAGGACTTCCTGTTAGGAATGAAGAGGATTCCCGCTAGGAATGGGGAGGACTTCCTGCTAGGAATGAAGAGGATTCCCGCTAGGAATGGGGAGGACTCCCTGCTAGGAATGGAGAGGATTCCTGCTAGGAATGGGGAGGACTCCCTGCTATGGATGGAGAGGGTTCCCGCTAGG
The DNA here is from genome assembly GCA_019455555.1 of Galemys pyrenaicus. NCBI lineage: Eukaryota > Metazoa > Chordata > Mammalia > Eulipotyphla > Talpidae > Galemys > Galemys pyrenaicus. The sequence goes on along the minus strand of JAGFMF010012255.1, from coordinate 6,864,928 downwards.
GGTGGGGAGGACTCCCAGCTCTGAGCAACTCCATCATCTTTGGAATGTTTTCCATTAACATCGACAGAAGGCTCTTTTCCAAGTCAGACCCAAGTAAAATAGCACATGAACTGAAGTTGTAAATCTCTGATTGGTTTCAACTTTGATTTAGTTGGATCTTTCTTGGTTCTCCCTGGTCTCTTGCAACGATGAGGTCCCAGTGTGGTTCTCACATTCCTCCCCTCTGCTTCTCTCTGAACTTCTTGACTGGTAAATGCAAACTTAGATTGTCTTGTCCTCTCATTGCTGAGATCAATGAATCTAATAAACAGGGATCGAAAGTCATGCAGAACCTAAGCAGTCCAAAGGCAGCTGAGCCAGTGCACCCACATGGATGTAAGCAGAGGAAACTACCAAGACAATAAAAATAACAAGAACAACCAGCCCGGGGTGGTTATAGTGTGCCAGGGTGCGTGCCCACAGCCCTCAGTTTGACGTACTGTAATTGCTCCTGTCTTACAGAGACGAGATCCAGGCACAGAAATGAGCAGAGACTTGCCCAAGAGCACAGGGCAGGCCGGCGGGTGGCACAGATCTAGGCCATCTGCCGCTGGGCTCTCCTCTTCCCTTCGCTGAGCTGACACCAGCTCAGGTGTAAATCAGACCATTTCTCCGGGCTTGGTTGGCTCTCATTCGAACTCTCCCTCGCCTGCTGGTTTCTGTTCATGGTGTGCAAAGACTCAAGTCCTCTGGACATTTACTACAGCTTTTTCAATTTTGGATTATTTCCCCGATGTGTCCCCCATTTTCTTTACTATGAAACAAACAGATAAACCCAACTAGAAAGTCCTTCCTTCTAGAAAACCCATCTCCTGCTCGCTGGTTTTGCAAACAGAACAGGGACCAGCCCTCGTAACTCTCCACTCTGTCCCAGCCCTATTTGTCCTAGTTGCTAAATGGTCTTGCTGGGGCTTTTAAGGTAACAAATGAGCCCATTAATCCTCAGAGGGCTCTCCAGGCCCTGCGCCCTCCAGCCTGCGGTTCAATCGATCTGCTCGTTTCCTGCGATCCTGTGTCCCTGTTGCTCTGGCTGTGTTCCTGCAGATTTATTTTGGCTTCACGTTTGCCCACCCAGAACAAGGAAGTCTCAGGATATCCGGCATCAAGTGACAAACCCACTCTAAGTTTTAGGACTTGGCTGAGGGCAGCGAGCGCATCTTCTGGACCCACAGAGCAGCGAGGGAGGCAGGCCGAGGAGGACCAGGCCAGCAAGGACAAAGCAGCTGATCTGTCCCCTCTGGGGAGGGCTGTTTCCCCATCAGCCTCTCCTCCATCTGTCTCCTCTTGCAGGCCAGTTCTCTGTGCACACAGTTCCGCAGTGGCTTTCCAGTTCACCGGACCCGGCTCCAGTAGCCAGTCCCAGATGACCATGCTCGCTGTGGCCCAAGGCCAAGGAGCCCACTTTGGAAGCAGTGCCCAGGCGAGTGCCTGGCAGTGAGAGCAGGGCCTGAGCTTCACTGCTGCATCCCCAGAGCTGAGAACAGTGCTGGCGTTTAGTAGGAGTACTAGGTATTTGTTAATGGAACCGGCTGGTTCAGACACACACTCACACACACACACCATACACTGGTTCAGACACACACACACGAAGCACTTTCCCGTGCAATCACATTCTGCTCCAGGGCAACCCTTGCCTCAATCATCCGCTTCTGGCTCCCCTTTGTGAGAACTGTAGTCTGAGAAAAGGAAAAATCAAAACTGGGAACAGGTGGAGCCTCCACCCAGGCCCCAGCATTGCTTCTGCCTCCTTGGCAAGGTCAGCTTCAAGGGCTGGAGTGAAATTCAGGGCCAGCGCTCAAAACGGGTCCTTCCTGGAAGGCCGTGGCATTTCTCGTAGAAGCCAAGGGCAGGACAGTGGGGTTTCCCAAGGGAAAAGGACCGAGGACCACAAAGCCAGAGGACCCAGCCCCCCTTGCGGTCTCAACTCACGTCTGCCTCTTGGTGTCACATCACGCTTCTCTGCAGACCAGCTTCCCCGGGGCCGGCCGCCTCTCTGCAACGCCCCCCAGCCCCGCCAGGACACCAGACATCCCAGAAGCCTCTCCAGCTGGTCCAGGGCCAGTCCCTGTGGGGGTGGGGGTGGCTCAGCTCAACTTCTGATTGGTTCTCCAGGATCAGGTGGCCCCATACCTTTGGGCCAATCAGCTGTGACCTGAGGGGGTGGTTCCTGACTCCCCAGAGTTGCTGGTATTCCTCCTCTGGGGACAGGCGTGAGTGGGGGCACTGGGTGGGAATTCCTTCTGCTCTCTCACAGCCCTGGGGGCATTTAGGACTCCAGGACAGGTGGGTAGCTTCTTGAAATTTTTTCCCCATCGGTGTCCTTTGTATTTACCTTAAGAATAAAAACATGATGGAGAGGAAAGGAAAAAACTAGGATCTTTCTTCGGATTTTTACCTTTTCAGCTTAAAAATAATTTGGGGGGGGGGGAGGGTAGTCAACAGACTAAGAAGCTGAAAGCTGTGAGCAAACAGGACAGGTGAGCCCTGGGGAACTTGAGGGGCAGGTGGCCCCTGCCTCGGCAGGTGATTTGAATGTTGCAGGTAGCTTCCTTGCCTCTCTGGGGAATACTCAGGACCCGCCGCACCTGGCATTCCAAGCCTCCCTTTTCTTTTTTTTTTTTTTTAAAGATTTATTTATTTATGCTTACAAGCACTGGGGTACAGGCCAGAGGTGT
>JAGFMF010012255.1:6818710-6861996 GCA_019455555.1 Galemys pyrenaicus | reverse complement strand
TCCCCTCCCTGGCCGGCAGCAGGGATCGAACTCGTGCTGCAGTGGTTGCGGTCTGCTTCATAGTGCGTTGCTCAACCCACTGCGCCACCAGGGAGGCCCCCAAGCCTCCCTTTTCAAGGTGAAGCCTGTCCGTCTCTCACATGCTAAATGCTCATGATTTACTGAGTCATGCCACATTCTTCTTGATCATTTCACCCTCCAAAACAAATAAGGTCCTAGGCCATTTCCGTAGCACCCCCCAGGAAAAGAGGTGTTCAGGGAGGAGGGCTGGTCTCTGGCCTGCCCCCCACTTCTGCAGCCCCCCACCCCCACCCCCACCTCTCATTATAAGTACCTCTGTGGGGGCATCACCGTCCAGGACCCACCTGGCTAGTTCCTGATATTCTCAGAGTCCTTAGCTGAGCCACATCTGCACACACTTCCCATATAAGGCGACACTCCGAGGCTGCAGAGATTAGCATCCGAATGTCTTTGGGGGGTTTACTATTTAGTTCATTACATGGACTAGGACAACCTCTTTGTCTCCTAGGGAGGGCCTAGGCTGGGAAGACACCTCCAAAAGGTATCTTCAAGAGGGCAGGTTGAAAGCGCCTTACATATTATTATGTTAAAGCTCTGCACATATTACTAACATAGCTGTTCAGCGAGCCCTTTCAGAAAGTCATTTCTCAGCGAGAGGTTGTGACCTTGCAACATTTGGGACTTTGCAAGTCCCCTTCTCCCGTCCGGCCCTGGGAGTCCCTCATGGGAGTGACACGAAGAGTGACAGGAGCCCGGCCCAGAGTGGAACTGCACGGAGGACCTCGGGCTGCACCAGGCCCGGCCACCGTGTCCCACAGTGCCCAGCGGACCTTCCCGCTCCCTCTCTGCCGCTGGATTTGCACTGGGAAAGTGAACGGTTAGACTTCAGGCCCCGCTACCAGCCCCAGACTAGGTGACTCCCTCCCCAACCGCTGCCCTGCCTGCCCACGGGAGCGTTTCAGGAAACACGTGGGCCTGAGTTTACTCTCTCAGCCACGCCCCTGGCCAGGCCGACTCCAGCGGGCGTCTGCATGCCAGCCCAGGCAGGAGGGAGCTCGGGGCTGAGGTCTGTCTCCCCTTCACTCCCCCTCCGGCCCTGAGTCCAGACGGTCCCTTCCCGCCGTTGGGCCCAGCCCCGGCAGTCTGTGGGCCCCCAGCATGCCTCATGAGCTGAGCTGCCTTCTCGGCTCATGGGACCGCCCAGCGCTCTCCGTGGGACACGCCACCCAGGACCACCGGCAGCAGGTCCAGGGGACACAGCTCCCACCCCGGCCAGCACTCAGGAGAGGACGGCGGAGGGGCTTCGGCATCAGAGCACTGCCATCTAACCCGCCGGGACCTGCTCTTGGGCGCCTGATGGGTGGGAACGTGAGTCCCCAGTGGAAGTCACCATGAGTCGAAGTCACCTGTTGAAGAACCCAGGCCCCGGAGCCAGCAGGCCTGGGTTCCAGTGCCAGCTCTGCCACGTTCAGTGGTGTGGCAGCCGTGGGGCGGTGCTTTACCAACTGAGCCTCCGTGAGCTAGCCAACAAATGCCGGCCCAGGCACCGATGGGGTGGGGTAGCCCGTGAAGTGCCGAGCACGGTGCCTGGCATATACCGAGTGCTCCAGGCACACCATGCCGCTCCCGCTGACCATTCCCCTGCGCCAGGCCGTGCTGGACGGGCTGCCAAAGCGACTCAGGACCCACGAGGGCCACATATAAAATACTTTATTACAAAAAGCTCAGCTCAGTGGCACGGCATTTTAGAAGGAACAGAACGTCTCACACAGCTTTCCTTTCCCACCGGGACCGGGGAGAGACCAGCAAAGTGGACCCGTGGAGACCATAGTCTGGCCACCGGGAGCCTCGGGCCGTCACAGCACCCTGGGCCTCGCCTTGGCCTCCAGCCTCCGGCCTCACTTCCTTCCCACCAAGGTGGGGCTTCCCACAGCGGGGTGACCGCCCAGTGCTGGGGGCTGCAGTGGACGCAGCACAGCCACTGCGGCCCTGGGGGCAAAGCCAAGCTCCCCCAGTGGCCGCGGGTCCTTTCCCAGCCGGAGAGAGGCCTGTGGCCACCTCCACTCGTTGTTGAGGCGGGACAAGGGGGAAGATGGCTACTGTGCACCCCGAAAGGGCCACAGCCCAGGGGCCCACCTGCAGCTTCTCTCTCCAGCGTGGGGGGGGGTCTGTGGACCCCAGTGGCTCCGAAGCCAGCACCCTCACCCCGGCCCTCCCACGCTAAGTGTGCCTCTGCCCCTCCGCCTCTCAACTGTGGCTTAAGTGGCTTCACGGGGCCGGGGGGCGGGGGGCCTGTTGGTGGGAGGGTGAGGGCAGGAGGGAACGCGTAGAGGGCTCAGTCAGGGGGCCGCGAGTCGGGGGCCTTGTTCTGGACCTCGTCGTACTGCGGTGGGGGCGTCAGGGGCTCGATGGAGGGAGGAGGGGTGTTTTTATCCGGGAGGTTGATCCTGAAGTCCTTGAGGTGCAGCTTTTCGGATTTAATCCTCCGCACTTTGAGCGGCTTAAGGCGCTTGGACAGCCGGGAGTTCTGCCTGCTGGGCGCGCCCTCGCGGCTGGCCTCCCCGTCGGCCCGCACCGCCGCGGCCGTGGGCGTGTTCTCGTCCAGCCCCGTCAAGGACTCGTAGGACGGGAGCGAGATGCTCATCCTGGGGTTCTGGTCCCGGTCCCTCGCCTCTGAGTAGTTAGTGTTCATCACCTCCTCGTAGCTGGGGACGTAGTACCGCGAGGAGACCTCCTCCGCCTCCTCCTGGCTGCAGGAAGCACAGACGGGATTAGCGCGCGCCACGCCCCTCGGAGCCACTGACCATGACACCCAATCCTGAGCCGCCGCGGGGTCCCCGACACCAGCCCTGGGACCCCGCGGTGCTAGAATAAAAGCCAGCACTGACGCACTTGTCACAGCCGGGCACTGTCCTAAGTTTGCACGCGCCAACCGATGTCATCTTCCCGACCACACAGTGCGTGTGCAGGCGGGCTAGCCCCATGTTAGGGGTGGGAAAGGGGACATGGGGGTTACGTGACTTGGTTATCCCCAGGAAGCTGGGGTCAGGCCGGAAAGTCACGCTCCCCTGAGGGCGCCTGCCGTCTGGCTGCCAGCCCCTGGCCCTCAGCCCCACCCCCTCCCACATGCCGGGCTGTTGGGCCAGGCTGGGTCTTTGGCTAAAGCCAACACCCAATGCATGCAGAAGCGGCGGGGGTGAAGCGAAATGTCTGTGCCCTGTAGACAGGAATAGCTGAGCTGTGAGATTTACGGGCGTCTTGAATCATGCTGCCCTTTGTCACCCAGATTCACCGGAAGACTCCCAGGACAGCCTGGCTAGCGGCACGCTCCTCTGACCGTTGGAGAAAGCCAGAAAGTCAGGGCACCCTGCACACATGGATAGGGAGTCAGGCTGGGCTTCTAGAAGCCAGAAGGACCTGACTGCCAGGCTCCTGCCAGGAGCGAACCTGAGTTCACGGCCCCGCTGGGTGGTGATGGGGACTGATGTTCCTTCCCTGCTCTCTTCTGCATGTCTGAGTTTTCTAGACTGGGTTTCATTCTTCCAAAGTAAAAATAACTCCCCTCCTACTACGAAGATAAGACATGTAGAACATTCGAACAACACAGGGAAAGCTAAGGAGAAAAGTAAAAACACTGCGAACGCTTCCACCTGGGGGTAATCACTGCTAAGTCTGCTGTGCGCTTTCCCGGTGCATCTTCACCCCAGAACCACAGCCTGCCATGCCCCCGGGGCCGTACCAAAGGTGCCGTGTTACAAAGGCCTTTTCTCAGCTATGGCTGCCTGTGAGCAAATACAGCTCAGCAAGAGCCTGGAGAGGCCCCTGAACCGGCACGGCATCATTCAGCTCCATGGATGTTTAGGTTATTTCTCAGTTTTTGCTTCCCCGAGAATGCTGTGCTCACCATCTTGGCGTGAACGCCTTTGCACTTATGTGGCCGTCTCCCAAGGATGAGCTCCCGGGAACAGAAGCCGTGGCACCTGGTGGAGAAACTGCCTTCTGACAAGTCCTTTCCATCAGCCCCTGGCCAGCAACCCCATGCCCTCCAGCTCTCCAGCCCCGGGGCTCTGGGCCAATCTGACAGGCAGAGAGCAACAGCATCTCGTTGTTGCCGCTGTGACTAAGGAGGCTGACCATCTATTGCTGGATCGCCCCCCAAATGCTTGTTCGAACCCTTGGTCCATTTTTCCACCTGTATATTCATTTTTCATATGCATTTGTAGGGGCTCTTTATAACGGGGTGTTGACCTTTATTCCCCCCTTTATCATTTATCTCTTAAACTTGATCATGGCTTTTTGGGTCCAACAGAACACTATCCCCAAGCTTTTCAATGCAAGTACATTTACACAGCAAGGGTTCAACAGCCCCAAGCTTTTTCATATACATGGCAAGGGGAGGCAGCCAGTCTGTGGGCACTGGCACCCCAAGTCTGTACCACTTCCCCAGGGATGGCAAAGTCTTGCTACACCTGTTATCCAACTTACCCATTTTCTGGGGAAGCTGCGATGGAAGTATAAAGTTACTTGTGAGGATATAAGCTGTTTATAGAGCCTAGATGGGAGGAAGTGGGAAGGTGAAGCCTCCTAGAATAAAATAGTCTCGTGGCTGAAGCCCGTGCGTGTGCGTGCACGCCTCCATCCCCAGGTGGGGGCGGGTCCTCACCTGTCCTCCTCCTGGGTGTGCGGCTCGGCCCCGCGCTGCTGCTGGATGTGGGCCATCTCCTCGCCCTGCCGCTGCTTCCTCTTGTCCCGGATGCTCAGGCAGATGGAGAGCAGCAGCAGCATGACCCCGGCCCCCACCAGGACGTAGGCCACGGAGAAGGTCTTGCTCTTGAGGATGCCGCTGCCGATGTCGGTCTTGTTGCTCTGAGCGGTGGGCTTGTCCGTGGTGCTGAACCCGGGCACCAGGTTCCACATGGCCATGATGACGCCGAGGACCAGCATCCCCAGGCCGATGGCCGTCAACGCATAGTGCGAGCCGTTGGCCTTGGACTGGGCCATCGTGCCAGGGACAGGGTAGGGCCAGCTCAAGGAAAGAAAATAAATAAATACAAAGCAGCAGCAGCAGCAACAAAAAGTCTTTAAATGCACTGAACGAAACCCCTAGCGCCGCGCCAGAGAAACGGCAGCTGGGTTCTCGAGGGACGGCTTCAGGCAAACGGGAGGCATCCTGGGGGACGGCTGCGGCTGAGAGGTCTGGAAGGAGAGCAGAGAGAGAAGAGGGGAATTCAGTCGCGATTCAAGGTGCTTGCGGACACGGCGGCTGCACTGTTGAAGGAGCTGGGCACAGGGGGCCGCGCCCTGCTGCATTCCAGATGTCTTACGTGCGGGCGGGCGGGCGCTCCTCTGCGAGCTGCGGAAGGATGCAGCTCTGCCCACTCCACCCGAGAAGAAAAACCAGACCTTTCCCTGCAGGAGGCCAGAACGCTCAGAGCTCGGGGTCCTTAACGCATTTTGGAATTTCACGAGGCATGTCCATCTCAACTCTCTCTGGGTCCACGTGTGAACGAATGTGGCGGGAGCTGGAATCCTCAGCTGTCACAGAATCGCCTGGGCCAGGAGCACCAGTTAGTGGCAGTCCCGTCCAGACAACCTACTGGGGCCTGCTCACCACTCCCTGGGGCTCCTCGTTTCCTGCAGCAGAAAACCCGGCTTCCTAGGAAGATGCTCGTGGCTGACTCAGCCTGGCCCTGCCTCACCCACTCGTCTCTTGCTCTGCCTTGCACACACCCCAGCATTTCTGCATGTCTCTCATCATCCAACTCAGCCACCCCTTCTTGGGCTCCCACAAGGCCCTCAGCAGCTACGCTGGCAGATCTCAGTCGGGACCACATCTCGATCTCTGAGCCTGCAACATAACAGGGACCCCAAAACGCCTGTGGAACCCACGGGATGAAACGGGCCCTGCAGGAGAGCGTCTCCGCAGTCACGTGCAGTGTCCTTTTCTTTAAAAGGCAGAGCCTGCACATATTCCTTCGCCGCTGTCCCCAGCTGGACGAGAAACCCTGTTCCCAGGAAGCAGCTCAGAAACCTCATGCACAAGTTGTTGCCGGCAGCCTGGGGGCGCACGACTCCCTGTTGGCGGGGAGAGTGAACCAGACAAGCAAGCCACCCCAAGGACTTAGCTTTGGGACACTTGGAGGCCCACTTGGGGTGAGCAGGGCTCCTGGCTGCCTCTCCTCAGTACGTTATTCCAGCAGCAGTAGCCTTTGCACAACTGTGAAACTTTACAGATGTTTAGAAGGGCGGGCGAGATTCAGCATTCTTTCCAATCTTTCCAAAAGAACAGCGAACCAGGCCACTTGAAATTTGATGCTGCGGAGATATTTTCTCATCAAACAATGGGCTGCCTCAGAAACTCTCCACTTTGTTAGAAAATACTCCAAAAATATTTGGGATAACATCCTTTACAGGCTTGAAGTCGGTTTCTTCTTCTTTTTTTAACTCAACAAACAATTCTTGTGCATCTACAAAGCAGCGAATTGGGCCCAGGAGAGACAGAGGTAAGCGAGTTAGGATTAGTGGGGCTTCTGGGCCAGCAGGAAAACAGCCCACAGGGAATAATGATAAAGCGGGGAGAAAGCATAGCGGCTGTGGAAGCAGGTGGCTGGGGGACAAAGTACATCACATGTACAGATTATGCTGCATGCACGTGTGTGCATACATGTGCACTTCCATGCATGTACACCCACTAAGGAACATGTGTGTGTGCATGCAGGGCACCAAAAAGGGATCCTTATGTGGATGCTTGCAGTGGGGACAGCTAGGAAGAATTTCTGGGACCCACAGCATATGTTTCTCACACTGTTACTCAACGGCCAGTGAAGGGAAGGAAGGACGAGGGGTTGGGCAGCCCTAGAAATGCATTGGTTCTGCAAGAGGATCCAGACCTGGCTCAGAGCGGAAGCAGAAGAGGGGAAAACACCCCTCAGGGGGTGCCAGGTAGGCTGCGTACCTGGGAGTCTGACAGGATACTTTTTATTTTATTTAAAGATATATTTATACATACAAGAGCTGGGGTACAGGCCAGAGTCTCAGGAGGCGAGAGGATTCACCAGAGACAGAGCGGGGAGCAGAGCAGGCAGATGGACTGAAACACACTGCTGAGGAGAGCAACGGGTGAGGCAGGAGAGGTCTGTTGCGCCATGTGGGTCCCCTCCCTGGCCAGGGATCAAACTCCTACTATTGTGGATGCTTTACAGTGCGGTGCTCAACCCGCTGCGCCACCAGGGAGGCCCACAAGATGCTTTTTGAACCAGTGATGCGGGCCACGGGATTGCCCTCCCGCTCTGCTCTCGTTAATTCTCAGTTCAAGTTCAGCCTCCCATTGTCAAGTGAGTGAAACAGGCTCCAGGTGAGAATTATAGGCAGAGATGAAAATGTCTCCATGGATACATTTTTGGCCCTGTTCTCTTGTCAAGGATCCAAAGACAGGTGGTAGTGGCCTGGTGGGTGAGGGTGCTGAGATGGACAATTACACACAGTTCTCATGGATGGCAAGTTTTGGCATTTGTGGATCAAAAGTTTTAAACATTTTATACCTTTTGTTGCTGCAGTTCTCTGTGCAAAGAGAAATTATGTACAAAGTAAGGTTATTCATCAAGCTTTATAGAAGTGAGAAATTAGAAACCACTTCTGTAACCAGTCATCTGGGTCTGGTTAAAAAATATGGTTGCCACACTTACAAAAATATGGTGTCAAAGCAGCTAATAATGTTTAAAATGTTTGACATTTTAAAGTCAAACAACAAGGTTGAAAGGACATGCTCAGTGTGACTCTAAGTGTAGTAAAAGTCTATACAGATATGTCTATTAGGAATATAGAGGGGAAAAAGATTGGATGACCCTGCTTGTGTTAAAATAAGAGACAATAGGGCCTCCCTGGTGGCACAAGGGGTTGAGCGCTGCACTTTGGTAGCCACTGCAGCACAAGTTCGATCCCCGGCTGGGGAGAGGACCTACATGGCGCAGCAGACCTCTCCTGTCTTGCCCGCTGCTCCCCTCAGCAGTGTGTTTCAGTCAATCTGCCTGTTTTGTTCCCCACTCTGTCTCTGGTGACTCCTCTCACTCCACCATATCTGACCTGTACCCCCAGTTTTTGTATGCATGAATAAATAAATCTTTAAAAAATATGCTCCTTAGAGGATGTTAATGAGAAAAAAAAAAGGAGAAGCACTCTTTAATGTGCTAAATTTTAAAACACTCAAATTATTTACACCAAGATATTCATAGTTTGATCTGTGTGGTAGGGTTAGAGTGATATTTATTTTCATTTTCTGGTGGGGAGAAAGAGAATTGGAAGGCATGCAAGGGTTAATTGTTGCTTTTCAAATATGGCAACAGAATGAAGGTTTTAGTTTGGGGGTTCATGCAGGGTGATGTGTCCAGCAGTAGCTTCAAGTTCTCCATCAAGGCCACCCTCCCTCTGGAGACCAGGTGTCGACGGTCAGCTGGGGCTGGGACCAGCTCCCTGGGGTACAGCTGTGGCTATTCATCTCCTTTCTGGCTTGTTGACCTACGTTATATTTAGTATGGTGTTCTTTCCCTTTCAAAAATACGGAAAGAAGCTAATTTTGTGCCTAGAGGATTTGGATCATGTGGCTCTCAAGATGTCCCTACGTCAGAGCAGGCCTGGAGGCACCCTGGGGTCCCAGCTGGACCAGACTCACCTCTGGACCCCAGAGTTGGACCCATCTCTGCTCATGTTCAAGGGGGCCTGAAGGGACCAGTGAATGACGGTGTATCTGGGTTTTCGAGAAAAAACGTTCGTAGCTAGGAGTGGCACCGACCTGTTGTTAGCTGGGGAGGCTCACGGGAGCTGTGATGGTTGTTCATGCTAAATTCTTGGTGCAGGACCCATTTGTGAAAAAGCCAGAAAGGCCGAGTAAGCTGTAAGCATGACTATTTGGGATGGGGGTGGAGGAGGGCAGGGGTGGGAGGTGACGCATTTCCTTTGTTTTTCTGGAGGGGAGGGTTTGGAGTGGGAACGTGCAAAGAAAGTTGTACCAAAAGAAGCCAAGATTTTGTACAAGAATGATGGGTTGTGCAGGATGACACCATGTAGTTAACATTTACCAAGCCCTCCCTGTTTTATTCGTCTAACACAAACGTTTCAGAGGAAACACTATGAGGAATGTATAACCTTAATACCAACACCAGAATAGAACAAGGCAAGGAAGGAAAATGACAGGCCAATCTGAACTGCCATCCCAGGAACACACATCCTAAAAAAAAAATCAACAAATGAAATCTAACCATGCTTAAAATACATACAACACCTACAAGCTGGATTTATGTCAAGAATCTAGGGATGGCTCAACATTAGAAAATAACATTAGAATGTCAGACCCCAGGGTAAAGGATGAGCCAAGACAGCATTTTCTGATGGAATACTATGCAGCAGTGAAAAGGAACAAACGGCAGCTATATGCACCAATATGGACTATTCTGAAAAATGTGACAGTTAACAGAAGACCAAATTGCAGAAGAATACATACAGCATGATTCCATTAATGTGAACCAGGCAAAAACCAAACAATATGTTGCTGTATTTTGTATAGCTGTATGTTGCTAGGTAACATTTTGGTCAATAGGGGACCACATGTGTGATGTTGGTGATCTCAATAGCTTACACCACGCAGCCTTGGTGTGCAGTAGGCTAGACCATTTAGGTCTGTGTAATCACACTCTATGGCATCTGAACAATGATGAAATTGCCTAATGATGCACTTCTTAGAACACAGCCCTGCTGTTAAGCAACACCTGATAATAATATTAGGAAGACATGCAAAAATTATAAACTGCAATTCAATCTAACAGCTATCTCCCCGGAGGAGTGAGAAATGGTGCTGGGGAGGGCAGCAGTGAAGGGTACGTGCACGTTTACTCGTTATAGTATTCCTTCGACTTCACAGCTGTCTTCTGTAAGCTCTTTGGATTGGCTGATATAATTTTAGTGGGAATTTCTCAGAATAATCAGTCTTTCCGGGACTCTTAGCATAAATTCAAACTCCTCTGCTAGTCACCAGATTGGAATGGGCTTGTGCCTCCCTCTCAGACCTTAGTGGCTCATTAATCTTCAGTGGCTTCTGTCTCATGTCTCTGTCATACCACGCAGGTCCTGCCACAGGGCCTTTGCACTTGCTATTCTTGCTGTCTGAATCACTCCTCCACCTTTCTCTTTGGTTTGACTCCTTCTTTACTTCTCTCTCTGTTCAAATGTGACCTCAGCATGGTTTCCCTGACCGTCCTGTGCAATGCCTCCTCCCTTACCCAGCTACCCTGGGCCCCATGCTCAGTTCCTGGACGATATTCCTTCCCACAGCTAGTTAATATTACTTCACAATCTCTCACAGTCTTGTTTTTGTTATCTTCTTGGTTCCCTGTCTTCTCCAGTGGCATGTAAACTCCCTGAAAGAAAATGCCTATCTGCCTGGTTCATCTGCACATGCCCAGCGCCAGCCCAGCAGTGTGAGGGGACCCTGACAGACACTAACTATTGTCAGTGGAATGAACAGCTATCTGGTAAGTTAGAGTTTAGCTCATGTTTCATATTAGAAAAACTTCTCAGTTTGAGGTTAGCACCGAGGGGGAGAGGGTAGATAGTCAGCTCTCCAGAGGACCTGGGTATCCAAATCTTGTCCGCATAGGCAAATCATGTGCTTGGAACAAGGGAAAGACCGGATGATTTACATTCTGACCCGAGGTGACTCTGTAATGTTTCAGGGGGAGTTGGGCAGAGGGGCGGGAGATTTCAGCGGCTCCCTGGTCTTCGCAGGCAGCAGCCAGCAGGTTCAGGAGCATCCTGGTCTCCCTCCTGCCAGGGGCCAGCCGGTCTGTGCCCCAGGCCCATCCTTGACCAGCCAGAGCCACCGGGGATTTCCCAGCAAGGAGAGGAGCATTAGGGGAAGGGGCCATGCTCCAGGAAGTCAGAGTTCTCTGACTTCAGAGAATGTTCCATCTTGCTAAGATCCACGTGGGGGGTGGAAGGGTTCCCTGGTGGTGCAGTAGGTTAAGCAACGCACTATGAAGCAAACCGCAGCCGCTGCGGCACGAGTTCGATCCCTGCTGCTGGCCAGGGAGGGGACCCACATGGCGCAGCAGACCTCTCCTGCCTGGCCCACTGCTCCCCTCAGCAGTGTGTTTCAGTGGATCTGCCTGTTCTGCTCCCCACTCTGCCTCTGGCGGATCCTCTCACCCCACACCTCTGGCCTGTACCCCAGTGCTTATATGCATAAATAAATCAATCTTAAAAAAAAAAAAGATCCAAGAGGGGCCGTCACTGCCCACTCATGCCTGGACCACGGCCCGGGAACCTAATACAAAGACGATGACATCATAACATCAAGCAGCAGAAACAGCGTGCTCTGGCTGAGACAGGGCACAGGGCAAAGGGCTGCAAGCGCTGACGGCCCAGTCTTCCCTTGCCTCCTTCCCACTGAACGCCAGAATCCTGTGGAGCCAGGTCAGAAGCAGCAATCTGACCTAGGCCCTCCCACGGCCACGGGGCTCTGCGTGTGGCCCCCCACGGCACGGTTCGATTCGGTTCAGTTCGGGTCCAGAAACGCCTGGCCCAGCGGCTTCTCCGGGAGGAGCTGCCTGCCGGCGGAGGTGTCTGGTAGCCAGGCCAGCCCGACAGAGGCTCCCTGCACCCCAACCTCCTCCTGCCAAGCTGCATAACTGGGAAAGGGATCCCAGCGTCAGTGCAGGGAGCCAGGCTGCACTCCACTCCATCACAAAGGCGGGATTCAGCGGCCTCTCGGCCAAGTTTCAGTCCACATCCCTTTTGTCGCCGAGCTCCAGTCCCACGAGTGGGGGGTGGGGCGGAGGGAGGCTGTGGCCACCACGCTGCTCTGAGCAGTTTCAGGTCACCTCCCGGAACCGAGGCCAAAGGCGTCAGGTTCCTGTTCCTCTAGAACAGGTTCTGGTAGTGTGCACTCGGGAAAATGAAAAGCCCTGTGCAAATGAGTCACAAGGAGAGGAGAGGGCAGGAAGGCTCGCTGGGCCAGGGAGAGCGAGGGGAAAAAGAGAGAGGAAGGAGCGAATAAATTCACCAGGCAGAATAAAGATAACAGCAGGAGCCGTCACAGAGGTGCTGGCAGGAGCAGTAAGAAGGCAGCAGCCGCTGAGATAGCGCCAGGCGCCTCCTAAATGCCTCCAAGCCTCAGCCGCCCTTCAAGAGTTTCAGAGACGTTAAGTCACCTGCCCTGGGTCACACAGCTGCAAGCCGCAGGCCCAGGCTCACCACCAAACCCAGCTGACTTGGACGTCACGCCCCGTCCCTTGCGCCACCCCAGCTCTCAGGGCTTGGTCCTGCAGGCCTCGCCCTGGCCAGCAGCCGGCACCGTTTCCCTTGCAGGTGCCCCTGCCACAGCAGGAGGGCTGCCAGGCGTGCCTGTCTTTTACAACGAATTTTAGAGAATTTGAGTCCAACAGTTCCTGGGTCTCTACGGAGTGCCAAGGGCTTGGGGGGACGCACACGAGTGACCGGACGTCCAGCAGGGCGTGAGGGTCTGGCGGAAGCAGCGTGCGGATGCCGGCCTGTGCCAGGCGGGCCGGGCTGGTCCCCACACGGTCCTGTAACAGTCACTGGTTCCCCGTGGCAGATCAGAAGACCGAGGTCCCGTGAGGCAGAGACGCTTGTCCGGGGCCACACAGCCATGCGAGGCAGGGAGAAGGTCCATCGCCTGGAGACCTGTGCCTCGGACCACGGTGCGGCTGGAGAGGCAGGTGCGCTGAGTCTGCCCAAGGAACACGTTGACTTTGAAGGGGGTGGGGCGTGGACGGAAGGGAAGGAGGCCCAGAGGCAGCTCTGAGGGTAACGAGGTGATGTGGACTTTCCTCGGGCAGAGTTTGGGGGTAGGAGGAGACGGCAGCATTTCGTGGGAAGGTCGCAGGGGAGCACACCGCTGCGAGCAGAGAAAGAGGCTGCTTCCCGACCCCAACACATGCCATGCGTGGATCTGACAGGCCCCAGCAGCCCAGGCTCCTTGCTGATGCATCTGGGCATCGGCAGAATTAAGGAAGACAATTCCTTCCGAAGACTCCAGGAGCCAAAGCAGAAGCAGCAAATTAAAGAACCGGTATATTTACTTTGACGGCGTGACAGTGTCCTCTCTGAGCCAGAGGCTGGCATGGACCCGGCTGAGAGGCTGGCGCTGGGGACCCAGCCCCATGGGGTGTGAGCCACATTCAACGATTCTTGGGAAAAGTGACATCTCCACCTGTGTCCCGGCCAGTCTGGGGCCTGAGCGAGGCAGGGCCGTGGCCGGCGCTCGGTCACAGTCAGCTCAAAGCGAGTCTGACACCTTGACCCTTCTCCAGGCTCTGGGAATCGGCTCCTGATGGGCTCCCACGCTGGCAGGCCAGGCTGGGCACAGGCACTGCCCACCACCTGGCCTCCTGGCGCCAGGCCCGGCATGGGCAGCAACAGAAATAGCTGCTTCTGTTCTTGGCCCCCGCCTGCCAGGCTCATACTAAGTGCCTGACCTGGATTAGCTTGTTTTTTTCCTGCCATCTGGGGTACGATCATCCCTACCCAGCCATGTCATCACTGAACACACCCAGGCCCAGAGAGGGTGAGAAACTTGCCCCACATCACACAGCTTGGCATGTGGTGGCCCCGAACACACTCCTTGTTTGGCCTTTGTCGTCCACCAGGGGACAAAAACCCGCCTTTCAGTCAGGTCTGATGACTGAGACAGGCAGGGCAGAATCTCTGTGCTGAAGGGCTGGCCCTATGTCCTGCCGCCGCTGCCCAAAGAGGAAGGTGAATGAGAGGTCACAGCTGGCCTTCCCAACCAGAAGTGCTGCCTTTGGACTCAGCCAGATCGGGGGAGGGGGTTGGGGTTGGGGTCCTGGTGGGAGGCTGCATGGTCCTTGCTGCTGCTGGTCTCTGGGCAGCCAGCTAGGCCCTCGTGAGCTGGGCACGTTCAGATACCGCTTTCGTCTTGTCCTGCAGGCCTTTTTGGACACGGACCTGCTTTGTTTGGTTCCTCCTCCCCAAGACGCATTTTTAAACATCAAATTAAATCTTTTTTACTGAAGTGACATTGCACGACAGCATTATGTAGTCTTCAGGTACGTCATTGAGCATCAACAAGAATATCAACTACGTGAAGGCCACCACAGCAGTCCATTCTATCCTTCACCCTGACGTTGACCTCTTGCTCCGATGTAACCATCCTCACTTCCCCCTTCCTCTCTGATAACCATGAATTGGCCTTATACATACAAAGTTTTATGTTTTCTGTCATTTGTCTGGCTTGTTTCACTAGGCATAATATCTTGTAGGTCCAACCATGTTGCAAATGCCAAGATCCCATCTTTTTGATAGCTAAATAGTATTCCATTGTCTATACATACCATACCTTCTTTGTCTATTAACCAGTTGATGTTGATGGGCACTTTGGTGTGCCCAGTCTAGGATTCTGTAACTAGTACAGCAATAAACTGGGGTTGCAATTATCTCCCAAGGGATATTTTTGCACCAAAAGTAGAAGGCAGAGGAAGAACTTAGAGGATCAGGGACCAAAAGGATGGTTTTCGAGTATCTACCCTACCCACCGGGACGGAGGCTTTCAGCGTGGCCTCCGCACCAGGCTGCTGGGCTCTGAATGGTTACCCAGAGAAGTGAATTCTCACCGCCCTCAGCCTGGGTTGGGCCATGTGTCAGAGGGGAATGGTGCTGGTCTGCCTTGCTGGAGTCTGCCTTACAGCCTCAAAGTTTTGAGGTACAGGCACTTGTTCATCCTCTCAACAAAATATTCAGCGGGCACCTGCCTGGTGCCAGGGCCCGCTGCAGGTGCTGGGGACAGAGGGATGACCAAGCAGACAGAGGCCCTGGCCCCCCGAGCTCACAGACAACTGGCCTCATACAGAAAGTTCTCTGGGCAGCGCTCTACAGGTGACAAACTAGAAGACATCGGTGGGGCTGGGTGGGTGGCGGGGAGCCGGGAGGAAATGAAAATATGCTACTTGGGAGAGTCACCAGCACCGTGATACGGAAGCAAAGATTTGAAGGGGCCGCAGGAGGGAACCTGTGGCTGTGGTGGACACTGGACACTCCCAGCAGAGGGAACGACAGACAGAACAGAGGTCCCAAGGCAGGAGCCTGCCAGCAGCTTGCAGGGACCACGAGGCTGAAAAGTCAGAGAGAGCCCCTGCCCCCAGGGCCTGGCAGAAGTGGCGGTGGTACCAGCCATCACACACCTGAAGGCAGGTGAGCATATCCGTCCTCTGTGGTGAAGGTGGCCTGAAAGGGGTGAGCGGCTAATGCCAGGTCATTTTGTCGGGCGCAGAGGACAGTCTGGGTTCAGTCCAGGCTGTTTGCATGGATCACCCTCCCCACCCTCTGGGTTTTCCAGATCTTGGGGAAAAGCAGGTGGAAGGTGAATGACGGCCCCCAGCAACCTCCAGATCCTAATCCCTGGAATGTGTGACTAGTACTTCATATGGCAAAAGAGAATTTTCGGGTGTGGTTAAGGCTCTTGTGATGGGGAGATTAGCTGGGATTATCCAAGGGGATCCAACTTCATTCCCAGCGTCCTTAGAAGGAGGCCAGAGGGTCAAAGGAGAAAGCAGAGCTGGGGCGGAAGGAGAGGAGGGAAGCAAGGAGCACAGGGCCTCTACAGCTGGGACAGCTAAGACACAAACCCACTGGAGCTTCCAGAAGGAGCCGGTCCCGCCCACACCCACGTGTTGTGTTCCACTGGGAAACTGCCCATGGACTTCTGACCCCAGAACTACAAGAGGGTCATCTTGTGTGTTCCCCGCCACCAAGTTTGGGGGAGTCCCCTGCACAGGGCAGGGTTCACACCTTCGGATGGCGCCTGCTGGCACAGCATGTTTACACACCTGGTGACTGGTTCAACCAGGCAAGGCCCTTGGTCCCCATAGAACCAATCACCGGCGAATTTTGCACCCATCCCCGTGTGGCCAGGTGGGAGGAGGCTGGACAGCCCGACCCTCCTCCACCAGGTTTACGTTTTAACCCAGGCTTCGGAGAGGGAGTCGTTTGCTCTGGCTTTGCCGGGATAAAGGCATTCTCTCCTGTGTGGCTGGCACTCCGCTCTCCTGCTCAGAACTACGGAGCTCAAGCCCAGCAAGGGCAATCAGGCAGAAGCGGGCTTGCCACGGTCCTTGCTGAAGGGTTTTTAACCCAGTGGAGACAGAGCTGCACAGCGGAGAATCCCGCAGAAGCAAAGCCTTCCTGGCTCCCAGGCCTGCCCCAGACTTGCCGGGATTCTGCTGCTTAAGGCAGTTCAAGCAAGTTTATCCTAACCATATCTGGACATTTTCTTTTTTAGCCACAGCGATGCTGCCCCATAGTCGCATTTCCCAAACCTCCTGCCAAGCACCCTTTTGGGATAAAGCTGAGCTCGCCCCGCCCTCGCCAGCCCTTCTCAGCTTTCCACCTTCCATTCCTCGTGATGCATTTCAGCCAGAGCTGCCTTAGTCGCTTGTCACACTCAATTCCTTCCCCAGTGCTGTGCTGTATCTTGGGACGAACTCTCAAGGGCTGCAGACTGTGCAATGTGCTTTCCATGCAACTGTCCTTCCTGCTTTTTTTCAACTGTTCTTAACATAAACGTCACTATCTTTTATCTAGTTAAGATTTTATCATGCATTTTACTTAATATAACTGTATTTTAAATAGATGCTTTATTATCAAATAATAATAATAAAGTCTAAATTTCTGAAGAACCCAAATAAGAAAGGGTTTTGAATAATCCCCACGTCACAGATGAGGAAACAGAAGCTCCAGAAGAAGCCTGTTTGAGTCATACAGTGGACACGGCACAGCAGAGGTTCAAGTGAGATGTGTCTGACTCCACTGACCACTGCTCCCCAGAACCCCACGCCTTGGAAGGCCTCCTCCTTCAGTCTCTGTGGTCAGGAGGTAGAATTCCTTGTTTCCTTCATGTCACTTCCGCTCCATAAAAGCCAACTTCCCCGGGTGAGTCACCCAGCCCCCTGCAGCGTGATACTCATCTGCACATATTGTAAATCATTGACGCTGGGAAGTTTAATCATAAAACTGGAATTGAGGTTACAGCCGGGTGGGGCCTGCAGGAGAGGGGAGAGGATAAGAGCCCATGGAAGGGGCTGACTTTTGGGGGGGGGGGACTCGCTCCCTTTTCATGCCAGGAAATAAGAACCACTCTGGACCCGAGTGTTTACGATGCCCCTGGTGTGTCAAAGCTTTCTAGCATCTTCTCTGTTGCTCCCAGCAGTTTTCAAGGGAGTCCCCCACTTTAGCTTCCCCCACTTTAGTGAGGTCAAGTCACAGTCTGTGCAAGGGCTGGGCTGGAAATCCCTCTGTCCAGCGGCTATGAAGGCAGTGTCAACCTCACAGGGTTCACCCTAGATGTGGGGCACTGGGGATTTAGTGCCAGCACAGGCACAGCCGGGAAGACAGTGCTTGGCTCCCCCAGCCTGTTGCTGGCCATGCTCACTGCCACCTGCTCCCACTCTCCTGGGAACAGAAAAGTCCATGCGTTCCTTAGAGATGCGCCCGAGACAGCCGAGGTGAGGTGTCACTGCCACGCTCAGCTTCTCCTCCTGCCTGAGCTAGAGGGAGAGGAAGAGGAGCAGGAGGCAGTGCTGACTCAGGGGCAGGTCTCAGCAGAGTCCTCTCTGTTCTTGGCTCTCAGTGTCCACTCTTCCTTCCTCCCTGGTAAGGAAACACGCGATGCGTGGATTCCCGTGCCTTGCAGAATAAAGTCAGCATCGCCCAGCTCTGAGCCTGGCCCGTGGGCTCTAAGTGGAAATGAGAACTTGAGCCGAGCGATCTCCAGAAAGCCCTTACATGGTGGCCAGGTCTTATTTTTTTTGTATTTATTTTTTGCCCCTTCCTGCTTCCTATTGGCTGTGGTACAGACGTGAGGGCTGGACATGAGCAGCCCTGCGGAGCATGAGGCAGAGGCTACAAGGGCCTGGGTTTCCTGTGACCACAGTGCTGCCCTCCCAGCCTGCACTGAGGAACTCTGGACTCTGCTTACACGAAGGTTCATTTTATTGGACCCACCGTTACCTTGGGCTTCCCGCCACCGGAACCAGCCCAGGCCTGTGAATATGAAAAACAACTTCATTATTATTTATAAGGCTAACAGCCAGGCCAAGAACTGTGCTAGGAGCTTTGCCTCAGTGGGCTTACTCAGCCATCACAAGAACCCCGAGAACTAGCAGGTGTTGTCCCATTTTACAGGAGAGGGGCTGAGGTGTTGCCCCAAACCGTGCAGTGGGTGGCTCTCCTCTGTTCTCCCTCCTACCACTAGGGAAAGATTAACCGGAGAGAGGGTAACCCCACAGTCCCCACCTCCTGGTGGTCATGCCCTGGGGGGCTCTTCCGCTCGAGTGTGACAGGACCCAAGAAATGAGGCACAAGTGACAGGAAGAAGGTGGCTGGCCGCAAAGACCACCGTGTGGGAAGATGCACTTTTGCTCGCTGACTTTGATAGAGCAGAGTGTCATTTGGGGGTGACTCTGGGGCCAAAGGGTTAAATAGGTGTTAGGCTCTTACAACCTGAAGGGATGAAAGAAAAACGTATCCTTCTCTTCGAGGCGGCTCGTCTTCACAGACACAACAGGATGGAGGCTCACGCAATGGAACTGAGCTCCAAGGCACCAGGAAGGAGAACCCAGAGAAGGAAGGGGCTGCCTCCAGAGCCGGGCACCGGTGGGGGGCAGCACTCCAGTCTCAGGCTAGCCCTGTGGCTCACCAAGAGCCCCAGTCGAGCCCACATTTCTTGCCCTCCCCCCCTTTCAGCCCATACAGTTTAACTCCTTTGTTCTCAACCCTGGTCTGGAACACCCCTGTGACCTCATTCCCTTTCTTAACTGGGGACATAGACTTAGTTTATCTCCTGCCTCCTTACTAACTGATTAGCAACCAAATTCAACTTTCAAACACCTGATGTCAGGAGCTGGACGAGACCCACCCACCCGGCAGGGATCTGAGGTGACCTCAACGGCTAGACAGCCAGTGAGGCCCTTTGTCCTGAGAACCCGGGTGCGATTTCTGCCAGCAGCCATGTGGGCTGGCGGTGGGTCCTTCCACTCGAGCCCCCCCTGCAGGAGAAGCAGCCGTGGGGGACTCCGCACCCAGAGACAGCCAGTCCTTGCGTGCGCTCGGCTGCGCGTCAGACCGCTGCATGGAGAGGGGCCCAGCGTGTCCGCAGGGGGCTGCGGAGAGATTAGGGGAGTCGGTGCAGGGTGGGAAAGTAAGAGAGTTGGGGCAGCGGTTACAGGTAAAGCGCAGGAGACCAGCGGTGGGCACACGTGGCGCCCTGCGGAAGAGGCACTGAGTTCACCGGGTAGTGGGAGGCTCATCACCCGCCTTCCGAGTCGGAAGCTGGAAGAAGTCTTAGTGAGAAACCCCGAAGGGCTCCAAGGGCAGAAGAAACGCTCCCCAAGAAGCATGGGGTGCAGATGTTATACAGGAGGTGGAGCTCCTGTCCTGAGTCAGAGTGTCAGAGGACTGGCTG
This sequence comes from Galemys pyrenaicus, assembly GCA_019455555.1. Classification (NCBI taxonomy): domain Eukaryota; kingdom Metazoa; phylum Chordata; class Mammalia; order Eulipotyphla; family Talpidae; genus Galemys; species Galemys pyrenaicus. The sequence goes on along the minus strand of JAGFMF010012255.1, from coordinate 6,842,489 downwards.
GTTTCACCTGCTCAGCCTCCGCCCAAGCCCCGCCCTCACGGCAGGTGTGTGCCCTGACTCCGCCTCTGGGGGCGGGCACAAGCCCGGGTCTGGCCAATCAGGATGTTCTAAGCCGATGCCCTCCCCACCCCACCCTCAGGGAAGGAAAACGGAGTTGGGGAGGGAGAACACGTGACCGAAGCAACACTACTTACTGATAAAACAGGAGTGTCCAGACAGGGCCACTGACGAGTGGTGCAAACTGGGGGTTGTGCTAACTGGACCTTCTGAGCTGAGGCCAGCGCCTCTGTCTGCTGCCCGGCTGAGGGGCTGTTCCCCTGCTCCAGCCGCCAGAAGCCTCAGAGTGTGGGGGTGTCATCCCACAAGGGACGTGGTGGGAGACGACTGATGGCTGCTGAGCCACACTGGGTGGCAGGACACCCATCGCGCCCAGGGGCGGCGGCAGGATGCGCCCAGGGAATTGCTTTATGCGAAGCCAGAGCGTCCATCTCAATAGCCACGAGCACGTGTGTGGCTACCCAGCTCTTGAAATGAGGCTGTCGGCTAGGGGGAGGCCCAGTAAAGTGTCCCAAACACGCCAGACTTCAGGACACAGCAGGGCAAAAACAGGGTCTCGTTAACATTTCAAACAAATTCCACGCCAAAATGATATCCTGCTGACACTCGGACTTAACTGTTGTTAGAATGAATTTGACCTGTGTCTTGGCCCTTTCGAGAAGATGCTCACCGGGATATTTTAAGTCACAGGTGGGGCTCGCATCCTGTATTTAGTCAATGGCGCGGCCCTGGAATGGCAGCTCCAGGGTGTGAGTCCTCTGTTTTCTTCACTTTTGTCAGCCCGAAACAAGCCTGGCATATACAGGACGAGCCTAAAGTGCTGTTTAAATGAATGACTGGCAGGACATACTAGAGTCGTGGCAGACACACGGGTGTCGGAGACTGTTGGGCCTTTGCTTAATTCTAAACGCCCTGGCAATGCACTTGACCTTGGTTTCTCATCTGTAGAAGCTATGAAAGGAAGATGCCCTTGGAGCATCCAGTGTGAGAGTGTCTGCCAGGCCGGGCACCGAACAGTCGCTGTCAGGGAAACCTGGAGAGCTGGGCGCCAGTGGTTTCTGCGCTTGGGGCCGTGACTGGTGAACCTGCAGGAGGCACGCCTCAGCAGCTCCTGTGAGGTTCACCCCTAAGTGCAATGCCTATGGGCCTCCTGCTCCGGAACTGCAGCCAGTGGCCCCTTCTGACAGGGGGAGTGCCTGGGGAGGGAGGCTCCAGAGCTGGCAGCAGGTGTGATTGAGGACAGGGAGGCCCTCTCCGTGATTCAGGCACCCCCAGAGTGACAGAATGGGCTTATCTGTGGGGCTTTCGGAATCTTCTAGAGAGGAAACTCTTGGCCAAAACCATACCCGGTTTCAAATGTGCTATAAAGGAACATGGAGGCCTGAGGAGGGGGGAAGGTGCTGCAGTAACACCCACGGGGGTCCTGGGGTCCAAGTGGGGTGCTCCGGGCCAGTGACTGTGCACAAGTAGGAATCCACAGACACCGCAGAATGCTCCCTGGGCAGGGCTGTGTCTTTTCCTGTTGTTGCTATAACGAATGACCACAAACTTAGTGGCTTAAAGCAGCACGATTCATCCTCACAATCCTTCAGTTCAGAAGTCTAAAACCGGGGTGTCGGCAGGGCCATGATCCTCCGCGGAGGTTCAGGAAGGAACCTGTCTTTTTGCCTCTTCGCTTCTAGAAGTCTCTTGCATTCCTTGGCTCCCTGCTCCTCCCCCAGGCATCCAAAACCTTCACTGGAGTCTGCTGCCATGTCACACCCGCTCTCTGATTCAGAAGCTCCTGCCTTCTTACGAAGCCTTTTGTAGCTACATCATCCCCGCCTGCATAATCTGATAATCCAGGATAATCCCATCTCACGATCCTCAGCCACACCTGCAAAGGCTTTTACCTTACAAGGAAGCATAGTCGCATGGTTCTGGGTTCTGGGTTAGGCCATGGCTGTCTTTGGGGGTAGTTCAGTATTCCTGACTCGTTTCATCATTCAGGGTCTTTGGCACCATCCTGTACAATGTCAGGGGTTCACTGGCCTTCCACAGACTGTCCCCCAGGATAAGAATCCTCTCTCTGGTTTTCTCCCACGGGAGCTTCCAGTGGACCTGGCTATAGCGACAGGCTTGCAGCCCTGTCTCCTGCCCCCCACCTTCAAACCCTTCTGGGCCAAGCACAGAGCTGGACACTTTGCATGTCATTCTTGCAACCCCCATCATCAAAACACCCCCTAGCTACTCCCTCACTTCCACTTCAGAGGCAGGGAGGGGGACAAAGTGGGGGGGCCTGTCAGAGACCATGGGCTGGAAAATGGTGCCATCCACCTTCAGACCTAGGTCACTGGCCAAGAAACCCCACAACGGGTATCACGGTGTCTGGTGCACCTGGAGGTGTCCAAGTCACATCCCTGTCCCCTCAGGCCCGTTGCTGCACAGCACGGTGTCTGTCCCCGGGAGGCGGACCGCAGGATGTTCTAAAGATACGCGAGGGGGTGACCCTTGACACTCCGGGGGGTGTTCAGACCTAAAGATCAGCAGAGGAGTCAGCTCCACACCTTCTGGCAAGGAAGGAAGTTACTGAAGCCAAGGTAGCCAGAGTGCGTGAGCGCTAGCGAGGGTCAAGGCTGCTCCCTGCACCAGGAGGAGCTTCGAGGCGACAGCAACACGGTCACACGGCACGGGTCAGAACAGCAGTGCCGGTGATGACCCGCCCTACGCCACTTCCTGAGCGCCCCTCCAGCCGCCCGGCTTGGGAAGGTTCTCGCCCAGGTGATGATGGACATATGGCTGGCACGCGGGGGGAGGGGAGGGGGAGGCAAAGCACTGGATGGACGGACACGCCGGGGGTCTCTGTCTCTCTACCTGGGGCCAGGTGATGGGCGGGGCGTGGGGGCCGACAGCGAGTGTTCTGTCTGCCTCCTCCTTGGCGCACGCGCAGGGCACGCGAGAAGAGAAAACCAGGAGACAACTGTGGGAGGAGGCCAGAGCGCAACACAGGGCCCCAAAGCCCAAAGGAGGCCCAAGGAGGAAGTGGCCACTGTGAAGATGCGCGGGAGGAAGACGCGAGAGCACAGTGGAAGGAGCCAGGGAAATAAGATTTGGTCCTGATGTGGGAAGCGGCAGGAGGCTACCAGGGCACAGCGGGGCAGACTGCTGGGGTCAGGGGAGAGGCCTTGGGGGGGGGCCCGCCCCACGCGGGGCAGATGCTGCCTCTCTGGCCAGACAGCCTGTGTTGCCCCAGCAGCTGTGGCACGGCCGGCCGGCGTAGGGCTTGTGTACACAGAAGGCCCGGAGGGGGGATGCCGGGGGGGCACACCTGCTCCCCGCGCTTGTGTTTGGTTGAGCCCAAAGGGCCAACAGTGAGCTGGGCTCTGGGGCGAAGGTGCCCAGCTCCTCCCGCTGACCTGGGCCAGCCTCGCAGCCTGCCAGCCCGCGGGCCACACGGGCCTCGCCACAGCCCTCCCTCGGTGGGGAAGAGAGATTTAAACCCGCGCCTCCTAGTTTTTGAGACCTGACATTCCCTCTACCAAGTAAGGGCATTAGAAAAACCCCAGCAAGGGTCTCCCCCCTCTAAGATTAAGCTCTTTGGGGAAGGTCAGCGTGGCAAAAAACAGCAAGAAGGAGTCTTGGAGTTGGGACATGTACTGCACATGAAAGTGATAGATTTGGGGGAAAATTAATACATTGTCCTCAGTTTTCCAATTTTTGCTGTGAACGGGTGAAGCATTGTGGGGTCCGCATGCAGCACGCAGGGGATACCGGGCTGAACCATGTCTCCTGCCCGGACGTCGTACCCAGCCTCGTCCATGGATGTGACCGAGGACAGAATCAGAACCCTAAATGACCACAGCCCGTTGCCTTAAAAATATAAAACTAAAGTCCCAGTATACTAGGAAGGGTTTACTGACTAGAAAAGGGTTTCCCCAGTTACAGTTTTGGGTCTCTGTTTGCTCATTGAAGTGACAGGCTGGGTGGAATTAGATTCCCCTGCGTTTCTTCCAGCACTAAAATGCTCTTATTTCCTACTAGTCCCCGCTGGAGAGGCCACCTGCATTAGGGTACACACTCTGAGGGGCGCGCTTTGGAGAAAAGAAAGAGTCTCATGACTTATGGAGGCCAAGGCCACTCACCCAGCTCCTGGTCCCTCCTACTGGCCCCTTGGAGGCCTGGGACCTTGGGCATCAGGGGCAGAACAGACTTGGCAGACAAGCGGGATCCCTCTGCTTCCTCGTGCCAGGGAGCTTCCCTCGTACCCTTCCGGGGTGACCGTTGACAGGAAGCCCAGGTGTGCCCTGAACACAGAGGTTACCTTTGGGGTGCGGGTCCCGTGCACCCTAGGATACTTAGCAGCGTGTCTATCTCTGCAAACTAGATGCCAGCAGCCTCGGTCCAGCTGGGGTAACCAGAACTGTCTCCAGACACTGGCGGATGTCCCCTGGGCTGGTTCTCTGGCTGAGAACCACTGCTCTGCATCACCATGAAGACGCTTTTCAGGGGCTTCCCTGGTGGTGTAATGGGTTGAACACCGCACTATGAAGGCCCTGCAGATATTTTTGGAATCAATAATGGCCACACATACTGTGCCCTCAAACTCTGGTGGTAAATACTCTTTATATAGATTATCTTGTTTACGTTCCGTGAAACCGACAAAGTCAGAGAGGTGTTATGTAAGTCAGGTGCTCCCCACCTGCAGGCACTGCAGCACAAGTTTGATCCCCAGACAGGGAGCTGACCCACAGGGCACAGCAGACTTCTCCTGCCTCGCCCGCCGCTCCCCTCAGCAGTGGATTTCAGTGGATCTGCCTGTCCTGCTCCCCACTCTGTCTCTGGTGAATCCTCTCACCCTCCACACCTCTGGTCTGTACCCCATTCTTGTATGCATTAATAAATCTTTTTTTAAAAGATTTTTTTAAAGATGCACATAGCATAATTTAATTAAGATTACATATTAAGATTATTCAGGTTATCTATATTCAGCATCTCAACAAGGGCTGCCAGTTCTTCTTGTCCAAAGATGCAAGTGAGCCTGCCTCCTGCCTCTCACACGGCTGCCACCATCACCTGAGTGACCGCATCGGCCTCCTACCTGGTCTCCTGCTGCTGCCCTGGCCCCAGCAGGTCTTGCCCACATAGCAGCCAAAATGCACTTCTAGAAGTATCCTTCAACCACGCTGCCTGGCTTCCCATGCCCTGAGAATAAAATCCAAACTCCCCCCCTGTTTTCAGGTGCTCTGCCATCTGGACCCCGCTTCCCTCTGCCTCCTCCCCACTCAGAGTGGTCTGGGACTGGCAGCCTCAGCAGCCAGCGGCTGGGTAGAAAAGCAGAATTCAGACCAACCTTGGCACTGCTGGACCAGAACCTACATTCCCACACCTTCAACTTGCAAAGTGTCCAGCTGCCCCCAACGTGGCCCTGTGCCCCAGCCACACCGCCCTCATCACTGCCTTAGAGGTCACTGCATGGGGCCTTGCAAACATCTGAAAGTAGCTCCCCCATGTAATTTTCTCTCTCAGCACCCCGCAGGCTTGGGGTCCTTTTGTTAGGTTAGGTGAACTTTGGTCTGTCCATACCCCACACCCTGTAAGTCCCTCAAAGGCAAGCCCAGGCAGACAGAGCCCAGGCACACAGGAGAGGCCCTGCAGATATTTTTGGAATCAATAATGGCCACACATACTGTGCCCTCAAACTCTGGTGGTAAATACTCTTTATATAGATTATCTTGTTTACGTTCCGTGAAACCGACAAAGTCAGAGAGGTGTTATGTAAGTCAGGTGATCCCCACTCCCCACTGTACAGACAAGGAAACAGAAGCACAGGCGAGGCCTGGGGGCTCTGAGCTGGTCACAGCAGAGTCGGGGTTCCACCTGGGAGCAGGTGGGGGCCTGGTCTGCCCCCATGACCGTATCTGTTAACACTGCACCCTCCTGCCCTCCATTTTGCAAATCAAACAGCATTTTAAAGGGGTCCTTGCCTTGTAAAGAATTTCTCATGAACACTTCCACAAAACAGGATGCTGCTACTGGGGAATCATTGTCCCTTCGTGCCTTCTGGATACACGACATCTTTGGATTCAGAAGCTGTTGACGCAAAGCCTGTCTTTCCATGTGCTCTCAAAGGCTGTTGCTATAAACCATCTCACCTCCAGACGTGAGTCCAGAAACAAGCTCGATGGGGAAGGCACAGGGGCCACTCGAGCTAAGAGGCAGCGGGCAGCTCTGTGCCCTTGGTGGGGCTGGCATGCCTTCCCCCTCACCCACTTTTGGAGACTAAGCGTTCTCCCTAGGGCCCTCCCTGTCTGCCCTCTCCCTCCCTCCAAGGAGAATCAGCCACATCCTTCCTGCTCGGGGCTGTACCAGGTCCCACCACGCTGCTGCTAGGGGTCACATGGTGGGGGGGACTTACAATCCTGCTTGATTAGCTTCTCCAGGAGCTGAGACCGTGCACCCTCGCTCACTTCCAGCACGATCGGCTCATTTATTAAGCACATGCCAGGCTCTCTGGTAGTTCTCACCTTAGTTTAATCCTTAGGGAAACTTGCAGGGGGCACTCAATTTTGTCAAAGGAGAATCCGAAGCTCAGAGAGGTGAAGTCATTTGCCCTGGGTCACACAGCCAGGGCAAGAGACCTAGAAGCGGGACAGGTGAGCTCAGAGGGACCCCCACACTTGGGGGTGTCTTCCAAATCTTGCAGGAGAGTTGCTCAGAGAGATCAGGTTAGTTGCACAGACACACAGCAACTGTGGAGATGTGGGGGGACTGGGGCCTCAACCGACCCTGAGCTGCAGTATATGTAATTCTTTGTCCACACAGCACAACCAGCAGTGTCCACCACACAAAGGCACTTTGGCGCAGGCCAGAATCATCACTACCTGGATGGCGGCCAGGGAGACAGGAGGCAGAGGGGCCCGCTAGCTGTGCCCTAGCCCCACGCGGCGTCCTGCCTCTGTGCCCGCCGCAGCAGTAAGTACTGTGATGCCAGGCACAGGGCCAGGGTCCGCCTGGGACTGAGGGCGCTTTGTCTGTGGCTTAGAGCTGGTCTTGTCTGTGCTCAGCCTCAGACTTTGACCCGCGGGGTTTATGCTTCAAAACAGACCAACAGTAAGTACGCAGCGTCTTAAAGACTCACCTTGGCCAGAAGAGACTTGCGAATAGGGCAGGGGGGAGCCTGCCCCAGGCCCAAGGTCAACACTGGGACATTTGTCAAAAATGCAGGTGCCCCCGGCCCCAGCCCAGGCCGGCTGATCTGAGCTGCCACGCTGGACAGGGGCAGCTGTCCTATTACTGCCTTATTTACCTAAAGTATTAAATAGTAAACACGGAGCTTCCAGTGGCTGCGTCTTGACAACCACAAACATTGGTGCAGCCATCACCCAGAGGGAGATGTCAGGCTTTTCCATCGCCCCAGAGAGTGTCCTTGCGGGTGCCCTCTCCAGCCACCCCCACCCCTCACCCGCCTAGAGGGTGGTTTTGCAGGTCCTATCGTGTTGCTGTTACGGCCACCTTGTCCTGCCCAGCCAGGGCATTGCCTGTGTCAGGAGTTCATGGCTGAGCAGCCGCCTGGCGTGTGCAAACATCATGGCTGGTATATCTGGTCACCTGCTGGATGGACTTTTCCTCTGTCTCTGTACTGCCGAGCACAGGCTGCTGTCTGCACCTCTCTTATGAACGCCAGGAGAGGCAGAAGCATGTGTTGGGCGTTGTGGCTGCTGAAGCCACTTGGGGTGGTGCCCACCCCTGTACTCTTAAACCCTCTGTCCAGGCGAGGGGCTCTGGAGCTTGCAGGGTCTGCGTTGGGTCCTGTTGGAATTGGTCTTCCCCACCAACATCTCCACGTTTTCACTCACACGTGGCTTTGAAAGCTGGACGGACTCTCAGAGGTCAGTTCTGACAGGTGACATCAGCTATCGAGACCGTGGAGGCGAGAACTCAGGGGATATTCTGACTGCCAAGGCTTTGACAGTTTCACTGCCCCTTCCCGGCCTGAACACGCCGATGAAAACACACCCTTCACAGCCTCCCCTCCAGGGACTTTAGATGCCCTGGTTCAAGCTAGCAGAGGCAGCTAAGCCAGGGAGTTGTCAGTGGGCATTAAAGTTCAGGTCTGTCTGTGCGGCCTTAGGCAACTGGCTTCCTTTTTCTGGGCCTCATTTATATCATCTGTAAAATGGGACACTACTAGGCCCTCAAGATACTGGAGTAAGAATCAGACAACCTGAGGCGTGAACAAGGAGTGGCCACTGCTGGCTGAGCAGCAAGGGGGTCTGGAAACAGGGGGAGCAGAGACTTGAGGCCCAAGGTTGGCCAAGGACCCTGCATGCCCGACCTTGCAGAGGCAGCGTGGGGCTTGCTAGAAATGTGGATTCTGGGGACCCCCTTATATGCAGAATCAGACTCTGGTGTGGAGCCCAGCAAGCTCCCAGAGCAATAATGGTGACTCACGAAAGTCAGGCCAGGCGTGGGCCCAGGAGGGGCCTGGGGGCTGGAATGGCAGCATGCAGGGATGGGCAGGTGGAAGGAGCCAAGGCCAGGTAAGACTTATAAGAGCCACGGCACAGAAGGGAGTCAGGGACGAGTGAAGGCGGCAATTCATCCTCCACCAAGATTGCTTCCTGGAGGCTCTGGCCCCGGAATTCCAGCCATGCACTTCACGTGGTCTGTGGGTCCGCCTAGCAAAATCCTGACGCCCAGCGCAAGGGGGGCATGTTTCCCAGGCAGGGTGCAAAGTCCTGGCTCCCGGGCGAGGAGGCCCTGGGTTCAGCTCCAACCACTTCCTGGTTGGATGAACTTGACCAAGGTTTTCGCTGAGCTATAAAAGGCCTATAATAGTGTTCCTGTAACGGAGCTGCCAGGAGGCAGCCATGGGCCCTAGTGGGTCGAGCATTTGCCCCGAGTGGGGCACCGTTCACACCTTATCACTGGCACGGCACTAGGACTTGATATTGCTCCCGCTGGAGGTTTGGGGATACAGCTGGTAACAGCTGATGTCGGGGAAAGACCCCCAATCACGGGCCTGCAGGGAGCACCTGGCTGACAGCCCATTTCCCTCCCTCCTCCAAGTCTTGGCTGAGTCCACTTCCTCCCAGGGGTTCCGACCGAGCCCCCTTGTGCGGCTCTGCAGCTGAGTCAGGTGCCGGCCTCCGTGAGTGAGGGAGCAGGTGACTTCACCGGTAGCCTCAGCTTTGTCTGTGAAGCAGACGACGCGCCTTCGAGGCCTTGGGGCATTCGGTCAGCGGCTGCGGTGGACACTGGAGCAGCGTGTGGGGCGCCTGTCCCAGATCCAGGGGCAGCACCGTCTGCAGAATCTAGAAACCACCGTGAGCCCGGCCAAAAGCCAGTCTCTTGCCTTCCACTGGCTGCTGTCTGTAATCGCCGTGCTGACGCTCATCGAGGCTCGAAATAACTGCTGCAGTTTCCGTGAGTCTTAACCTGCGCGTGAGCTTCCGGCTCGGCCATTCCCTGCCTGTGCCTTCAGGGACCCTGCAGCGCACGGGGGTGTTAGCTGCGAGAGACCCTGCTCGTTCAGCTGGCTCCCCTCGCGGCCCCGGGGCGATTCAGTTCTTCGGGGTATGAACGGCTGGGGCGCTGGCCCCGGGACCTGCCTCCTGTGGTGGTTAAACCTCAAAATGGACACGGCAGCGGCCCGCAGAAATGAGAGCCAGGGCCTTCTCCGCGGGGCGATGGGGAGTTTTCACCGGTTGATTTAAACGGACAACATTAGATCAGTGTGGAGGGGAGACGGTGCTTGTGCTGAGAACTCGCAGGCAGTGGCCCCAGGGCAGCCCGTCCATTTCCTGATTATCACCCCCAAAGAATGTTGTCGCCCAGAGGAGGGGTGTGGAGAGATGCTGGGCTCTAGGGGTGCTGCTGTCCCCAGTGTCACCACACGTGGGCACGAGATGGGGACCCTGAAGCCCTGGGAGTTTCCGCCGTCAGGAAGGCCCCGTCCATCCCCTCTGAGCCCCTGGTTGAGATGACAAGGCAAGGGCCCTTCTTATCTTCCTCCCTCTGGGGAACAAAGCTGCCTCAAGGCAACAGTTTTGACAATCAGGTGTGGGCTCCAGCCTGGGGAGGGGCCTGGGGACACCCCCCTAATCTGTCTGGGTCCACTTGCTCACCCACCTGACACAGCCCCAGTAAAAGGGGCCAGCAGGGTGCAGCCCAATGTCCCTGACAGCAAGGGCAGAGCCAGGATTCAAACCCTTGTCTCAAAGGCCCTAACATCAGTGTCGTTCTGTTTACTTCCTGTCCGAAGAGACCACCAGAGCCCTAAAGATCCCAAACACAGCAAACCCTTAGCAGGAGCCCAGAGAGGGCCCAGGCCAAGTGCTTCCACGCCCATCACCAGTTAGCCACACCGCAGACCGTCCCTCCATCTCTACCCAACCACCCTTGCAAGTCAGCTGCTTCCCAGAACGAGCTGGCTCTTTTCAGTCTGTGTCCTACTTTGTCATCTGACCATCCACGTGACTACCACTGCCCCCTTCTGCTTCTCTCCTATCTAATTACACTGCAAAGGCTGATGTTCTCCCTGCTGACCTGAACTTGAACTCTCAGTGACCTTGGGCATTCGCTCCCCTCCTTACTCCACCCCTAATGCATACACTCTCCCAAGTCTCAAACTGGTAGCATGAGGCCATACTGACTCATATAAGCATCTTAATTGATTTGTAAAGTATTATTTATTTTATGTAATATGAAATAGTTGCCAATATTGAGAACATGGGTGATCTCATATACGAAACGTGAAAATCTGGTGACCCTGGTAATCCGGGCCAAATGCTCACATGGAACAAGCAGCTGGTGCTCAGTCGTAGCTGTATCATATGGAAGGGGGCCTGCCTTCCACTTTGCCACAGTCCCCACCACTCCCTGCTGCCTCAAATCTGGCTGGGCTCTTTCCCTAATGCCCCTTGGTAGCTCCTTTAAGACATGGGCATCTGCAACCTCTGTCTACTTCTACACTCAGTTGACTGGTTTCTTCTTCTCAAAGTCTTTCTTTTCAGTGATTCCACCCAGATCCATCCCGCTCCTACTTTTCAGGCCTGGTTGATTTTGATAATTACGATAACTGGCTTCTCTATGGATTTCTTAGCCCCTAAGCCCAGACATACGAACTCCTTAGCCAATCGCTTCTTTCCAGACTTCACAGGCATTCCTCAGAGCCTGCAGTCTAGGTCAGTGTGGACCCCCCTTTGCGCAGGGCCTGTACCAACCATACGAGGGGGATAGAGACCCTTCCTCTTCCAGAAGGATCAGGGCAGCACCAGAGCCATGCCCACGTGCAGGAAACCGTCCACGTGCAGGGAGGGGACCCACGTGGCTGCGGTGCGTGGGTCTGCCCACTGTCCGGTCTCCCAGTCTCGGCTTCCTCCCCTCCCACCAGAACCAGGAGGCCAGACCTCCCCCACTTCCTCTGCCACTGTTCATCTCTGGACGTCCTCCATAGCCAGCAGGCGGCCCCTCTCCTGACCTCAGTGCAGGTCATTTGTATCTCGGATGCTCCTGCCACTGAAGAAGTCAGCGGGGTGGTTTCTGTTCCTATCTTATCTCGCCAGCTAAATTGGAAGTTAGGCAGGGACTAAGTTACACAGGACTTAGTCCCTGTGTTCCTGTCACCCTCGGGGCATTTCAACATTCTTCTGAGACTGATAACAGTGCACATCACAATGTCTCAAAAAGTGAAATCTGCTGATTTCACTCATTCATTCAACAAACACACTCCCTTATTGAGTAACTCTTGAGAGGCCTGCCGGAGGACCCAGGAGGGAGCAAACAAGGCAAAGCCTCTTCTCACACAGCTTCTCTTTTACTGAGAGAGACGAACAGATGAAAGGATGGATTGACAAGATCTCAGAAGAGGGGCCTCCCTGGTGGTGCAGTGGGTTGAGCGCCACACTGTGAAGCATCTGTGGCACAGCAGTGCGAGTTCGATCCCGGCCAGGGAGGGGACCCACGTGGCACAGCAGACCTCTCCTGCCTTGCCCGCTGTTGCCCTCAGCAGTGTATTTCAGCCCATCTGCCTGTTCTGCTCCCCACATTGTCTCTGGTGAATCCTCTCGCCTCCCGTGACTCTGGCCTGTACCCCAGCTCTTAGGAGGTAAGTTGGGTTAGATCGTGGTCTGATGAGATTAGTGTCCTTATAAGCAGAGACACTAGAGAGCTCGCCGCCTCTCTCTTGCACATATGCACACCAAGGAAAGGCTAAGAAGATGGTTGTCTGCAAATCTCTAGAACCTGACCATGCAGGACCTGATCTTGAACTTCCCAGCTTCCGGAACAGTGAGAAAATAAGTTTCTGTTGCTAAGGACCCCCCCTATGGTATTTGCTATGGCAGCCTGAGTCCGAGCTGATGAAGACAGGCAGCAGTACTACCAGAAAGGGAAATCTCAACAAATATTGGTCACAGAGGGCTACAGCATGAAGACTTTGGAGTTCAGGCTGACATAGTAAAATGGTGGGGTCATATCAATGAAGGCCATAGAAGCATGCGTAAGGAGCAAAGCCCTGGGTTTTGTCCAGAGTTGCCCCCATGCACACTTGTCTCAAGCTTCTGACTCATGCTGATAGCTGTTCTCAAAAGCCACCACCTCCCTGATTTCTGACCATTAAAATCATCCTTCCCAGCCTTCCCTCCTTGCAGCTGAAATGCAAAACCCTGTTTTCTTTCTCACTGCCTTTGCCGGCTTTGGGCATAACAGTTTAAAAGCATATTTCAGAGTTAACACTCCATTTACCAAATCGCCTGGCCAGGGGGCTGGGTCTCGATGCCCAGGGGAGGGAGAGGGGGTCCTCACGTGCAGTTTGCCATACCAGGCAGACCTCCACAGTCCCCCTGGGTGTCAAACACCAGACAAAGGAGAAGGTGGCTACGGAGACATTTGTGGCACATGTCCAAGACCTCAGGCTTCAGAAGTAGGGTTCTGGATAAAGCAGGGTGGGACGCTGGAATGGTCTTGAGGGAGTTAAAACAAAACAGGTTTAAAACAAGGAACCTATAAAATTCTCCCAAAGAAGAAACAAGCAAATGGTATTTTTATGAAACAATGCCTGGACTGTGAACGGAGACAAGAAAAGCAAGTCTTGTTTCCATCATGTCAGGGAAACAAGCTGTGTGAGCAGATGGTCAGGGTGAGGCCCCACTTCCCAAAGACCAAGAGAAGAGTCTGGGCCCATCTGACGTCCGCCCCCGCCCCCACCCCAGGCTCACTTAGCATGGTGACTGCTGGTAAGTGCCACGTGCTCTCTGCCCCAGGAAGGCTGGCCTCACTCCACGGCAGAGGAGTAACAGCACTGGATCAGAAAAGGTAAGCCACTTGCCCAAGATCACAAAGCGGGCAAGCACAGAACCAGACTGTGAACCCATAACGGTGTGGCCCAGGGCCCACTTTTCTGCTCTTCAGCCAGGGCTCCAGACGTAGATGGAATCTGAATCAACGGGAGGGTGTGTAAGAAATCCAGGGTCCTGGGCCCCGCTGTCGGAGTCTGCCTCCAGGCCCTGGTGTGTGGCCTGTGAACCTGCCTTTCCTACTTCCCCAGGAGCTCCTGATTCAGCTGATTGAGGGGCTGAGCAGAGGATTCTGGAGCCGTCACATCTCTGCCAGCTGGAAAGTTGCACCAGGGAAGCTGGGGGAACCCCTAGTTGGCCCCAGAAGCCACCAGTAGGTGCGGGGAGGAGGCTCCACGACCAGGGCTGGTGAAGATCTTGGGGTCGTTTGTGCTGTGTCGAATAGGTTAAGTTAGCGCTGCGTGCTCCACAATCCTCCGTCTTCTCTGGTCTGGGCCACAGTTGGCCAACAGAAATTTGTGGGGCATTTGAGAGGTGGCTGTGAGTAGCAGCCATTGCATTCTTGAGGTTGTCATACATGGCTGCAGTGACAGACAGGTGACATAGGGTCCAGCAGGTTCAAGCTTGTCCTGCGGTCTCCACTCTTTGTCCAGCTCCTCCTCCTGATGGCTGAGCCTGCAGACACTTGGCTGAGGACCCCCCAATCAGTGGCTGCCCCTAGGTGTCTCCACCACCCTCCCCACAGTGCCACTCAGACAACAATGACTGCTGGTCCCTTAGCGCCCTGTCTCCTCCTCCTCTGCCACCCCTGGAACCGCAGAAGATCAATTTTTAAACTCAATTCCATATCGCAGAGCCCATGGCGGCTCCACTTCCCTTGAGTCACTCGAATGAGATCATGGTCCACTCTCTCCTGGGGCCTTCCAATTTAATGCAGTTCCCCAAGTGGGGTTCCTAGTATCTCTGGGGGCTTGTTAGAACACAAACTCTCACCCCGTCTCAGACCTGCTGAGTTGTAGATTCAGGAGGAGCACCCAGAGATGGCTGGGCTAACTGGCCCTCCGGGAGCTTCTAATGCACGGTAAAGTGAAGAACCACTCATGGGTGCATTTAAAAGCCCGACTCCATTCCTGTTTGGGATGATGCAACAGTTCTGGAAAAAGACAGTGGTGAAGTGACACAACATTTTGATGGTGCTCGATGCCACTGAAGTGAGTTGAAGTGGTTAAAATAAAAAAAAAAACCTTTATGAGCTGAAGCTACACAGAAAGTCACATGTTGTGTGTATATCCAGAAAGCAGGTTAGTAGATGCCAGGGGTCAGGGAAGGGGAGTGGGGAGTCGCTGCCTAATGGGATGGGGAGTGTTTTGAGAATGTCTAAAAGTTTTGGATGACCACACAGGATGGTGAATGGACTGGGTGTTGCTGAGCTGTTCGTTTTAGGAGAGCTTATTGAATTTAGAAATATAGTTAGAAAATAAACACGTTTATTTTCTGAAACATGTATGAGAGTGAGTTTAATAAAATAAATCATATGAAGACATCCCAAGTGCTGTCATTTCATCCTTACCCCACATCTGAGGAGGCATTATTATTCTCCCTATTTAACAGGAACATCAACAGCCAGAATCTAGCATCCACACTCTTAACCAACACACCATAATTCCCAGGACACTGAGCTGAAATAGATATCAGCCAGATTAAAAAAAAATTATGATGGTAACAACACCAAACAAATTTATTGAACATCTACTTTGTGCTAAGTCCTGCTTTCTAATTAGCTAAGTACTTAGCTAATTTCTTCCTCCCATGATCTTCCCCTTTCAGAGAAATGAAGCAGTTGCCCAAGTCACCAGAGCATTAGGGCTGGCATTGAACTTGAATCTGCTACTTTCATACAAGACCATGTATGTTCCTCTATAAGAAATTTAGAGATGGTAAATATTCAAATTGACCATTTTTTGTACATTTTTAAAAATAAAAGTTGGTTCAGGTTTGTAACAGATCAGAATCGTTTCTCCATGTCTTTCAAGATTTTCTCTATGGCCACCATTTTTAATGCCCACATGGTATTCCCCGATGGAAGTGGCATACTCTTTGTTTCAGAGCCTATTATTGGACATCTGTTTTGTTTCCATGAGAAGACATTTTAACTAGAGAAAAATGTCACAATCAGGGTGCTGGAATAAGCCAAACCCCCTCTCTTCAAGAAGCAGGACATGGAGGTTGTGGAAGGATGAGATGAGATCTATGGGAAGGACCCAAGCGAGTGGCAGGGAGCAACATAGGTGGTGCACATTAATTTCAGGTGCAAACCTGGGGGTGCAGGGGGTAAGATAGGGTGGGGGGTTTTCCTTTTTATGTACCAAAGACAAAGTGAAAATATCTCAGATTTCTACATCTCACTCCATACAAAGAAGAGCTCAACTCCTTGGCAACAAGGAGCAAATGTTTCGCAGAATCTTTTATCTTCCTATTTCCCAGATCCTGAGTTTACACACCGGGTAAATCTACTTAAAAGCCAGCACTGTTTATTAAGAATACAGACTCTGGAAACAGAGTGCTTGGGCTCAGACCTCAGTTCCACAACTTACTAGCAGCTGTGGACAGTGTTATTAATTCACCAAGCCCTTGGAAACTTATGCTGAAGATGCCAGAAGCCTGAGTCCCTGAATGACTACGTGGAGCAAAGGCCCAGCCTTCCGCACTCAACACATTGTGAACAGAGTATCTTATCTCAGGTCCTGGAAATGTGGGGTTGTTTGCACAATAGCTAGCACGCTTCTGCCTCAGTTTCCCCATGTCCTAGAACTTTCACGAGGATGGATGAGTTATGGAGTTAATAAATACAAAATGCTTAGGATAGTGTCTGGCAACACTGCTATGTAAATTTAAACTAATACTGAGACGAACTTGTGAGACCATCTCCCCATCCAGCCCACCCAGGCTCTGTCTGCTCCAGGGCCACCCCAAAACAAAGATGATGGAAAGGCTTGATTGTTCCTACCCACCCCCAATTCCATCAAAGATGCTGACCTATGAAGGATATTCCCCAAACATCCGTGATGAATTTCATCATCGAGGGGATGTGATTCTGCCCCCTATAAATTTCCCTGAACTGTTCTGAATAATTTCCAGCCTGCAGTCCTTGGGTAGGACGTGGGTTGGTTGGTTCTTCTTTGCGAGGAGTTCCCAGTAATTGGGCCACTTCATCTTGGGCAAGAGTATTACGTGTTCGAAGGCTGCTGACACTTCATGTGCGATGAGTCAGCATAGATCTCAGGGCCGACGAACCTCATGGAACTTCATCTCTGTTGGCGTGGCCTGGCTACTCCCCTTAGCCTGGGACAAAGCTGTTCCATCAGTGGTCCCATCAGTCTCCAACCATAAAACTAAGAACCAGCGATCCATCAATTTGGAACATGTTCTGATCAGCTAATCACACATTTGCCTATTGTTTATCATAAAAGGTTGTTTCTTCTCTCATATCTAAGAGTCATGGTTCATTCCACCCCCCTTCTTTTTTGCACAGGCTCATTTGAGAATCTCTTGAGAACTGTTGGCCTTCCACAGTAAAAAGCAGAGATGAAAGGTTTGATCTTTAAGGTGAAGGTAATCTGAGAACTTTGTTATAAGTTACTACAAGTTTAAAATTACTCACCAATTTTATAACAGTCCTGACAACTGTATTACTTTATTGCTTTGATTAAACAGAGAACATCTGAAACTAGCACTGAAAAGCATTATGACACACACACGAAATTTCTAGACGCATAGACAAGAAATCCTGAACTGTGGTCGTCTCTGGCAAAAACAAACAAAAAAACAGGGGGTCTGAGATGAGGGGGAGACTTGCATTTTTCATGGCTATCCTTTTACATGGTTTGATTTTCTTTTCTAACCAATGTTTAAAAAATGCCTTAGTTAAACAAATTAAGTTCCTAACGTAAGAGTTCATCGTGTGTGTGTGTGTTTTTTAAAAGATTTTTTATTTATGCATACAAGAGCAGAGGTACAGGCCAGAGGTGCGGGGGGCGATAGGATTCACCAGAGACAGAGTTGGGAGCAGAACAGGCGGACCGACCTGCTGAGGGGAGCGGCAGGCGAGGCAGGAGAGGTCTGCCTCGAGGACCCCTCCCTGACCAGGGATCAAACTCGTGCTGCTGTGCAGCGGATGCTTCACAGTGTGGCACTTAACCCGCTGCGCCACCAGGGAGGCCCCCATCAAGTGTTTTAAGTTAAGCATTAAGCCCTTTGCTACTTCCGTTCCTGTGACAAGGGACAAGGGAAGGTCATTAGTGGGGAGAAGGTCAACTTACTGCCCAGCAGGCAGACCCCACATCAGCTGGAAGAGGCATCATTACTCAAGGAGAGATGATGAATGTTTCTACTGGGCATTAGTGCCTCACCTGGAGGGGAGGGTATGATGAATATTTCATCAGGTCCCCACACAGCCAGGGGGCTGAGACAGGAATTGGGCCAAATCTTCCAACGGAAGTCTGGGGGTACACTCAAGCAAGCTGACCCTGAGTCAGGTTGGAGATGATGAAGATGGGTACGTGCTCTGGGGTGGGTGGGTGGGTGGGGAGAGGACACACAGTGGAGGCTTAACAGTACCCACCCCCCAAGTTCAAAGAGAGGAGTTCTGCATTTATTACACCAAATGGTATGAAATTGCCTTTTCTGTGGGTCACCTCTAAAGGCCAGGACTTCCCAGGCTTCGGTGAGGATTGCCCAAAGCCAGGCAGGTCGAGCTCCTTCCAGGCTCCGTGAGCAGCACAAAGCAGGTGCTCAATCAGGGGTTCATCCCCCCCAACATACACACCGCCACTGCCCCCCTGCCGATCACTGGCAGGAAACTCAGACCCACACCCAGTATTTGCCCAGGAGACCTGAACAACTCACGTTCACCTTAACACCTTCGCACGAAGGTGATAGTGACCTTAGTTCAAGCCACAGAAACAGCCCAAATACCCCTCAGTCGGTGAAGGGCTAAGCCCACGGTGGTACATTTGTCTGCCTGAGGCCAATGTAGAGGAAACTCAAAGGTGTTAGCTGAGTACAGGAAGCCGGACCCAGAGGGCCTCCTACTACACGATTCCATTTATATGACCTCCCGGAAAAGGCAAAAGCCATGGCCACTAAGGATGGGGTAGAAGAAGGCTGACCGCAAAGGGGCACCCTGATGTTATCTGGGGGACTGATAAAACATTTTTGTATGTTGACTGTGGTGGTGATTACACAATTGTATGTGTTTGTCAAAATTGGTCCATGAAAAAGTGTGCATTGTACCCTTGGCAAATTAAAAAATAAATACCTAGAAGTGCTGGAGGTGGGAGCCTCGTCACATGCCGTAGACCAGGGGGCTGGAGCAACCGACATTGATTGCTCAGTCTGGAGACTCAGTCTTGGACTCAAGATCAAGACCTGGTGGCTGAGCCCCACTCTGGCTTGGAGACAGTATGTCCTCTCTTCCTCTTCCTCTAAGGCACTATGCCCATCAGAACCACCCCGCCTGACCTGATCTGACTCCAATTACCTCCCAGAGCCCCACCTCCAAATACCATCACTTAGGGGTTTAGGGATCCAAGTTTGGATTTGGGGTGGGACAGACATTCCACCTGTAACAGTTTCAAAGCTACGTAAGTGAACTGCTGTGGCTTCAGCCTTTCTGGTGTCTCTGCTTCCTAAATCCAGGAAAGGAGGCCCAGACGCTCAAAGCTAAAACCATAAAGAACCCCCTGGAGAAGTGGCTGGCTTGTGCGAAGCCCCTAGGGCACCGTACCCAGAGGTAAGCCTTCGGGTCCAGGACAACCCCACCAGAGTTTTAAAAACAAGCATTTTCTTTTGTTATAAAAACAATGCATGTTTATTCAACAAAAATCAGTAAGTCTAGACTGGCAAAAAGAAAATTAAAATCACCCATTACCCCACCATGCGAAACTGCTGAAAACATCCACACAGATGACCTGACGGTTCTGGTATGTTATGTAAATAAACATGCTGTTTTTCAATGATGAAAAGGAGATCTTATTGCAATATGGATCTGTCTTTTTTTTTTAAAAGATTTTATTTATGCACACAAGAGCTGGGCTACAGGCCAGAGTCGCGGGAGGTGAGAGGATTCACCAGAGACAGAGTGGGGAGCAGAACAGGCAGACCCACTGAAACACACCGCTGAGGGGAGCAGCAGGCATGACAGGAGAGGTCTGCTGTGCTCTGTGGCCGGGGATCGAACTCGCGCTGCTGTGCTGTGGATGCTTCACAGTGCAGCGTTCAACCTGCTGCGCCACCAGGGAGGCCTTGCAACTTGGGTTTGTGACCTAACTTTTAAGAATGCGTTAGACAATGCCAGTATTTATTTCTATACCATCATCTTTTGCGATTGAGGAAGATTCCAGTACATGGGGGGGCCCATGATTCCCAGAACCAATCCTCTGGTGCCAGCTACGTAGTTTCTCATTTTATTGCTCTTCAAAAACAAAACAGTGTTGGAACAGACTCTTGATGTAATCATGTTTCCTCAGGACACAGTCCTAGGACTGTAACTGAAACTTCTGATGTACATTTTCAGGCGGTTCCCAATTCACTCTCCTAAGCGTGTGCGCCAGAAAATGCCACCTCCATCATCAGCCTTCTTTGTTCAGCTTAACTTTTAAAAAGCTTCCAGACCTTGAAAACTGTACATGTCAAAGTATTGTGTGATTTGGCATATCTTTTCATAAAATGAGGTTGGATAATGTTTTCTCTTTTCTTGTGATCCTTTTTTAAAAAACAATTTATTTATGCATACAAGAGCTGGGCTACAGGCCAGAGTCGCAGGAGGTGAGAGGATCCACCAGAGACAGAGCAGGGAGCAGAACAGGCAGATCGACTGAAACACACTGCTGAGGGGAGCAGCGGGCGAGGCAGGAGAGGTCTGCTGCGCCCTGTGGGTCCCCTCCCCGGCCGGGGGTGGGGATCGAACTTGTGCTGCAGTGGCTGCGGTTTGCTTCATAGTGCATTGCTTAGCCCACTGAGCCCAGAGAGGCCTCTTTTCTTGTGATCTTATTGAGCCAGCAGTGTTTCTTCTTTGTTCCATTCCTCGGGGAGGGCAGCCACTCTCTCCTCACCCACCGTGTGGGCAGAAACCAGCTCTGGGTCTGCAAAGTGTTACTAGCACCGCTGCCTTCGGCACTGACTGTATCAAAGTTTTGAAATGTGGGGCACCTAACCTAGCAATTCCTTCTGTGATTTCTTCCTCCTTTTACCTTTTACTATCTTGCTTTAAAGCTGTTTCCAAAAAGGGGTTTTAGTAACTTTGCAGTGGAGAAACCTCGCTGACCCTGCCACCGTCAAGTCATCAGGGTTTCCATTTCCTGCAAGTCTGATTGGGGTAATGTAAGACAGCATGAGGCAAGAGGGGTATGCTCCCCCAAACCCCACGCCCCCGTCTAATGAGAAGACAGACAAATCCAGGTGGAAGGACAACCTACTGACCAGTATTATTCAAAATTCTCAAGGTCACAAAATTCAAATGAATGCTAAGAAACTGTCACACCAGGGTCTCCCTGGCGGCCTAGGAGTTGGTTAAATCTCAGCACTATGACTGCTGCTCCGAGTTTGATCCCTGACCGGGGAGCTGACCCACAGGGCGCAGCAGACCTCTCCTGCCTCCCTGCTGCTCCCCTCAGCAGTGTGTTTCAGTCCATCTGCCTGTTCTGCTCCCCGCTCTGTCTCTGGGGGGTCCTCTCACCTCCTACCTCGGGTCAGAACCCCTTCTATGTAAAAAGAAATAAATAAAATCTTAAAAAGAAAAGAAACTGTCACAGCCCAGTAGAGATGAAGGAGACACGCCGACCACGAGGACAGAGTCTCAAACTGCATCCGGGGCAGAAACATGCCAGAGGGAGGGCTGCTAACCTCCAAATAAAGTCTGGGGTTTAGTTAGCAGGACCGAGTTCTTGGTCTGGGAAGGTCCACTCATTAGGAAAGATGATCATATTAGGGGAAGTCGAGGAGATGCCAACTCTTCCCTTTGGTCCTATTTTTGCAACTTTTAAAAATAAATGTAAAAGTTGTATTTTTAAATAATGGGTTTTGACTAGGCAAGGGAGTGACCCAGGCAGAAAAGCAGAAGGAGCAGAAAGACATTACTAAAGCTCGTGGCGATGGGCGCGGCATGCGGGAGGTGGAGGAGGGAAGTGGTTCCAGATCCTCATGAAGGTTGCATTTGGGTGACGGAAGAGGTTGGGGCCACAAGAGCGGGTCTGGAAAAGTAAACTGAGTCTGAACCCTAAAGAGACCGGTCTTCAGGGGTTTGAAAACTAAGGAGATTAGCCTGGACTCCCTCTGGCAGGCTGTGGACAGGGGGTAAGGATTCTAGGAAGATTGAGCTACCCCAGCTGGGCTCCCCCAGCCCGGAACACCTGCCTTGCAGAGATAACTCCAGGAACATGGGTTGGATGAATGAGTTTTGTTTCCAAAATCACTTTTAAGAAGACATTTTATGAAAGGTTTTCCCAACCTTGCCCTTCACAGCTGAGATCAGCTGCATGAAGGAATCTCTTCGATGCCCCAGGGCCTTTGCACAGACCGCTGGGGCCTGCTGGGGCACCCTCTCTGCTGCTGACCTCCTGCTTCTTTTTCAGATTTCGGTTCAGATTCCCCTTTTCCTGAAAACCCTCCACTGACTCTCTAAGTTTGGGTTGTCTGGTCCTTTGTGCTCCCTCCTCACAGGTCAGCCGGTTCCCCCAGGATTACCAAATGCCCCCCCCCTCCGGGGCGTAGGAACTGACCGTCTCTAGCTCACCACTGGCTCAGTAGCCAAAGACAACTCCCCATCCACAGAGGAGAGTACCTGGCACTGTATGAAATAACAACCACCCACAGGCCTCTCCAATACACAGTTGCTACCTTCCACGTGGCAGTTAGCGAAGCTGTAGTATTTAAGGTCTGAAATTTTGAGTGTTTCATTTTCTATCATCTGCCCCATACAAGTATCGACAAACCATGTCCACACCCACACAGGCAGAGGAGATGGGAAAAATGCAGAACAGGGGCAAAGTAAGTAAGTACTCTCTCTCCCGGGGAAAAAGTGGCAAAGACATAAAATTGACCAAGAAATCAAGAATTAGAGCAACCTGGCTCTACATCTTGAATAAAAGAAATAGTCAAAAACAGGACCCTTCTGAGATTAGGACGTAAAGAACATAACGTGCCCACCACACATCCTCATCCTGGTTCTGCCAGGATTTGCTGGGTGACCTTGGGTCTGCAGCCTTCTAGATGCTTCCATTAGTGGAGTTATGGGACATTTGAAAAAGGAAAAAGAAATGCCCAGACAGGCATACCAATCAGGCCCATGACGTGTCTTATGTGCTGGCAGTGAACAAAAGCCAAAGCGATCTGTGAGGGGGCAGTATAAACTGCTGCTGACGTGGTAGCTACAGGCTCTGTGCAAACATCAGTGCCCGGAGCACGTAACAGGGCGGGCTATAGGGCCCTGGCTGCAGGTGCATTTTTGGGTGACAGCTGCCTGTTACCGGCTCCGGCACCCCATATGGACGGCTGTCAATGTGACAGGGGACTTTCCTCCTGTGAGGACTGAGAGTCCCAGGCTTCTCTTTTTTTCTGGCCTCCATTTTTTTTTCTAAGAATTAGAGCAGCTAGAGCGGGAGTGGTTCCCACTTGCTGTTTAGTTTTATTTTTAAAGCCACGGATTTTTATTTTTTAAAGGAACCATTGGAACCCCTGAGTCAGGAGCATTTGTGAGCAGTTTCCTTCCAGCCGGCCCTGCCTCCCACCACTTAGCTCTGGCCCTGCAAACTCCTGGGTTCTTCTGGGGCCCGGCCAAGAAATCCAACTTTCCCATTAAAAAAAAAGGCAACAACAAGCCAGCGGACCCAAGGAGGAATGCCCAAGGTTCTCACCGCACAGTTGGAAAGATAATTAATCCAGTGACTCAGTCAGTGCCCACAGATAACAGCGATGCAAGTTTTACTAAGGAATATTCTCACGACTGGAGACACAACTGTTTTTCTACTCTCTTTTATTTGTTTTTTTTTTAATATTTTAATTTTTTTATTCATATAAGAACTGGGGTACAGACCAGAAGTGAGAGGATCCACCAGAGATAGAGTGGGGAGTAGAACAGGCAGATCAATAGGAGTACACTGCTGAGGGGAGCAGCGGGCGAGTCAGGAGAGGTCTGCCACGCCATGTGGGTCCCCTCCCTGGCCGGCAGCAGGGATCAAACTCGTGCTGCAGTGGCTGCGGTTTGCTTCATAGTGTGTTGCTTAACCACTGTGCCACCAGGGAAGGGCCCTCTTCTATTTGGTTTGACCAGGCCTAAAAACCTGCTAATGAGGGCCTCCCTGGTGGCGCAGTGGGTTAAGCAACGCACTATGGAGCAGACCGCAACCACTGCAGCACGAGTTCGATCCCTGCTGCCGGCCAGGGGGGAC
>JAGFMF010012255.1:6781877-6812355 GCA_019455555.1 Galemys pyrenaicus | reverse complement strand
TTTCTTCACATGTCCCTCTGCTCCACGTGCCCCATCCAGGTCTCCTTGCTGTTCTCCATCTTCCCTTCTTCTCTCTTCTCTGCAGAAATCTTCTTATCCCCAGCTCCACCCACTTAGGGCGGAACCAGGATTTTGGAACTTCCCCTTTTCCTGGGACCACCCTGTTACAGTGGCAGCACTTAAAGAAGAGCCAGCTGAGACCTGCAGAAGCGAGGTCATTTGCCCAAGACCACACCGCTGGGGAGTGTGTGGCGCTCCATCCAAGTGGGCGGGCAGACTCCAGAACTGTCCCTGCTGTAGAAGCATTCCCGGTCAGCCTGCATGTTTTTCTCACCCCATCAGGTCCTCTTGATTCTCTGCTATTCAGGAAGAAGTCACCTTTGTCTCACTCTCTGCAGAGCGCTATTCTTTGCAAGTCTGCTCTGCTCCAGGGCAGAGACCTCTGAGCCTCACGGGCTTTGCCTGCCCACCAGTAGGCGCTTATGAAAGCTTGGCTGGGTGAGTGAAAGCCCTGAATAACAACATCGTCTTAGCAAAGGGGAGAAGCCTTTTGTGTAGGCAGGTACCTGTAATAACAAGCTCCCGTTTGCAAACTGTGTGTTCCACGGAAAAACTTATCAAGTTTAGGAAACTTCCAGGCTCCGACCGAGTGATGGGAAACAGTCACGTAACTCTGATAAGACCAGGAATCTGGTTTTCATTTTACTCTGCAAGGCTGCCTTACGAGAGGTCTGTCTGGGATCATCGTCCCAGACTGCTGCTCCAGCACCTACCTGGAGGCAAAGGGCCTCAGTACTTTTCCATGCCAGGCTCTGCCCTGCTCTCTCTGCAAGCCCAACTGGGCAGGTCTCTATCTCCCAGATCATCTTCGGTGTTCCTTTCAGGCAGGCGCACCCGGGCTAATCTGGGGAGAGGCTGGAGAAAGTCTGCCAAAGTGAGCCACAGGCGAAAGTGAGAAGCTGGCAAAGGAAGCGCATTTCTCCTTTCAGTGCACACTCCTTCTGCTTGGCTAGTTTCTCTGAAGCTTCCCACCTCTCTAGGTCTCACTCAGGAGCCTGATTTAGTTAACTGCCAACTTATCCCACTAGGTGTCAGCTGACAAGGACTTGAGATGTGTACTTGAGAAAAGAGCCAAAGAAATAAACCCCAAATGATGGAATTTCTGGGACCTGTATGGAATTTCTGGGACCTGTTGGCACAGAGATTTCTGTGCCCTGTAAGCAGGAAGGAAGATGACAGTTACCACTTACTGAGCCTCTTGCTTCACAAACGCTGCTTCTATTATGTTATTCGATGTTCATGCCAGCTTTAAAAGAAAACTACTATTACTCCAATTTTTCAGGTGAGACTAACTAAAACTTAGAGAAGTTATGGATCTGGATCTGCTGGCCAGCAGTGGAGCCAGGATTTGGATGGAGGTGTACTCTTGTCTGTGACCCTGTGCTACCAGAACACAGGCGCTACTAGAGTAATGGCTGCCCAAAGATGCCCATGCCTTGTGCCCAGAATTGGTGAATAGATCCGCTTACATGGCAAAAGGGACTTGCAGATGTGATCAAGGGCCTTGAGATGGGGAAATTGTCCTGATGCAACCAATGTGGTCATAGGGTTTGGAGAAGAGAGAGGGTCAGGGAAGGAGTAGTGACCGTGGGAGTGGAGGTCGGAGCAACGGGCTTTCCGAAGGAGTCCATCAGCTAGGATGGTCGGCAGCTTCTCAGAGCTGAGATGATCAATAATGGGTTCTCCCCTAGACCTTCCAGAAGGTGCAAAGTTCTACCGATACCTTAATTTTAGCCCAGGAACTACTGGTATTGTCTGCTAGGAGTATGTCCCTTTGTCTGCCCTGTGTCCCCCCTTTCTTGCTGTAGGTTTCCCCCAACTGCCCCTCTTTTTCCTTGCTGGTTCTGAGTGTCTGAGCCCCTGTACCCTCATACTCTCCTTGAGGGCTCATTCCAAACCCTTGAGGAGCTGAGCAATGGCTTCCCTGTGTGACGCCTGCAAACTCAGCAGTAAATCACATACGTCTGTGTGTGTCACCTGGCCACGTCCGGAGCGTTCACATTAGTCACCAAGAAAGGCTGCGTCTTGTGTGCCGGTCTGTCCTGCAACAGGTAGACCTGACCTCTCGGAGGCTGAATTAGGCCTGTGAGGCAGAGACGTCACGCTCATAGACTAAAGCAAAGTTGGAGAGTTGACTGGAAAATCAAACTGTTTTCATCCCATTTCCTGAAAACTTTCCCTTCAAGAAAAATACGTCTGAATTCCCAATGTAACTGGGCCTATGTGGATGGACCAGACAGCCCAGAATGAAGCCCAGGAGGGCATCGTGGCCTTAGGGGGCAGGTTCTTGAGACCCTTGGGCACCAACAGCCAGCAGTTCCACCTGCTTATCACCTCATATTCCTTGTCTGTCCTGCAGAACCTTCCTCTGGGCCCAATCAGTGTGGTTTATCAGCTACTACCTAGCTGCTGTCTCGCTGGCAAGCCCGCCCTTCTAGCCCACAGCCAGCAGTGAGAACCAGACCTGAGCGCTGGTCCCCATTCCCTTGGCGGCAAGTAGGGGCTCTTTGACAAGGTCGCACAAGACTTTGCAACTGGGCGGGTCCTTCTGATTTGCTCAGCTCCTTACTCATCATCCCTCATCCATGCTGTCACTCTCTCTTCCTGGGCACCCCTTTTCTGGCAATGATGCAACTTTTCCTGAGGCTCCCAGAAAGCTTCCTGGGAATCTCCCTTCCCAGAACTGGGTCAGAGGTTCACTCCCAAATCCGTCACTGCGAAAGGCTCTTGCGAAAGGCTCTTGAGAATGGTGTCGACTCTTAGTGCTACCCAAAGTCACTTGGGTCGATGTAAGCACCTGAGCCAAGCAGAGGCTCTGCCAGCAGGAGGAAGAAATCAAAGGGTGCCAGTAGCCACAAGCAGGCACCCTCAAGTCCAGGGAGGTGCTATGTTGGGCCGGCACCCAATGAACCAGGAAACGCTGCTGCAGAAAGTTGCATGGATTGCTCCGGCCCGCCAGTTCTCTGTGCTAAACAGGATCCCTGTGGTTCCAACTGCTTTTCCACTTTTCTTGCTTGAGCTAGTCTGATGAACATCTGTCTCTTGCAACAAAAGCATCCTAAGAGAACGCTCTGACATGTTTGCAGTCCCTGGGGAGGTAGTGCCAGAGGCTGGGCAGAGAGGCCCTGACCCTCTCTAGTTAGGGGACTGCATTCAAAGCACCAGCAGCAACACGCAGGCTACAGGATGCAGTTCCAAGGAAAATCACTCACCTGGGGAAAGCAGATGACAATAATTACAGTGTTCACCGGGGTGAGGACATGCAGGGCACTCCTGCACACGTGTACAAGCACCATCTCACTTAGTCACCCTCAGGGCCACAGGAAGGAGGTACTGTATTTCCCCCACTTGCGGATGAAGAAACTGAGGCACAGAGAGGTTAAGTGGCTTGAGCAAGCTCACCCAGCTGGCGAGTAGGTTATACACCTAGATTGGCCTGGGTCTGCGCCCCGTGCTGTCACCTCCTGGCTCCCAGAAGTGGTGCTTGTGATGCCCTTAGGGACTCCTGAATCCGGGTTTGAAGGATGAGATGAACCTGAGGTCAGAGGTTTCGAGAACCATGACTTTGGGGCCGCCAGAATCTGAGTTTCAAGATTGAAAGTCCGGGAGGCCTCCGGGCATCACATTTATGTCCTTAACGAAAGGCTTGAAGGCAAGACTCAAGCCTCAAGAGCCATTTTCTCTGATCCAGAGAAGGTGCAGAGTCGCTGGGCTGGGGGTCCAGGTAGGGACTGGGGCGCATGGAAGGGTTATGACGATGAGGGTTTCGGAGAGGTGGGTGGCAAAGAAGTGGCCTGGGGCTGGTTTCATGAGTCAGCATGGGTCCGGGTTGAGCCCAGGAGAATGTCTGCCCCTCTCCAGCCCCACACAGGAGCGGGGAGGATGCCCACATGGAGTGGCTGGCGGAAGGGCAAGACTGCAGTGCAGAGGTCTGCTGGACTCTGCTGGTGTCTCCTGTGAACCCAAGAAGCAGAAGCAGCTGAAAGAAGAAAGAGAGAGAAGGCAGGTTTGGGGCTTCCAAGGGGAGTCTTCCAGGAGACAGATTTCTGGGAGTCTAGGAGGGCATGTTTGCCTTCTAGAAGATAGATATGGAACCATCTCAGCAGATGCCCAAGAAGATCAGGCTACAGCTGCAGCTGTCTGGGTCTTGGAACTTTCTGAGCTGCCCTCACCCAGCAAGAAGTGTAGACAAGCCAGAGCAAGAGGTGGGAGACCCTGATCAATTAGTTTTCTTCCACCCAGCAGAATGGGGACTTGAAATAGAAACTAAGCCTAGTTTTGAAAACTGAAGTTATGTTTCTTGCACATTTCTCAGTCTGGACAGAAGGTCCTACCCCCTTCCCTGGTGTTCCTTAAAATGCCTCACTTGTTCAGTTCTATTTCCCTGCACATTTCTGCAGGAAGGGAGTTGGTGAACAAGGTTCTTCGGGAAAGATAGATGAGGAAGCATGGAGCAGAGGTGTGATATTTCTGCAGTCTCTTTTCGGTAACTCACCAGTCTCTGTCTTCCACCATCAAGCTGTCCCTGCACCTTCACCTCCTGCAGAAAAGTCTCCCTGTTGGTAGCACAGTGCTTCTTTGTACTCACCCCTAATGGCCCTATACCTGCTCCCCCGGTACCTGTCACCGAATGCATCTACTCGGGTGGAAGTCCAGAGGGACACTGCTGTCTGGGGAGCTTGTCTTTGTCTGTGGCTCTGGCTATTTAGATCAGGGGTTTGCAAGCTCAGCGCAGTGGCCACTCTTTGCTGGAGGTCTATCCTGTGCACTGTAGGATGTTAACCAGCATCCCTGGACTCCACCCACGAGATGCCAGTAGTCCCCCCACCCCTCTCATTGTGACAGCCAAAATTGACTCCAGACGTTGTCACAAGCCCCTGGGGTGGAAAGAAGTTACCTGCAGTGGAGAACCGCCGCTCCAGACAGGGCGCAGGTACTCCGCAGCTCGTGCGTTTGGCTCTGAAGGTCACACCGGTGAGGACAGACAGCAGAATACAATCAGGAAAGCAGCGCCTGGATGTTAGAAGACTTGGGGGTAACCAGTCCTTGTTCGGCCATCCCCAACCTGACCTGTGTGACCACGGACAAGTCACACAGCCTCTCCGAGTCTCGGTTTACCTAGGTTGCACAGGGGATAATACATAAAGGACAGGAAATTCAGATTTGTTCACTGCTGCCAACCTGATGCCTGGGTGTGCACGTGGCAGGGAGCGAGTGAGTGCTCTCTCAAAACGTGCTGACTGGACCTTGTTCTGGGTCTCCACAGATCCCGTGTGCTCATCATGAGGTCACATGCGATGAAACTGAGCAGAACTCACACACACACCCACACACACACTCAAATGAACACACGCGAGCTATAAACTAAGTCAGTTCTGTGGATGGCGCCAATGACAATGCCCTGGCTGTGCCCATGGACGAGGGTGACAGAAGACGTCAGCCCCGGGGCAGGCTGGGTGCAGGCCGCACAAGACCTCCCTGCCAAAAATTTGTTTTTTTGCAATTTCATGTGAATCTATCATTATTTCAAAATGAAGATTTTAACCCAAATAACACATAACCCCAATAAATATATACAGAGGGACATTAGGAAAAAAAAAAAGAAAAAGAAAAGAATTCCCAAAACACGTGCAGCATAGAAAGAGTTAAATTCCCCATGTCACCTGGAGAGGTAAGAGATCAGATTGCAAACTCAGGCTAGCAAGAAACATACTATTTTTCCATGACTCAGGCTAACATCTTACCAGCCCCTATTCTGCTAGGTGACAGAAATGCTCCCCTCCCGCTTCTGTGGAGATTGCATCAATTCTGAGTATTTTATGAAGTGCTGCCCCCACACATACATCTGGGCACACACACCTGACACCATCCAGCCATGTTCCCAGGCTGACTGCTGGTCCCTTCAAGTTCACGCTGAGTGGTCCCTCACTCCAACTCCCACAGAGTGGTGAGTCCCAAAACAACAAGGCACTGCCTGCCATGTCTAGTTCACATATAGTCCACAAATATATTTTACTTTGTCCATTATATTTTAAAAAAATTAGTGGCCAATTTGAAATGGTCATTTTCACATAAGAATCTAAATATCTGAAGAAGGTTGTGCTGGCTGCACATCCCAACAGGACAGCAATCCTGGACCCAACTGTGTAGTATCTGCCTCTTTAGTGTTTTTGCCCTTGTGTGTTGGCCGCAGTCCCCACCATTCCCTATTACCCGTCAACCAAGATTCATCCTTTTACAAAACCTGCCCAGCACTGAGACACTTGAGTTGGTCACCCTTACTCTTTCTCATTTCTGAGCCGTTTTTTGGGTACGGGGCATTGTTTTTCTCCTCCTGCTCCTTGTTAGGGTGCAGGGAACTGGAGCTGTCCCAGACCCACTGGCCCAGGTATACATCAAATGGTCAACGAGTATAGCTCTTGCTGCCCTCCCTGGCTCCACATAGGAAAGGGCACAATGGGACCCAGCCCAGGACACTGTTCTTTGTTTCTTTTGCTCCCTCTCAGGCTTTCCCTCCATCTCCTGACCTGGGAAACCCCTATCCGGTTCCAAGGGCCAGGAAGCCTCACTAGCCCAGCATTCGAGTCTATTCTGATGTCTCTGTTCATCAGTCCTTTCTGTCTCCCAGGAAGCTAGACTTTCAAAATCTAAGAGCCAGGACTGATTCTTTTCCTGCCCTGTCACCTCTTCCTGGAGGCGTATGATAACAGTTGTCTGAATTTCAGGGCTGGAGAGGATCTTGAAGCGATTTTTAAAAACCTGGGATGAAAAACACATCAGTTAATTCAAATGTCAGTCCTCATCATCTTTCCACATGCCAGGCACGGTGCTTAGCTCTTTACAGGCATTATCTCATCCCAAGCCAAATTGGAAATGGGGGAGATGAAATTCAGGGAGATGAAATGTTTATCCAAAGTCAACAGCTGGTGAGGGGCGAGAACTGGGACTGAACCCCAAGTCTATCCTTTCGGCACACCCCACAACGGCTGGGCTTTATTTTCTCTGCCACTTTTTCGGCTTCCTGCACTCCCAGGCCCCTGCCCCGCTGCACAGAGCAAGGGCCAATCAGAAACCTTACCTAGGTGAAACTGAAAGCCCATTGGCCGAACTTTTCCTAGGGCCCGCCCGTTGCTGCAAGATGGACAGGATAGCTGTGACTGACAGGAAGTGGCTAGTGATACCGTGAAGTGCATTGACCCTCAGCAGCCGCTTGTACCGCAGCGTGAGAGGCCAGACGGCCAGGAGAGATGACTCCCTGGAGAAGAGCGGGGCTAAAAACGGAAGGTCGAGCCGAGAGGTTGAGTCAGAGCCCCGGTAAATCCAATTACCGGCCAGAGGAGACGCTGGCCGCTGGCCGCTGTCAGTGTCTAAATCAGTCGGCCGCCCGCCTGGCAAGCTGGACAAAGCCATTTCTAAACATCCCATTATCATGCAGAGTCTCCGGCCGCCTGGGACCTCTGGTCGGTTCCCTACCAGCACCACCCGGGGCCCCTGGGGGCCCCATGGCAAAGGGCGGGGCTCGCAATCCCGGAGTCTGCTGGCCCTGGGGGCTCCCGGGAGCTCTTCTTCCCAAGCAGCCGAGCTGGAAGGTGGCCTTCATCCTCGCCTCACCCAAACGCTGTCTCTCCAGCCAGGCCCTGCGCATCCCGGGCTCTGGTCTGAGGTTCTCTGCAGCCAGTCTCCCGGGAACAGGGAGGCATGGCAGACGACCCTCTAGCCCCCATGCAGGCTCACTCCATGCCCTGGGCTTCCCTCAGGGGAGGCATCACCCCCAGTGTCTCAGCTTAGAAGTCCCCATGGCACCACCTGCCCTTCTGTTTGGCCAGAGGGGGAAGGGTTTTACTGATTCAGTGCTAACTCAATAGAATTCAAAGTTAAGAAATTTGTGTTGAGACTGAGCTATTTTCCTGTTAGAAACAACCGTGCCTCACCTTACAGTGCCCTCTGCACCACCAGGCACTTATATTTAGAGGTGTGTGTCTACAAGGTTGTCTAGTTTGGGGCTCAGACAAATGGCCCTGCTGATGGGGTTCCTGGTTCAAATCCGGGCTCTGCAGCCACCGATGCCAAGCCCCTTGGGCGAGCCACTTCACCACGGCAGCCTCGGCTCCCTCGTCTGCAAAATGGTAACAGTCCTGACCAAGGAACTCGAGTGAGATGCTGCAAGCAGGGTCTGGCACATGCCAAGCCCCTCTGTAAAGCAGGCCAGGTGGTAGAGAAAAACTGTCCCTGTGAATGTGACTGTTCTGGGCCCACTCAGAGGCCTTGGGGTAGAGAGGGGAGCAGGAGGGCGGGGCACATGCAGTCTGGAGCCAGAAGCAGCTGTGCCTCGAGTTCTCGATTCTACGGATCAGGCTGCACAAGGAGGAAGCCTTGGCCAGAAGTGCTGAGTCAGTGCCCTTGTGAGCAGTCCGGGGAGGTGGAAATTCCATGATGATGGACCGTAGGGGTGGGGGTGGGATTAGGGGGGGAGTCTCTCTGTGCTGGAACTTGCTTCTGGTTCCAGGCTTTTTACTGCTTCTTATGAGGCATCATTATTCCCAGTGAGACATGAAGCACTTAGGTGGACACAGCTTCCTGAGTGTTTACATGGGTATGTGCCCATGTGGCCACCGCCCAGATCCAGATCTAGAGCAGGCCCCGGGAAAATGAAGGCTCTTTATGTTCTTTGCCAGTGAAGATTCCCCCAAGTCAGCTACATTCTTATCTTCATGACAGTGAAGGGGCAGGGTGAGTTAGTTACTATAAGGACTTTGGCTTATTCTCAGAGTACGATGCACAGTCTTCATGTGAATGATTCTAAGAGGAGTTGGCTGCTATGTGAAGAATATAGGGGGAGAGGATCCGGGACACCATTTAAGAGGCTGTGACAATAATCCAGTGACAGACGATGGGGCTTGGCCAGGCAGAGACAATGGGGGAAGACACGTCCTGCTGAAGTTTTGAGGACAGCACCACCAAGACTTTGTAGTCAGTTGACAGTGGTACTTATGGGGCTGTGTTCAACGCCAAGCAGATGTGCTTGGCCCAGGCCACTGTGGTCCAGGTACAAGCTCGTCCTTGTAAGATAGAGCTGAGCCAAAGTTGGTGAAGCAGAAATGCTGCCTGGACTCTAGCACAACTAGTCCGCGCCAAGCAGATGCTCCCCACCTGGATCTCAGTTCAGCAGGTTATCTACTCACTGGTACCTTGAAAACGTCTTTCAGTAAATTCCCTCTTGCAAAATCTGTGTAGAACCCATTTCTGTCATTGGCTTCTTTTTAAATGCTGTCTTTTCCACTAGACTCTGAACTCAGGAGAACAGGGACTATCTGGCTCCGTGTCTGGAGCAAGGCCTGGCACCTAGCAGGTGTTCAATTAAATATGTGTTGACTGACTAAGCCATAGTCAGGCCTGAAGGGAAGGTTGGCTTCAGAATAAAGTTGACTTCAGAACAAGGGTCAATGATTCCATTTCCATGAGGTTTCCTGTCCTGTCAAATGGGGATAATGGCAATACCTATCTCCAAGGCTATGTGAAGATGAAATCAAGTGTTATCTTTCAAGTATTTAGAATCAGGTCCAGCATACAGGAAGGACTATAAAATCAGTGCTTGGGAAAGCAGACAATCAGTCATTAGTCTAAGCAGGGGCATCAACTGCCATCCCTATTTACTCAGATTGACTTAAGCAGAAAGGGAGATGTGAAGTCCAGAACTGCTACCAGGTTCAGGTATGGCTGGATCCAGGGCATTCAATAATGTCAGGTAAGGTCTTGCTCCATCTCTTGGCTGTGATTCTTTCTGTACTGTCTTATTGTCAGGTAGCCTCTCTCCATGGTGCCTCTGGGTGCTTTAGACTGACATCCTTCCAGATAAATGAGACAAGAGGGTAATTCTCTTGACCAACAATTGCAACATGTCTTAGAATGGAATCTTTTTGGCTCTGATTGGGTCACATGCTCATTCTCTGCTTACTTATCTAAAGTCTGTAAATTCCTTTCTATGGCTTCACAAGACAAAACCCGTGATAATTACTAAAGTGAGAGGCTGCAACAGCTGCAAGGTGACCTCGCTCACTGGCTTCATTAGCAGCAGAGAGGATGTCTGGGGTGTAGGTAAGATGCACCTGTCCAAGTACCTTGGGAAACCCTGATGATGGAAGGGTGGTGTCCAGTCTCACCTTTAAAGAATAGCCAGGGCCCCACCCCAGACCAATTGAATAGGAATCTCTGGGGGAGGGACCCCAGCATTAGGTTTTAAGAAACAGGTGCTTCTACCTCACCTCCAAGGCTAAGAACCACTTAGTGCTCAGGTACCTGGGGTGGGGCAGCTGTGTTTTTAACAGCCATCCAGGTGTTCCCTGTGCACCTTGTAGCTTCAGGACCCCGAGCGAGGGCTCTGGTCTCCACTAGGTCACACACCCTAACAGATAAGGCTGTTCCTGGCTGCAAGTGACCAGCTCGGATGCACCTGCTGGCCTGAGGGCTGAGGATGAATAACACCTGCCGTCTTTCTGCAGTGGGAATTTGACCTGAGTTCTCTTTTATGAGCTGTGAATCTTGAAAATTGCCCCAGCCCCTTCCGCAGGTTGAATTACTCGTGAGTCTCATTTTCCTGTGACATTAGTATCTTTTCCCTCAGGAGGTCACCAATTCTTGTCCATTTTGAGGGTGGCCCCTCCCCTCCCAGTTGGGGGGTGCTACGGCAGAGGAGCTTCTTACCTGCCCGGGGAATCTGGAGAGAAGCTCTTCTGTCCCCATCTCCCCTGTGGCCTCACCTGTGACAGTGGTGGATGAATGGCCCGGCCGTGAGTCCAGAGAGCTTTCCAGGGCTGGACAGCCCACCCCCACCGTGCTGGGCACACTCAGAGGCTGCTGAGAGGTCTGTTGTGAGTGGGAATAAAAATAGATTTTATTTTCCCTTTTTTTCCCCAAAAATTGATTTTTCTAGTAGCAGCATTATTCAAACCAAGATAGCTGCAACTAGCCCGCAGCACTGTCCGCTTGTGTGAGTCACCGTGGAGCGTGCCAGAATGACACGGACGTCAAAGAGCGTCAATGGGAGAGAACAGAACTGATTTTAGAGTTCACAGAAAGTGTGTCTTCAGAGGAATATTTAGCTCTGCCTGTTCTTCGGTATGCTTGGGGCATAAAGCACACTCACCACCACCCCCCTTTATTTCCTGCCTTTCAAGCCCCTTTAATTCCTGAGCTGGGACATTAGCATAGCACCCAGGAGGGGTGGTATAGCAGCAGGAAAGGGGTGTCACTGGGCAGGTTCGGGATGGTTCTGGGCAGATGGGTCAAAGAAAGGGAGGAGTCTTGGAGCCCTCGGTGGCTTTTCATGCTTTTATTGATCTCTACATCAGAGGTGGCATCAGGTACATGGCAGGCAGGGGTGCTGGGGGGCTGGCAGGCCTCCCAACCCCCAGCGCATCTCACCCTCTCGGTTGCTTTGCTGCTCTCACTGCTGCCCGTTGGTGTTCTCGCTGTTGGTCGGTCCTGTCGGTCCTGGTGTCCTCATGACGCCGCCCATTTAGGCCCGTGTCCAACTCAGGTGCGCCCACTTGCGCATGCCCGCCCTGGAATGCTCGCAGCACCGCAGGTGTCCATCATCAGTGGTGGGAGGGTGGGAAGACCTGATTGTTCTGACCCTACGGGTGGTGGTGGCATTTGCTGGGTGGCAGTTGTGATGCTGGTGGCCTCATGGTGGACGTGCACAACAGAGGCTGCACCTGGGCCACTGTTCACCCCGAGCCAAGCCCCGAGGGGGTGCAGACAGGTCGTTGCCTCTGCGGCCCATGTGCTGAGTCACAAACATGAGTTGCTGGGGCCACCTTTTCTCAAGAAGGACCCCAATGACTGGGGATGGCTGTCGGAAGGGTGGACCTCTCTGTGCCTTGGGGGTCCCCTGCTGACCCCCCCCCCCCCGAGGAATGCCATCCAGCCTAGCCACCGAGCTCAGGGTCTGTTTGGCTGAGTGGCCCCGCCCTAACATCACCCATCTTTGGGCTGCGCTGTCCTGCTGCTCTCATTTCGGGATGAGGGGGGAGACCAGGGGAGACGTGGCGTCCGCGCCCCGGATGTGTGTGTGACTCAAACTGCCCCTTGGCCACGAAGCAGAGCTTGGAGTTTCGGCGAACTCTGTACTGAAAGGCCGGCTCGGTCTCTGCGGGGTGGCCTCGTGACAGTGACCCCAAATGTCCGTGAGGTCTTTGTTGGGTACCTGTTCTGCGCGTTGCTAGCTGCAGAGGGCAGGGCCGGTCACTTCTGTTCACTCGGCGAATCCCAGCGCCTGGCAGGTGGGTGGTGGTTGATAGACACATGGGCCCCAGCCCCTCGCTTGCGGGGATGCTCCAACGTGAACTCAGGGTGCTGTTGTCTCAGGCGGGCGCTGGGTGTCTGCCTGGGACTCACAGAGGTGGGAGCCTCCAGCTCCCCGGAATCACCAGGCTTGAGATCTTTGGCGTCTGTGTCCTTGACCTTGAGCTGTGAGGGCCAGGGCTGCTGTCCTGGGTACCCACTTTCTGCTTTCAATGGGCAGCAACCCCAGGCTCTCTGGGGGGGTGGGGGGAGGGAGGGGGCGTGGTTCAGACTCTGTCCTGCCAGGGAGAAAGCAGGGACAGGAGAGAGAAGGGGGTGCCAGCCTTTGGGGCCCAGGGCAGACTTAGGGGTGGCCGGGACCATGCCCTGGCCAGCAAGACTAGCTGGTAATGCTGTGCACCTCACTTTAATTTCTGCAAGCTGACCGCTCCGAGTCTCGGTTTATCTGTAAAACAGTCACACACACACACACACCAACGCCTGCTTGCAGGTTGTTGTGAGAAATGAATGAATTTTGTATTTCCAGAACGTACAATAGTGCAGACACCACGTGGCCCTGGAGAGGGGCAGCAGTGTTGTTATTATTATTCCTTTCAATTATTTACCAACTCCATGTTTTTCATCTGTTAGGGGGAGACCCCACCCCGAGTTTCAGTACACTTTTGAAAGCCAAATTCATGCATTGAGGGAGGAAGTGCTGTGTTCCCTACAGCGCAGCTCTCTTGGTGACCTGGTTATTTACTGCTGTCTGGCAAATCACTCCCAAACTCAGTGGTTCTGGGCAAAACCGCTTCCATTAGCTCTCAGGTATTGGGGCTGGCGCTCTCGGCAGCCTGCGGCCAGGGTGCCAGCCGGGGCTGAGTCACACCGGGGTGCCCGTGGGCCTCACCCTCGTGGTTGTGGCAGGACTCAGAGAGAGAGGGAGGCTCAGGTGGGGAGAGGAGAGCGGGGCAGCTACATCTTTTATAGCCGAAGAGCAAGAGACACGTCCCGTCACATCGTCACTTCGCTGGGGGCTGCTCTTAGGAGCAGGTCACTCTCAAGGGAGGGGCGTGGGCCTTGCCTGCTTACCTGGCGAGGAGAAACTCACACACGGCTCCCTCCTGCTGTAACGTGGAGGCTGTGTCCCCGCTGGCCCTGGCCTGGCGTGATGCCTCAACG
Organism: Galemys pyrenaicus; assembly: GCA_019455555.1. Lineage (NCBI taxonomy): Eukaryota > Metazoa > Chordata > Mammalia > Eulipotyphla > Talpidae > Galemys > Galemys pyrenaicus. Next base: position 6,798,831 of record JAGFMF010012255.1, on the reverse strand, counting down.
CTGCACTCACTGAGAGCCCCGGCGCGGAGCGGGCCAGGGATGGCAGCACTGCCTTCCCCTGGCGGCTGCAGGGGGAACCCATCCCCCCGCTGCTCTGGCCTCAGCCCTGGCTCCAGCCCCTTCCTCCATGGCCCCAGCACCGAGGCCTCTTCTCACATCACTCCCTCCCACTTTCTTCCACATTCTCTTCCTCCTCCTCCCTTCCGCTTCGAAGGCCCTTGTTATTATTTTGGGCCCATCCAAACAATCCTAAAATTGGGTAATCTCCTTTCTCTATGGTTAGCTGGTTAATTCCATTCCTTCTCCTTTGCCATGAAAGGTAATCTAGCCACAGGGTCTCTGAGGACCCTTTCATCTGCTCCCCACAGAGGCCTTGCACCCAGTTATCTGCACTTGCCCCAAGGGCCCCCCACCCCACGACCCCAGCGCTGCTGCAGCCCTCCTTGGTTTCTGCTCCCAGAGGGGACGGCCCTCCTTGGCAAGCCCGGGGGCAGGAGGAGAGCTGGTATATTCGCAGGTACACAAGCAGGAGGCAGGTGGCTGGACAAGGTGAAGTTTATGGCCATTCTTCAGCTTCTCCCACGGTGTGTCCGACTCTCTGGCGGCACCCAGGGTCCCTCGGGGCTGTGTTTATAGTCCTCTCTCCCTGGGAACAGTGGCCCATAAAAATACCCTGCTGGCCCCAGCTGCCTCCATCGGGGCCCTGTTCCCTGGGGCCCTCCACCCCCGCCCTCTGAGTGGAAGCAACTGGAGCCTCATGCTGGGGTCAAAGGAGGAGGCCTCAGTGGCCTCGTGATCAGCATCACCCCGTTCCTGAGCTTGACTTTCACCCTCAGCACCGCCAGGACCAGGGTCCTGACCCCATGCTGGGGTTGGGGGGTGGATCTGGCTGGTCAGCTGGTCTTCTCCCCACTTGTCCGCGGCCAGCTTCCAAGTTTGAAGCTGTGTTTCTTGACTTCCATGGGACAAACAGAAACAGAAGCTATTTCTTCATCAAGAGCCAATTTTTTCGGGCTGCAGAGAGGGGCAGGGATCGTAGGAGGCCCTGCCCACCTGGAAGGGAGCCTGCTGGGAGGCGGGTCTGGGTGGTTTGGGCTGGTTTGCTCCTTTGGGGCTGAGCTGGGTGGGGATGTTGAGGGCCGTAGGATCCCGCCATCTACTGGCAAGCAGTGGCACTTCGAGGTGTAATGCCCCAAGGACAGGCTGTGCTGGGCTTGGTTATTCAGGGCCAGCTAGGAATGTAGATTCCTAGCTCTTATCTCCAGATTCCTAGTCCAGTCTCCCTAGGAGTTGGACTAGGGCTTGGCATAAGATCTGAGAATCTGAATTCTTAACAAGACTCCTCCAGAAACTCCCTTGGGAAGCAGGTCACTGCACACCCCTGACTCAACTGTCTACAGGATAGGTAAATCAACTGTGGGATGTGAATTTTTTTTAAAAAATCTGGTGCAGTATGGTCATATTACTAGAAGCATAGCATCTAGGTGAAGGGAGGTTATAATGTAGTGTTTAAAACCTTCTGGGAGGAGGAATATAAGGGAACCAAATAAGGATCAAGGAAAGGAATAATAACAACAATAATAACAATAAAGACACAAAAACCAAAAATGAAAAGACAAGGATGAATTGGGGACACTTGGTGGGGAGGGGGAGGGTTGAAGGCAGATGGGAGCACGAGGGACTGAGGTGATGGTGCACTGATGATATGGTGATGGGGAATACATGGGGATGACAATTGATGTCAAATATAAATAAATAAATAAATAAATAATTAAAACCTCCTGGGATCTACTTTTTATACTACCAGTTGTACGACCTTGGGCCAGTGTCTTATGTTCTTCTTCTGTAGTGTGGCGATAATAGTGCCTGTTGGGGTGATTGCAAGGACTCGACGAGGTCATGCATCAAGCACTGAGAAAGTGGGTTCCATAGCAACAGTCCTGCTGTTCCCTACCGGTGGGAACACTGTGTCAGCTTTCAGGGACCTATTTTAAAGGGAACATCCAGAGCAGGAGATTGCGAGGGGAGAAGAGAGGAGACCGTGACGGAGACCTGAGGGACTTGGAGAAGTCTTCAGGATCTCCACGCGGGCGGACAGGAGCTGTCTGGGGAAGGAATTATGTGCACTGTGTAAAACGACCAGGTCAGGCCCTCGTGTGCGAGAGTGCGTGTGGACGTGCGGGCGTCCGTGAAGCCAACCCCTTCACCCCACTAATGGACTGATGAGAGAGACTCAAGCAGAGCGCGGCCACTGCCCGGAAGCCTGCAGGCAGGTGCAGGGCGAGCCAGGGGCACATGAGTGTGTTCAGATCGAGGGGATACACGGACGGGCACTTGCCGCAGTAGCCATTTCAGTAATCCTGTGTGTACTTGGTACCCACGTGCGTGCACACTTGTGTGCCTATATGTACACACCGACAGATGAATGTTATATATTAAAAAGATAAGCCACTATCCCTGGCTGTGGGTGCAGAGAAGTAGGTCTGAGTCAGGTGTAAAACAGACAAATATTAAGTGTTGCCAATGCAACTTTTATGCCCCCTCCCCCAGACTCATAGTTGGAAACTTAACCCCAACGTGAGGGTTAGGGGTGGGCCTTTGGCAGGTGCTTGGTCCACCAGAGGGGGCCCTGGTGACGGGATTAGTGCTCTTGGGAACGAGACGCCAGAGGGCTCCCGCAACCCTTCCACCACGAGGGGCTGCATGAGAAGATGACCACCGGGAGAGGGGCCGCCCCGAACCCAGACTCGTGGGCTCCCGATCTGGGACTTCCAGCCTCTAGAGCCAGGAGAACTACATCCCCTGTCTGCGGCGCTCTGGGAGAGCAGCCCGAACAGCGGAAGATGTGAAGCCAAGAGGGGCACGTTCCTTCGAGGCTCAGACAGCCGGGGGGCCCGGGGAGGGGCCTCTCTAACTAGGAGGCTGGCAGGCTCCAAAAACAGCGCTCAGGACGCCTCACCCTCCACATTGCTCCGTGTGACGCAGCTGGAGGCCTCGAACTGCACGGCGGCTGTGTGCACACGTGTGTGTCGAAGGGGGAAGGGACCGCGGTCACAAGGCTCAGGCTGGGGACGGTGGCCGCTTTGCTGGTCACTCTGCTTTTAGGACCGTGGGGCTTACTTCAAGCTGACTTAGCAGGGGGCGTGAGTGCCTCTGTGTGTCTGTCTGTCCGTCTGCGTGTCTGCGTGTGTGCAGTCATGCCGGGGTAAGGGGAGCATAGTGGGCTGGAGTCTGTCCCCATTAGATGCGTGTGTCAGAGCCCTAACCCCCCAGTACCTAAAATGGGACTGGATTTGGAGGCTGGACCTTCAACAAGACAATTAAGGTGCAACGAGGACACACTGGGGTTGTCCTGGCCCAGCAGAACCGGTGTCCTTTTGAGAAGAGGGAACGAGGGCACAGGGTGGGGGGGGCGGGGGGAAGCCCTGGGGGTGTTGCAGGGAGGTGGCTGCTGCCAGGACGGGTCCCTAATTTGCCGTGAGGCCCTAGACAAGTGGCTGCCTCTTCCGGTTTGTTTCTTCTCCCTTTTTATTCAATAAAATGGAGATGATGGAGGTGTGGTGTGGGATTAGTTATCCTAAGTACTCACCCAACCAGACCATTCTAGTCCCTAAATTATTACCTTGCTGTGAGCCAGGCGCGCTCAGGGCTGTCTTTACCCTTTAACCCTGTAATTTACAGAGCAATTTCCTAGCAGGTGGAGGGAGTGGATTCGGCTTCCTCTAACGCGGCACTTGGAGATGGGAGGCTCTCCTGCCCTGGGAACAGCTGGCCTCAGGAATTTTCTTCTCCAACCCGGGTGTGGTTGTCTTGCCTTGGGCGCCGGGCCCCAGCCCAGGCTCTGCCAAGGTCCCAGCTCCTACTCACCGGCTGGGGTCCTGGGGAGCCGTGTGGCCTCTCTGTGCCTCTGTTTCCCCACCTGTCAACGGGGAAAGGCAGGGCCCTGTGTTTTGCCGCCAGCCCAGACCAGGCAGGTTCATCTTCATTTGGAGCTTAGGGTGGACAGTGACAGGATTCACGCTGAAGCGGGGGGCCAGCTCCCCATCCCGGCGCTCCTGTGACTGCCTCCTCTGGCTGATCCTGCCTCAGAGTGACGCTGCCCTTCGGCCCCGCCTCCAGGCGCAGGCGTGCCCCCTGCACCTGCGCACACCTGAGCTCCAGGTGCACGGTCAGGCCCGCAGGCCCTGCGTCCCCACGCCCTCTGCATCAACACAGTCGGCCTACAGGTGCCAGCAACAGGCTGGGGTGTAAAAAGCTGATTAATTAGTTTACTCAACTCTGCCTGAAAGAGTTGCTGGGGGGATTACGTGGGCAAAACCACGTTCGCTGTTGTGGTGCCAGCAAGGGGCACAGAGCAAGTTCTCGACGATTCCGGCGGACGGTCAAGGGTCCTGGAGGCCTCGGTGGCTTTTTCAGGCTTTTATTATTAGAGGCGACCAGGTCCACGGCAGGCAGCGGGGCCGGGGGCCGGGAGGCTGGCAGGCTCCTAGCCGCTGGCGCATCTTCGCTCTCTGGCTCTCTAGCCTTCTCTCCTTGTCTTCTTCCTCTTCTCTGCTTCTCCCCTGGCGGCCTCATGACACTGCCCTTATATGCCCGTGTCTCAGCCCAGGTGCACCCACCTGCGCATGCCCACTCAGGCACACGTGCAGCACCGCAGTGTCCATCATCACACCAATGGCGGGAGGGCGGAAAGGCCTGATAACTTTTACATTTAGCCTACAGTTGTGATTCTCAACTGGGGACGATTTTTGTCTCCCCAAGGGACATACGACAATGGCTGGTTAATTTTGGGGGTGTTAGGGCTAGAAGGGGTGGCTACTGGCATCTGCTGAGTAGAGGCCAGAGATTCAGGCTAACATTCTTTTTTTTTTCATGACCTGTGATTGTTCTACTTATATTAAGCCTTATGGTCACATGGCTTACACGTTTGTGCTGATGCTTTATCTATGTAAATGAGCTCACAGGAGCACTGTTACCAATCACACACTTATGGTGCCCTAAGTGCATCCACTTTTGAAGAACCGTTTAAGAGACAATCCTGAACTGCATCTTACTCACAAACCTTCTATTAGCTCTTGTCAAGCATAAGTTTTAAAAGCATCTGAATTTATACATCGCCTTTGTGAGAAGCATTTTTTTTACATTATCAAACTAAAATGCCTTTCATTAAACAAAAGGCAACATTTTAGGTGCAGGAAATTTGAATCAAATTGGCACGTTAAGACCAAAAAGATAGAATGGGTATTGCCAGCTTATCTTCTGCCCTCAGGCTCACATTCTGCGGTGCACAGAACTGGCCCCCAAGCCCGTCCAGAACGCCACCAGTGCCGAGGCGGAGAAGCAGCGTGAGGACAGGGAGGGCAGGGCCCGGTCGGTGCTGGCCCTGAACGCTCGCTCTGCTTCTGGCTTGGTGTGAGCGGCCCAGTCCCTGGAGCCAGCTGCGTTCTCCCTCTGACTATCCGGGGGCTCTGCTCCATCTGGAAAGGGAATGGCCCTAGGCCACATTCAAGAACCCGGTCACCACATGTGCCCTGGGAGCCACAGGTCACTTGGGTGTACCCCCAGAGGCTGCCCGGTCCCCTCTGACCATGCCGAGGTGTGGGAACCACCCCCCCCCCCTCTCCGGGGGACTCACGACTGAGCCGACTGAGTCGATGAGATTCCACCTGAGGCTTTGCTAGAACACCCAGGAAGCCTCCCCTCGTTGGCCCCTACAGCCAGGAGTCTGGTGCCTGTGTCGTTTGCCCCAGTTGGGAACAAGCCGTGCTGGGACGAGCCGGGGTGGAAAGCACCGAAGAAAGATAGGTGTGGGGCCAGCCAGGCCCACACCCCTTTAGCTCTGGCGAAAATGAAGACATGCCTTTTGGTTTTCAACCAGCTTTTAAGTCAGGTTTCCATCACCAGCCAGCTGCCCTGAGAATCTTTTTTATTTCCCAGTTGTGTTGTTTTCAAGCCTTGGTTTCCAAATTGTAAGCTTCTTGAGGGAAGGGCTTGTGTAGCGCCCCCTGGACACTGGGTGGTCGCTGTGTTCTGGAACTTTCCATGGTGACTGGTGTTCTCTGCTCCATGCGGTCCTCTGCTACAGCCACTGGTCCCCGCAGCTTGAAAGGGGACAGTGTGATGGGGGTGTGGCCTTTACATTAGTCTAACAGTGACTGATGAATTATTTAAATAGCCACCAGCAGCTGCTGTATTGGCCAGCACAGCTGAGGGCACAATGGTGAGTGAAATCCTGTCCAGCCTGTCTGGCAGGGCTCACCGTCCAGAGTAATAACAATGCCCTCAAGTGACTGAGCGTGGAGCTGTGACCAGTCAGAGGGCATATCATAGGAGGGCGTGTTGTTGTCAAGAGGAGGTGAACCTGAACAGAGGGGAGTTCAGCAGGTAAAGAGGAAAGGAAGAGAATTCTGGACATCAGGGACAGTGTGTGCAAAGGTCCTGTGGTAGGGAGAGAAGAGTAAACAGGGCCGACAAAAAGCCCCACATGGCTGGAGGGAAGGGCACAAGGAGACATCTCTTGGGGGTGCTGATGGGGTCCCTAGAGTATCTTGCAGATACTTCTTGGATTTTCATTTTTTTCTTCATCTCTTCATTTCCTAACAAACCAGGAGTACTGTTGGATGCCATTTGTGGGGGCATGGGGCTGGTATACAGTTCTGGGCCCTGTGGGTCCCCACAAGTCGTCTTAGTTCAAAGTTGAGAATGAACTTCAGAGGACTGGGGTATGGTCTCTGGAAGTTCACCAGAGATGCATCCTGGTCCAGAGAGAGGCTGAGGAATGAGATCAAACAAGGCTGCTTAGAGGAGCCAGTCAGCCCAGTTCTGGGGTGGACCGGGCCCTCTGAGTCTGCTGGGCAGCTGGGCCAGCAGAGGTGACCAGAGTGGGGTGCCTGCGGACGGGGCTCATGCCCTCCTTTTGCATGAGAAGAGCCGGAGAGCTCCCTCCTGCGCTGGGGCAGTCTCCTCTGCATGAAGGGGGTTACCAGTGGCCTGTGCCTCTTGGGACGGCGCCTGGATTAAGCGAGTTACTTGTGCAAAGCCCTGAGCACACATTAAGCTTTCAAGCAAACAAAAAATCTTGTGGCTAATGATGGGGGCACGGGGAAGTGTGTGACCTCAGAGCAATTCCCCCTCAAGGCTGCATTGGGCTCCACCGCTCCATGGGGCGGGGTCTTCCCTCCACTCCTTCCCTAAACGCCAGGGTGCCGGGCGGTGGCAAAGCAGGCCCAAGAAGGAGCTCTGCCAGGTACACATGCATCAAGTGGATTCCAGCATTCATACGGGTTGCCCTGGCCCTGGGAAGTGGCAGTACCTCTGGCAACCAGTAAGGCTTAAGACAGAGACCATAGGCATTCTGTAATCGCAGCCTGAGCCGGCTGAGACAACCACCCAAGATCCCTCCGGCAACTGAAAAATGTCACTTCCCTGGAGGGAGGGGGGTGACTGACATAGTGAAAATGAGCTTGAGGGAGGGTGACTTGCCAGGTGGCAGTGGGGCCAGAGAGGAGGCAGTGCCCCGCAAGCAGAGAGCAGACCCCGGGCTTCTCCACCAGGACAGAGCACATCTGAACTCACAGCGTGGGACATCCCACAAAGCCCCCTGATGCACCTGCTCGGGTGAGTCCTGTGCTAGAAGGTGGGTGGACGGGCTGCAGGGGGAGTGTGTGGTGGGAAGGTGGGACAAGCCTGGGGCTTGGAGACACCTGACGGGGTTCTGAATGCCTCTCCCATGACTCGTTAGCTTTATGGGGCTGGGCAAGCCCCTCAGCCTGTCTCACCTCAGTTTCTCCATCTGTGAAGTGGGTTTAGTGTCCCCTCTCGGAGAGGCTGTTGGGGAAATGCAGTAAGAACACGCATAGAGAGGGCGCTGTGCAGTAGTGTTTATTGTTCGTGTTACAGTGTTAAAATCACTTTGGGGGAGACATTCCAGGCTCCAGTCAGCAACCAGAGGGACGCCATCTTTGCTCCTGCCCAACTGGCTTCCTGTGCAGCCAGCCCCCTTTGTGTTTGGGCTCGGGAAGTTCTAGAAGGCAGAGGGGCTCCTCCCGGCAGTTCTGTGGCCGCGCCACTCACCTGCCACTCACCTGCCAGGGCCTCAAAAAAAGTGGACATGATGGTGGCCAGAACGTGGGGTGTTGGTGGGAGCCCTGGGCTTGGAGCAATAATTATGTGGGCCCTGAAGCCACAGATCTGGGAGACAGCCTCTGCTAGCTATGAACAAAGGGGCCTTTCAGCAGCTGCGGGCCCAGGAAGCGAGAGTCCGCTGGGCAGGTCCCTCCTGAAGGCGCCACCTTCTCCCTGGCCCGGCCTCTGGGGGCACAGCGCTGCCACCTCCTGGAGAGCACACTGGGTTGTCCTACAGCCAGACGTGTCACCTGAGGACCAGGACGAGACCCAGCTCAGACGCTCCTGCTCCGCCACACGCTGTCTCTCCGAGCCTCTCCGCAGCCCCGCTCCGGCCCCGGAAGCAGACGGGCCGCCCACGAGACCGTGAGGCCGCTCTGCACCAGCCGCCGTCCTCGGTCAGGGGAGCTGGCGTCCCGGTCAGCCAGGCTGCTGGGCAGAGGGAGCACCAGAGGGACGTCCAGGCTGCCCACCTTGCCCCAGACCGGCCAGTGTTTCGGGCCATGCCATCACGGCCAGTGCCCCTCCAGTGTCCACGGCCCAGCTGGCCCCAGTGGGACTGGTCAGGGGACAACAAGAGCTTTACGGCCGAAAACTCGGGGACACTGGTTTCAGATGAACAGCCCCGCTTCCAGGCGTCCTCCTGCCAGTCTCCTCACCCGGCAGGCGCCGCCTCCCCAGGCAGGTCCTGGGGCTCAGGGCTACCAGCTGAGAGCTGCTGGCAGCAGATTATGGGGTTGACTCTCTCCCTGGGCTGTGGCGCTGCAGCTTCAGGCCCCTGCCCGTGGCTGACAGTCACGGCCACAGAGGCGGGCTCGGGACCCCCACAAAGCCAAGTCCAGCACCGGACTTCCACCCCTCGGGATGGCGCCTCCAGACAGCCAGGCATTCGGTGTCCATCTCCGGGCACCTGGTGTCCGGTGCAAGGAGGGCTGTGCCTGAAGGTCGAGAGGCGCCGTGGTGTCCTGGGCCAGGCCGCAGTGCTCCCGGGGCGCAGGGCTGGGCTGGTGCTTTTCCCGGGCGGAGAGACGGCCTGTCGGCGAGAACACGGGCTCTGACGGCTCTCAGGGCTGGCTCGTGCCGCTGGACACTCAGCCCTCCTGTGCCGCGGCTTCAGTGGCAGTCAGTGTGGTGGCCCCGACACCTGCTGCGCCCCGAGACCCAAAGTGTCAGCGGGATCCAGGTGCGCCATGTCCTGCACTAAGCACCCCTCAGCTGACCTGGGTCTGAACTCCTGAGCCAACCTGGTTCTCAAGGCGTGCGGGTGGGGTTCGCTCTCCTCTTGGCCAAGCCCTCCTGGGGGCTCGTGAGAGCTGGAACATTCAACTTTCCAGGTCTCCTTTTGCACACTGCCCCAGCGGACACCAGGCTGGAGAGGATCAGGGCCATGTCGGTGGTGAAAGGCAATTCGACACCCCCTCTCACCCCTCACTTCCCACCTGTCCCCTGAGAGCTAGAAGTGTGTTACAGACATTAGCAAGTGTTAGTCCTTACAGGGTCCTGGGTGGGGGAGCCACAAGTATGCTAGGTGAAGCTGCTTAGGCACAGAGAGGTGAGGCCACTGGGGAAAAGCCACACAGCAGAAGGCAGCAGGGTCAAGGAAAGGGCTGGAAGGTCCCTCTGAGCCGCCTCAGCAACTTTGGGCTGGGAGTCATCTCAACCAGTGCACGAAGAGCACACCTGTGCTTCAGGTGACAGGTGACACATTCCAAACCCACAGCCACACCTGGCAGGGCTGTCCTGGACCCGACTCCGCATCCCTGGTGCAGTCGCCATGGTAACCTTCCTCCTGCCTTCCCTGGGAGTGACTGCTCAGCCTCACCCCTACATGAACAACCTCATGGTCCCTGCATGAACAACCTCATGGTCCCTGCATGAACAACCTCATGGTCCCTGCATGAACAACCTCATGGTCCCTGCATGAACAACCTCATGGTCCCTGCAAGAACAACCCCATCTAGCGCAGCGGCTCCTCGAGGCGGGTCAGATGGCCCCCAGCACGTGCACTCTCCTTGGGGCCCACAGCTATTGGGGAGGCAACGGCCTCCCCATTCTGCATCCTCTCAAAGAGACTGGACGACCCAAGTCAGACTCCACGTTCCCAGGCGTGGACAGAGCCCCGACCCCAGCCGGCTGCCGGGAGGAGCTGTGCGTCGCCGGCCGCCCCAGGCTCTGCTTGCTCTGCGTGGCCACTCCCCAGCTCCTGTTCGTCCCTGGAGACCCACCTGCTCCGGCTGGGAGCGGGTTGGGGTGCCGGGGGCCTCTTTCCCCATGGCTGCCCAGTTCAAGGCTTTGGGGACCACCTGGGCTCCTTGATGCCGACGGTCACTGCGAGGTGGGTCCCGGCCGTGGGGGGGCCGCTGTGACTGACCGCTCCTGCACGGGCAGACCTGTGCTCTCCTCCGGCGGCCGCAGTTGGGGGCCTGCCCGGAAGCAGAGGCCCCCGCCCCAGGTCACTATGTACAGAGGGCCGGCCGCCTGCCCCCTCCCGGGTCTCTCCGCGCGGGTCCAGTGGGGCTCGGGCGCCTCACACGTTGGTGACCTCCAGGCCGCCGTAGCCGTCCAGCCGGCCCTGCTCCAGCCCGCCCCGCTGGTCCTCGTCCCCGCAGTCCTCGTTCTGAAGAGAGCCGTAGTCGTCGTGGAAGTCGGGGTCCCTGCCGCCGAAGCCCCGGCCGATCTTGCCCAGGGGCAGCTGAGAAGGAGAGGCGCGTGGTCAGGGCACAGAGCAGGGGCCACAGCTCAACGTTTTCAGGCTAAGAGATCTGGGTCCCAAGTCTGATTCCTGCGTGACCGCGAGTGACTTGCCTGACCTCTCTGTGCCCCTGCGAGAGTCACGGCGCGCCCCGCTCAGGGAATGGGGGACGGGCGGGGGCGTGAGGGACACCACCATGTTCTGGCTGGAGGAGGACAGAGCCTCTGACCACCCGCTCTGGCCACCCCCACTCCGCGGGAGGACCGGTGAGAACGTCAGGCCCCGAGTCAGAGAGGAACATTCTAGCATCTCCTGCTGGGGGCAGAGTGTGGGTGTTGGAGACTCACAAACTGGGGTTCGGAGCCCTGCTTTGCCACTTCTCAGCGGCGAGCCCTCGGGTCAGCCTGTTTTCTCGCTCTGAGAGGGGTTCAGTGGTCCTGCCGCCTGGGGGTGTCTGCAAAGACGCGGCCAGTGGGGGCCGAGGGCAGCTCCTCCCGCCAGCCGACAGGCTCTCAGACAGGCTCTCAGTAACAACCGTCTCGTTGGCGCTGAGCTCTGCAGTGCCAGCCCGGGCCGTGGTTCTCGTCGCCCTTTTCCCGGCTGGGCTTTCTTTCCAGCCCCGAGTTCTCAGCCTTTTCTTCGCCGTAGCCCCCTCAGCCCTTTCCCCGGGGTCTCGCTCCCACCGTGACATTCTCATACCCAGACTCACTGCATCTGCTCTGTGTACACAGAAAAGGAAGGCTTTTTTGTCCCCCCACCCCAGAGCTGGTTTTCACTCTTTGGAGGTGGTATCACCCCAACAAGAAGGCACTCTCTGGGCTTTTTAAGGGTCAGGGAGGTGACCCTTATTCACGTTGGCACCCCATGCTTAGGCCGCGCCTGGACCCGGTCAGCGGCCCAAAGTGTTTGCGGGTGAATGGGAGGCCCGCTGGGTTAGCCAGTGCTGGGCCTGTGCCATGCACCTGGGGAGCGTGCAGGGAGTGGGGGCTGGAGGCCCAGGGGGTCGGGCACTCGCTCCACACATTTGCTGCCGTTGGTGGGTGCCTGGAATCTGAACGAAGTCAGTGGTTCTTAGAGTTTGGGGCGCGCTGACACCTCTCGGCAATCTGGCTACAAGCTGGGCCCGCTTCACCCCAGAGGCCCTTTGCATCGGGGGCTCAGGCGGACCCCAGAACCTGCACTTCGAGTAACCACCCCAGGTGATTCTGAGGCAGGCAGGTGGGGCGCACTGCCCCGAGCCTCGCACCGTGCCTGGAACACCTGGCAAGAGCAGGCCCTTCTCCTGGATGCCGCTGAGAGCCAGCCCGCGGGCCCCTCCGTCGGCCAGACACGGCACAGGGGATCCATGCCCTCCCGGGAGGCGGGTCTCAGGGCGAACGTGGGGTGACTCACCCGGCCAGCCTTGTACTTGATGCCGCCACTGTTCTCCTCCTTCCCCGCCCGGGTGATGCTGGAGGCCCTTCCGGGGGGCGTCCCAAAACGCTCAGCCTCTCGGATGCCAGCAGAGCTGGGGAGAGACCCACCAGTGGGATCAGGGTGCCGGTCAGCTGCCGTCCCCCAGAGACACGCAGACACGTCCGCCCTGGTGGCAGTGACCGCGGCAGCTGGGGGCCCGGAGGACGCCCTTGTGCCGCCGGTGCTGAGCCCTTCACACCTGGGGCCCTTGCAGTGGCCTGGGGGTGCGGGGGGCTCTGCAGACGCAGTCAGGCAGCGATGGCGCCGCCTGCCAGATCACACCCTGCAGTGACAGACCAGACCCGGCCAGTCCCCGCAGCCCCCAAGTCTGCCTCTGGGCCCTCCGGGGTCCTGTAAGTTTTATCAGGAAAAGGAAGACTCGAGGGGAGTCGCCCTCAACTTCAGCTAAATGGATGTGACTTGAGAACTTTGGCCAAAACCCCCCATCTGGTATACGATATCTGCGGCCCTCAACGCACCCCTGCGCGGCCCATCGCCTGCAGTTGCCCCGATATGCCCGCCACCAAGGCTTCTGTTGGGGTACGATCTGGCGAACTGCAGCCTGGGCCAAGCCAGGCAGCCTCCAGAGGGGCGTCCAGTTTGGCTGGAGCCGGGCTGTGCCGCTCTGCTTGCGGGATTGCTGGCTGCTCTGCTGTAGCAATGCTCGGACTGTAAACTCTTGACACAGGCCGTAAGTTTCCAAAGCGCTAAGCTATTCAGCTGGCCTTTGACAGAGAAGTCTGCCAGGCCCTGGTCAGAACATGATGCCGTGGGGCCCGGGTGGAGGGCGAGTGGGGGCAAGAGGCCTGGTCCCGAGCCAGGATCTGAACTTTGTCCTCCCAGCTGCCCCCCTTCTGACTGGGATTTGGGGTGCACTGCTGTCTCTGGGGGCTCCAGTCTTTCTTTGGCCCCAGCTGGGGCAGAGGGTCCCTGCATCTTCCCCATCAGCCTCCCCAGATCCATGTGAGTTGTGTCCAGAATTGCTCTAGTGGCTTACACCAGGTCAAAACCTGGCCCTCCTGTTACTGGCTGCATGACCTTGAAAAGGTCACTTCGGGTCTCTAAAGCCTGCCTGCCTTCTATATCTGCAAAGCGGGACCCTAACAAAGCCCGCATGGTGAAGCTTCTGCTTTGGAGCTGACCTGGTGTCCTGTAAATGACTGTGATAATGACCCGTCTGCTCACTGCAAACGGCTCACAAGGCAGTGGACTCTGGCCCACGGGCAGACAGGAGCTGGCCAGGTGGGAGCTGGGAGCCTCAGCTAGATCATCATGGAGCTGGACTTTTCGAGAAAGGGACCTTTCAACATCCTTTAAGCTGCCTCAGAGAAGCTTGGTGACCTGCCAAGGGGCCCAAGCACATGGTCTTACCCCTGGCTTGGATCTCTTGGATAGGGTTCTGGGAGAGTGGAAGAGTTGTTTTGTTATGATTGTTTCAGTTCATTTTCTCTGAGAGACACCAACGAGAGAAGCCATCCAGTCATTCTTTCATTTTTGAGCCCATTTTCTTAGCATTGTCACCCCAATTTCCATCCAGGTTGTTGCAAAGAGCAAGAATTTAGCTTTTTTATAGCTGAATAATATTCCATCGAGCATATAGACCACAACTTTATCCATCCATCCGTCTATGGGCATTTGGATTGTTCCTATGTCTTGGGTTATACATTCTGACCCAAAGAGATCTATCCCAGGAACGCAAGGCTGGTTCAACATACGAAAAACCCATGTAACACGCCGCTTCAGTAGAATAAAGACAACGTGAGCTCTGCCATTGACTAGCCGTGTAACCTTGGACAAGTACTTTGAACCCTGCAAAGGATTTCTCCAACAATAAAGGAGGGGTAGTAAGAACAATTTCTTGGCATTGTCTTGAAGATGAAATTAATGCACAGGGCAAGTACTCAATAAATGTTCATGCAGCCCTAACTGCAATCATTTAGGGAGAGAACCTCCTGGGACAGGCTTAGCTTATCTTTCTGGGTGTTCATTCTCCGGTCGTTTTTCAAACGAGACTGGGGAGGTGGGCTGATGTGACCCTAAATGCCATTGCTACGCCCGTCCCTGTCACCACACCCGTGTCCCACAAAGCTACCTCTGCCTGGAAGGGCGTCTCAGATTCCTGGGCCAGTGCAGAGCACCCCAGGTCAGCTCCAACCCCACCTTCACTTGGCCTTTCCTGACACACGCTGCCCCCTTCCTTCTCTCTAGATGCCCGGGGAATTGTGCATCCAGCCACACGCCTGCGCATTCCTGCCTCTTTCTAGCCTGTGACCTTGAGGTGAAAGCCCCTGGCTTCTCTGGGTCTTGGTGTGGCCTGGAAAGGGGGAGCACCGTGATGCAGGGACAGGGAGCGCCGAGGAAGGGAAGTGGGTCCCTCGCCTCCGCGGCGCAGAGCTGAGCCAGCAGCCCCACTCACTTGGCCGGGTGGAAGATGGCGCTCATCTCCTCCGCCAGGTGTCTCCGGAGGATGTGCTTCCCGCTGGGGATGCCCAGGGCGGTGGCCATGGCCTCGGCGTTGAACGTGGGCTCCAGCACCAGCACCGCGCCGTGGACCCCGCTGTTGGTGAGGTTGTCCGCGTACTCCTAGCGCAGAGGCACGAGGCTGGTGAGTCCGAGGGCGTCACCCCACGGGCCCGAGGGGGTGCTGTGCCCCAGCAGCAAGACCTTGGCCCTCTGGGGCCATTTATTTTTTAACTTTTATTTCTTAAATTTTTTTTACTGGGACCATTCGGTTTCATACTGAGGGGGCCCCACCGCAGACTGTTGGGCCCCTGAGCGGCCCCAGACCTGGGCAGGCAGCCCCGAAATACTTGTTGACTGAGAAGACGGGCCCGGGCCCCACCCCACACTTGCCTGGCACGGCTCAGCTCCCACTCCCTAGAGGAGAGGCGAGTCATGAGTCATTCGCTGGGATTGAACGGGGAGCCGACCGTGGGGTGACGGCCTCTGTCCCTGGGGCGGCCTGGGCAGGGCTGCCTCCTGCACCCGGGCGAGGATCTGCGCGCGCCGACCTCACCTCCCCCAGCGTGCCCCTCACCTTCAGGTCGATGTCCCGCACCCACTTGAGCACCCGCTGGTTGGTCCAGACCACCGGGTCTACGTTCTGGGTCTCGCAGCGGGCCCGGCGCTCCTGAAGGGCCTGTGGGGAGGGAGACGGGTCCACTGGGGCATGGGGCGTACGCAGGAGCCCCCCGCCACAGGAAGCCAGGCCCCACAGCTCAGGCGAGGCCTGTGGAAGAGTCTGGGGGCCACCCAAGGCTGCCCCGGGGCCCAGCCAAGCCTCGGCCTTTTCTTCCAGCAAGAGCGCCCTTCCTGGTGGGGGTCCTGGGGCAGAGTGGCCTGTGTCTGGGGGAGCCCAGCTGGGGGAAAGCTGCCAGCGAGTGCCCAAAGCATTTTTGTTGAGAGACACCAAGGACGAGGTCCTTCCTGCTGGGCCAAGTCTCCTGGGCCCCCCAGCCTTGAGGCAACGAGCGTCATCCAGGTGCAAACACCCCCCCCCCACGCACACATGCACACATACACACGTGCACACGCACACACACTCGCATATACACACGCACAGCCCTGTAGGGGGCCAGCTGGCACCTTTCACAAACTCCCATGGGGACTGGCCCCAGACGAAGGGGTGCTGGTCTGCATGGACAGACCTCTCATGGGACTGCCCACGTGCCACCACTGACCTAAGTCCCCGGCCCACGTGCCCCCTCATCTCCGTGTGTGCCTCCCTCTCCCCGGGGGCTGGGGCCGGGGCTGCTGTCACTTCCGGGGCCCAGGGCCTGCAGTGGGGGTTCGAGAGGCCGCGGAGCCCCTCTTCTGTCCCTCTCCTCCTGACGCTGCATTGCTCCTGCCCCAACGTCACCCCGGGGCCCTCCCGCAGGAGCGTTGGGCTGAGGCTCCAGGGGTCCCATGTGAGTGAAGCAGAGGCCCTGGCCTCCCTGGAGCAGAGCGGCAAGCTCAGAATCAGGGGGTGCCTACGTGCCCCACGCTGCCTGCTGCCTTCCTGGCCCCGGGTCACTCCCCACCTCCAATCCAGCACCAGGACCCCCAGCTCTCTGCGGCCACACACCTGTCCTCTGGCCTTTGCCCTACTGTCCTCTCTGCTGGGCTGTTCCCCTCCTACCTTCTGCTGCTGGAATGCTGAATCCCTCTTTCAGGGCTCAGTTAACCGTCACTGTCTCTGGGAAGCCCCCCACCCCCTGTGGAAGCTCCTCTGGGTTTTCATACAACTCTACGTGTCTCTTATCAGGACAGTTTTCCATGGTATCATGGCCACCAAGTTCCTTTGTGGGTCTTCCAGGTAAGACATATGTTTTTAAAGGAAAGAGTCCCCTATTTCCCCTTGACCACACTCAATAGGCAGTTGCTGGGAGGAGGGAGGGAGAAAGTGATGGATGCATGGCTCCTGCATGGACAGACAGAGGCCAGCTGTGCGCCTGCGCGGATGGAAGCAAGGGTGGGTGGGCGCGTGGAGGAAGCATCGATGGATGATGGGTGGGTAGATGGTAGATGGGTGGATGGTGGGAGTTGGGGGAGTGGGTAGATGGGTGGATGGATGGGTGAGTGGGTGGGTAGATGTTAGATGGGTGAGTGGGTGGGTAGGTGGTAGATGGGTGGATGGTGGGAGGTGGGGGGATGGTAGATGGGTGGATGGATGGGTGAGTGGGTGGGTAGATGGTAGATGGG
>JAGFMF010012255.1:6551272-6781790 GCA_019455555.1 Galemys pyrenaicus | reverse complement strand
GATGTTAGATGGGTGAGTGGGTGGGTAGGTGGTAGATGGGTGGATGGTAGGAGGTGGGTAGATGGTAGATGGGTGGATGGATGGGTGAGTGGGTGGGTAGATGGTAGATGGGTGGATGGTGGGGATGGGGGATGGGTAGATGGGTGGATGTATGGGTGAGTGGGTGGGTAGATGTTAGATGGGTGAGTGGGTGGGTAGGTGGTAGATGGGTGAGTGGGTGGGTAGGTGGTAGATGGGTGGATGGTGGGAGGTGGGTAGGTGGTAGATGGGTGAGTAGAGCGCAGATGGGCGGCTGGACAGATTGCGAGTGCCACAGGGGCAAGGAGGGCATGGAAGCTGCCCCTCGTTCCCGCTCCCTGGTGCTCACCTCCCTGCTGAAGTTCACTTGGTACAGCAGCTCGATGCCCAGCAGGATGCTGACCTGGTGGAACTTCTTGGACACGTTCAGGTGCTTCTCCAGGTCCCGCTTCATCAGGGAGTTCAGCATGCGCCCGTCCACCAGGTGGTTCTGGAAGGCCTGCGAGTACTGCGGCAGGCCGATGTCGTTCAGCCAGGCCTTGGCCACCCAGTGATGGTCCAGGTCGGCGGCTTTGGACAGGCTGGCGAAGAGACATGGCCAGGGAGGAGTGAGTGGGGAGGGGTGGTAGAAACGGAGCAACAGGTGGACACGGAGGCAGAGATGAAGAGAAGGGGAAAACAGGTGGGGAGGGGGCAGGAAAGACAGGAGCAGGGGTGAGTGGAGAGAGAGCAAAGAGCAGAGACGAGCAAAGAGCAGAGACGGGGAGAGAAGCGGGGGTATGGGAGGATGCACAGATACACGACAGACAGACGGCGAATGGGGGCTGACAGGCGGTGGGTGGACAGACAGAGGATGGAGATAGACAGCGCCTCAAGAGCAGAAAGGGGTTAGAGAGAGCAGGCAGAGCCCACGCTCATACACGTCGAGTGACGGGGACACAGCAGCAGGACTGTCAGCAGGAGGCGGCACCCCCACGCTGCCCAAGGGGCCTCAACAGCACCCAGGAAGCCTTGGCCTGGCTGTCTCTCCTGCCCCACAAACAGGGACGCTCAGGTTGCCCGGGCCCCAGGCTGTCACATCTTGGACTTTGCTATTCCTCTCCTCACTAGCCGTCTCTCTCCCCCCACACACTCACCCCAGAAGCATGCGCCGAGTAGGTACACCAAGGACACGTGCATCGCAGATGGTTTTAGGGGTGGCCTTTCTGGCCAGGAGCCCCTCGGCTGTCATTCCCCTGCTCACCACACGGTGGCGGCCTCACAGAAGGAATGGGGCCGGCGGGGCTCCCCACCTGCGAGAGCTCGGAGAAACGAGCAGAGGTAGTGCGGGCGGGAGAGCCGTGTTGTCTGAATGGAGCAAGCAGGGCCGAGAAGGGGTAGGGATGTGTAAGGGAAATGATGGGCTTACCCAGCGATGCCGCGCTCCTCCCTGCCCTGGGGTCCTTCTTTTTTCCCCAGACGAGGGAATACTGCCCACCACCACCCCCTCCCCCACACACACGCTGCCACTTCTCAGTTAGAGGCGTCCTCCCTGATCACCTCTCTATTGGGGCTCTCCTCTCATCCACCAGGGCTGAACACCCACCTAACTCAGCTTCTTCCTTTCCACTCTCCTCTGCTCTCTCTGGGCATCCTGGACTTCCTGCCTGCACCTCCAGCCGCTTCCAGGGCAGCCAGAGCAGCCCAGGCTGCCCCTGCTGGTGGCCAGCGGCTCCTCCTGCCCGCCCCTCTCACTCCGCCGCAGGCTCCGGCGCCCTCTAGCGCCGCAGAATGAGTGGGCGCGCGCCCCTCCTGACAGCCCCTTGTCTCTTCCCCCAGCGGGTCCCATCTCTTTCTCTCCTGCCCTCCCCTCCCCTCCCGTCCCGGGCGCCCACGTTGTGTTGATGAGGACTCTCAAATTTGCGTCTCTCTGCCCTCTCTGCTGGGCTCAGCTCCTGGCTGACTGCCGCAGGGCGCAGCGCTCAAGAGCATCCCCTCTCCCAGCTGACCCAGCCCTGCCACCGCCTAGATCAGCCTCCCGCCCGCGCTGTCCATCTGTCATTCCCTCTGGTTGGACACACCCCAGCCAGCTCCCCTGGAGTGGGAGTGGGAGGGGGAGGGGCCAAGGCTGGTGCTGTGCTGCGAGGATGCTGGTCGCTAATCTGAGCACATGGGGCCCGCGGGGCCAGCTGCGCTGGCCTGTCGGTCCCCTTCTCTCTTCTCTGGGTTCAGGCCGGCTCTGCTATGTTTTCTGGACTGTCCCCCTGCCCTTTTAATCCACTGTCCCCATGGCTTCATGGTGGCCTCTTAAAACATCAATCAGGTCATGTCACCCTCTGCCGATACCTCCCAGTGGAGGAACCTCAGTGCATTTACTAAGTGAAAGAAACAGCCTGAAAGGCGACATGCTGCGTGATTCCTAATCCACGGCGTCCTGGAAAAGGCAGCTACGGAGAGTGGCGAGTTCAGCTGCCAGGGGCTGGGGTGCAGGCCACTGGGGGCAGGGGTGCAGGCTTCTGGAAGCTGGGGTGCCAGCAGCTAGGGTATGGGGTGCAGGCTTCTGGGAGATGGGGTGCTGGCAGCCATAGGCTGGAGTGCATGTTGCTGGGGGCTGGGGTGCAGGAGAGATGAGTGGATGGAGCTCAGGGGTTCACAGGCAGTGAGACTGTTCTGCCTGACACGGTGGTGAGGGTGAGTGACTCCACAGCTGTCCCAGCCCTCAGAGGCACAACAGCGGGAGGGACAACATAAACCATGGACTTTGCACTCATGGTGTGTCCACGTGGCCTCCTCCTTGGAACAAAGCTTCCCTCTGGTGGGGACATTGCTAAGGGGGCGGCTGTGGCTGTCTGGGGCAGGGGGCATATGGGAAATCCACACTTTGCTTCCATTCTGGCTGGGGAACTGCCACTGGGCTTGGCAGCCACGGCTTCTCAGCCTCACTCTGTCCTTGTTGCTCTTTGCAGATGGAGCATGGAAGACCAGGCGAGAACAGCTGAGACGAGACAGAGGTAGATTTAAAATAAGGGCCGAGGGACCTCCCTGGTGGCTCAAGGGGTTGAGCGCCCCACTGTGGGGCTTCAGCAACCTCTACAGCACGAGTTCGATCCCAGGCCAGGGAGCGGACCCACATGGCGCAGCAGATCTCTCCTGCCTTGCCCACTGCTCCCCTCAGCATTGAATTTCAGTCTGTCTGCCTGTTCTGTTCCCCATTCTCTCTGGTAAATCCTCTCACCCCCACACCTCTGGCCTGTACCCCAGCTCTTGTGTGCATGCATAAATAAATAAAATCTTAAAACATGGGTCGAGCCACAGCCTCACAGCCATAGTGAAAAGCATGGCTGCTGGCCAGCCCCAGGGCAGATGCAGCAGCACCAAACTAGGAAGAAGAAGGGGCACAAATGCCCTCCCAGGACCCTCTGCCTGTTTCTCTAAAATCTTGCTGCTGTGGAATCTTGAGTCACTTCCCCTTCTTTGTCCTTCCCCCGCCCCCTCTGATCTGAGTCTCTGCTTCTCCCCAGTCCCGGGAGAAGGTCTTTAGAGCATGCCTTCTCCACTCTCAGCCAAGGAGCCAGCCCTCTCCTGCCTCAGTCCTGGTCAAGTATCTTTCCTGCGCTGGTTTGGGTGCTGGATGAACAAGAATTCAGTCAGTTGGTAACAAAACTAAAAGAGCTCTGAAAAATAAAATTGGGAAAAAATGAGAGAGGAAACAAAGACTTCTTAACAAGAAACATGGAGACAATCCATCACCAGAGCAATATCTACAAAAATGTCAAAGGAAACTTCCTTAAAAGGAGAGAAAATGTGAAATTTTGGACTACTCTAAAGCATGAAAACAGCTAAAATTCCAGCAAAAAGCCTAATGTCCAGAACTGGGCAAAGGACTGAGTAGCTGTTTCTCCCAGGAAGACATAGGAACAGCCAATGAGCACATGAGAAGATACTCAACATCACTATCTCCAGGGAAACACAAACCCAAACGACAGTGGTACCAGCTCACATTGAGTGGATTGACTGCTGGAGAAAAGGGGGGAAGAAAACAATAAAACAGAAACAACAAGTGCTGGTGAGGATGTGGAGAAATTGGAACCCTGGTGCCCTGTTGGTGGGAATGTAAAATGGTGTATAGCCACTGTGGAAGGCAGCATAGTGGATCCTCAAAAAATAAAAATATAATATTATGTGCTTCAGCAGTTTCACTTCTGGGTGTATACTCACCAGGTCTTGGTGAGATATTTTGGTGTGAATTGTGTTTACAGAAAAGCTAAACACAGGAGCAACCCAAGTGTCCATGGACAGACAAATAGATAAATAGTAAAATGCGGTCTAATCAAACAATGGAATATTATTCAGTCTTAAAAAAGGAAGAGCCTTCTGTCATGGGTGAATCTTGAGGACATTAAGTAAGTCAGGCACTTAGCCATGAGCTGTAAAAATCACAGAAACAGAAAACAGAATGGCAGTTGCCAGGGGCTGGGAGGAGGAGAGAGTGGAGGCTGTCGTTTAATGTGGATAGCATGTTCATTTTACAAGATTTAAAGAGTTACAGGGATGAGGGTGGTGAGGGGTGCATAACAGTGTCAACATATTTAATACCACTGAATAGTGCACTTAAAAATGGCTAAGATGCGCGTGACCATTACATTTTATGTTATTGTATTTTATTACACGCAGAGACACACACACTATTTTTTTTTTAAAGAGTAAAGATGATTGGAAACAGCAACTAAGTAAATGTTCTCATTTTCAAAATTCCTTAAAAGGTAATGGGCGACAGTTTAAAAGACAACGATTACCTAAGTCTCACGGAGCCTGTAATATATGGAGATAGTAACGTCTCCTAACAGGAGCAGAGGCAGGAGACGCATCATTGGGTCCCCTCTGTGAAGCTGTGTGATATTCTTAGAAGCTAAGTGTGTATATTGTAACCCCTAAAGCAGCAATAAAAAATAAAGACTTATAGCTCATAAACCTGGAGTGGGGGTGCATAAAAAGTAAGTAGTGAAAGAGGGAGAAAAGAACAAAGAGTAAATTTAAACACATAAAACAAGAAAACCCTCTGGTCCTTGCGCAGGAAAGAAGTCATCAAGTCCTTGTTAGTGCGAGGGGTGGGGGTGCGGGAGGCCGGCAGGGGGCCCAGGAAGCTCTGAGCGCCTCTGCCCTGGGCATGGGTCCCCCCTTCTCTCCAGGGCTCACACTTCCCCGCCCCATATCCAGGTCTGGACAGTCCCCTTTCCCGACTTGCTCAGACCTTCCTGCCTGAGGTGGCTTCCCCGCACACCCTCTGTTTTTGAGGTCACCCAGGCAGCCTGAAGGCTCCTTGGCCTGGGCTTAGGGCCTGTGTTCCCTGGGCGGAGCTACACCACAGCCCCGCTGGAAGGACTGAGGGAGGGGGTGACCCCGGCCATCTTCCCTGCTCCCCCTGGCGGCCAGCCTGGACCCAGGCCTCCTGGTCTCCAGGGCTGTTCCTGCCTCACCCCCTTCTGCTTAACACCCGCAGCAGCCCGAACCTCCAGCCTCACGCCCGGGCCTGCGCATCTGGCCAGTTGCCCACGGGACCTTCAGCTCCCGGGTGGTGGGAACAGACGTGGCTTATCTAGAGGCCCAGGGCCCCCCTCAGCTCAGAACTAAGGCTCAGCACCCGCTGTTCCAGGATCGAATGCCCGGGAGAAGGCGGAGGCTGGTGGGAGAACTGTGGTCATTCCGCCGGAGGCTGCCGGGCCCGGAGCGCCTAACTGGAAGCCAAGACCAGCTCCGTCCAGGACGCCCAAGCCCGCGGACCCCAGTGAAGTCCTCCGGGGGCTGACCTGGTGCTCTAGGGAGCAGCTTCCCAGCGCCTGTCTCCATCATGCTCTCTCCCGGGTGCTCACGGCCTCTGGAGGCCCCTGGGCCCAGGCTGTCACTATCCGGCCAGAACCCCTCTCTTCTCTGGCCCAGTCACAAAGGGTGGGGTGCAGGGGTTGGTGGGGGGCACACTGCACTGACCCGGCTTGAGACAGGCCCATTTATGACCTGCCCATCTGCTGGCGGCTGGAAGTGCTCTGCTCCCCACTCTGTCCCCGCCCAGGCCCCATCCCAACCTCTGCGTCCGCAGGGCGCCCCCTCCTGGCGACTCTATCACAAGCATCCTGCTGGAGCAAAACAGGTGCCTAAGAGAAAGAAGTTCAGACGTTTTCTAAAATTTGACGTTGCCCCTCTCTGCCCCGGGGCCACATTCGACCCTGAAGTTGGGGTTTGGGCACAGAACTTAGCCACCATCTGCATTATTTTTTTAATAAGGAAATGACGCCCTTCTGACGCCATTACCTTCAGCCCCTAGATCTTGCACCTCTGTGCCTCGGGTTCCTGTCTGTAAAACACAGAGAATCGTGCTCTGCTGAAGCTTTGAGGACTAAAGGGACGAGAGAAGGGAAAACCCTTAGCACTCGGCCTGGGACAGGGGGGTCCTAGAAATAATAATAGCGGGGTCCTCATCGCAGGCTGTTTCCAAACGCAAAGGCAACCTGCACCGGCTGGAGGACTTTGGAGCGGGGTGGAGCCGGGGGTGACTCTGGACCCGTCGTCTGTCTCTGAGTCTTACTTTCTCCATCTTTGCAGTGGGAGCAAGAACTCGGTCCTGCCTGATGTTGTGATGGTGAAGCCTGCGCCATGGAATGGCTGGTGCTGGGCTGCAGGGCTCTGGGGTGGGTGCTTTAGAGTTTAGGAGAACCAGGCTCAGAGAGGGCAAGGTCATGCCCAAGGTCACACAGGACGTGTCCTTGCCGATGACCTCATGGGGGCCCCTAAGAGCTTCATAGATGCTCAGAGGGTGGCAGAATGCAGTGCGTATTTTTTCTGGGGAAAGTGTCAAAAGTTTCGAGTAGATTCTCCAAGGGGCCACAATCCCCCAAAAGGCACAACCACTGTCCTTAGGTAACCCTCTTTACTTCACAGGCGGAGAAGCTGAGTGAGAGACAGGCCAGATTTCCCTGGGAGTGGAGCAGGCCCCACCTGCTCCAGGAACCCGCCCCTGCGGGGGTCCGATGCCGACCCCAGTGGGGTCCGTGGAGCAGGCCCGCTTGCCACACTCATCACGTCCCTCCACACTGGGCTGCTCATTTAAACCATCCCTTTCCTGGCCCCCTAGAGTTTCAGTTCTTAGCATCAGGCAGGCTTTGGAGGGAGCATGGACAGTGACTTCCACATTTTTAGGGGTGCAGCAGGCAGACTCACCTGTTCAGTGAACAGAGCAGTGTGGGACGAGGGGGTGGAGGATGGCGAGAGCTTTGGGGGTGCAGGAGGGGAAGCTCAGTTGCTGCAGCTCTTCTCCCCAGCTCTTCTCCCCTGTACCCCTCGCCCACTCCTCTGCCCGCGGCCCCACTCAGCGCTGCCTCCTTACTGCTGACCAGGTGCCCCTGGTTCACCTCACCTGCTGTCCTGCTGCCGGCATCTGGCCCAGGCCCTCTCCAGGACACACAGATGCTCGGTTGGCCTGTTGCAAACCGCCTGATTTCCTGCCCTAACCCCCTCTTTTTTTAATCCACAAAGCTGCTTCTGCAAATAATAGCACACACCACCAGGTTTGATTAATTAACTGCACAAAAATGATGGGGAAACCGGTGGAGGAGATAATTATGCACAAGAGAAAGCGACAGCGTCACAGGGCTCTTCTTTCTCCCCTCTGAACCCCGGGGCTGGTGTGTGTGTGTGTGTGTGTGAGTCCACCCCTTTTCCCTGCGGCTGCTTGGTGAAGGAGGGGCCCCTCAAAAGTTGTGCTGGGCAGGCCAAGCTGGGTGGGGCGGGGAGGGGTTCTCTCTGAGGGACCTCAGCTGCTGCAGGTGTGCCAGCTAAAGCCTCCTGAACTGATAGGTGAAGGACCCTAAATGCCAGGTGTCTAGTTTTTTATTTGTTTATTTGGCCGGATGATAAATATGCTTCCGCACAGGGTTAGAAGGAAAAGTGCTCAGGCGTGTAAAACCCTCCACTTCCCCAGAACAACTGAAACCAGCCCTGCGCCTGGCCTGGGCTCTGCCGGGAGGCTGCAGTGAGCGCCCACGCGGCCTCCTTGTCCGGTCCTGCCACCCTCCCTCCGCTGCCCCTCCTCACCCCCGAGCAGTCAGAGCTGGGATCTTCGGTGCAAGGAGACAAGCATTTGGGCTAGATTCCAGACTCACCCCAGCTGGCCCTCCAGGGTGGAGGAGTTCTAGGGGTACCCGACGCCAGTTGTCGGGCACCTGGGGCCTCCTTGCTCCCCGCATCTCCATCTTCCTTTAGGAAGAGCTGGCCAGAGAGCTCCCTGGGTTTACCCAGCGGCCGGAGGAACGCTGGGAGCTTTTCATCACGACGCATCATCCTGCTCACCTGGCCTGCCTCTGCTGTTCCCCACCTGCGGGCCCATGGCCTTGGTGGGCGCCCGGCCCGGCGGGGCCCCAGCTCGCCCCAGCTCTCCGGCTCACCTCCTGCCCGCCTCGGCGTCGCGGTAGTCCTCGATGGCCAGCCGCAGCTTGCGCCGGTGCAGAGAGCTGCACACACCCAGGCCCAGCTCCAGGTCCTCGTCGCTCAGACTCAGCAGCACCTGCGCCCAGAGGTGGGGGCTGAGCACCTGGAACGGAGGCCGGGGTGGCACCCGAAGCCCCTCGGGCCTGCGGCTGGCTGTGCTGAGTCCTTCCAGGAGTCAGGGCAGCGCTGGGAGGCCCCTGCGGCGCAGTGTGGCTGGTCCTGCTCCAGCAGTGCGGGAGTCCCCAGGGAGCCCCGCCCCGCCAGCCGCTAGTCCCACTTTAAGGATGGGGAAGCTGACACCGTGATCGAGGGGGGCTCGGGCCAAGCCCAGGCCGGCGGGCTCCTGGGTGGGGTCCTTCTGCGCCTCGGGGACGGGGCAGCGGTGGGCAGACTCATGGAGGGCAGAGGGGACCGGGTGCGCCACGGGGGTCCTGCAGGTGTCCTACCTTCCCGCTCTTCACGTTCTCCGCGCAGGCCTTCACGTACATGGGCATGGCCATGACCACCTCTAGCCAGGCCTGGACGGTGCCGGCCTTCCAGTGGGACATGGGGGTGGTCCTGACCAGCTCCACCTGCTGCAGCCGGTCCATCTGCTCCTCGCCCTCGGACAGGCTGAGGCTCTGCCGCGTGGGGCTGCACTGGCTGTCGGCGTCTGCAACACACAAGCCCAGGCGGCCATGCTGGGGGGCGGGCGGGGTTGGGGGGCAGTGGCCGGGCAGGCTGCACCCCTTGCGCCTGCCCTCCTGGGGTCGGGTTGTCCTCTCCCAGGCATTTCTTTTGTTTTCTGTGACTGACCCCTCTCAAGCAATCAATGTCCTTTCACAAGCATTGTAACAGCCTAAATCAGAAAAGGATAAAAACAAAACCGAAAGCGAAAATCACCCCAAGTCCCACGCCACCCAGAGACAGCAGCTGTCACTGTTTAGTTCAACAGTCCTGGGGGCACACCCAGACCGCGCTCGGACACGGCCCACGCGCCCACACAGCGTCTGTTTCCTAAGATGCTGCTCTCGTTCCCTAGGGGGCGGGGGGCGCTTCTGTCTCAGGAGGCGGCGCTCGCTTGAGACCGCACAGGACTCCTCAAACAGATGCTCCAGGACGCACCCCTCCTGTTGGTGGGCATCGTGTCCCCCACATTTCACTAGTGTAAACATCGCGACGGCCCATCCATTTTGGGGTGCTGGGTGATTTGCTTTCTGCAGATACATGGAGCCCAAACTCCAGTCCTTGATACTGCGAAGGCCCTTTCTGGAGGGGGCCTCAAGACAAAAGGAGCCCACCCATCACTGCGCCCACTTTTCCCATCGTGGTGGGCAGTCAGGGGCACCGACGCAGCCCAGACTGGCAAAGCTCCTGTTTGAGCCAAAGCAGGTTGCCGAAGACCCCGAAGAGATCAACTCAGCGGCACGCGCAATAGCACAGCTTAGAAAATCGGCTTGATTTTGCAGCACGAGTTCCATCCCCAGCCAGGGAGCGGACCCACAGGGCACAGCAGACCTCTCCTGTCTCCTGCTGCTCCCCTCAGCAGTGGATTTCAGTGGATCTGCCTGTTCTGCTTCCCACTCTGTCTCTGGTGACTCCTCTCACCCCCTGTGCCTCTGGCCTGTACCCCAGTTCTTGAACGCATAAATAAATAAAATCTTAAAAAAAAAAAGAAAGAAAATGGGCCTGATTAGAAATGTCCCCACTGGTGCTGTACGTCATACGTCATCCTCACGGCGTGGGGACGGCTGACCCGCCAAGCTGGACAATGCTCAGCCCCAGCGTGAAGTTACCCTGCATCCTGTTTCAGAGACCGAGTTGGGGAAGAAGGAGGTGACTCTCCTCTCTTGCACTTTGTGTCACCTCCAAGCTCCATAGTCAGCACATACGCGCACATTCATAACCAAAAAAAATTGGAAAAATTAGAAAATCGGAAGCAGCATAAATGGGTATTGATGGAAAACCGTCTGGATGAGGGATGCTCCTCTGGTGTGCCCGAGTATGTTCAATTAATAAAACCTCTGTCCTGGGAGAATAGTTTCGCTACGGACGGTGCTCACAATCGATTGCCACGTGAACAAAGAGGAGAGTGGGTGGGGTGATCCCAGCCATATTTACGGAATTACAGGTAACACATAAGTGAAACGCACAAGTGTGTGTGTGCACGCGCAGGCGTGTGGAGGGCTGGATGCATGCCTATAGACGTCGTGGTCTCCAGAAACAGGCGGGCGAGCATGCGTGTGTGAGTATGTGCCCGAGTGTGTGTGAGCCTCAGCTGCTGCCTGGAGACAGCCCTGGCCAGCAGGCTCTGGGCGGTGACCCGACCTGAGGCAGGTGTTTGCACCTCTGTGCACCGCACGACGCTGCTCCCTGCTCCTGCCTGCACCCCTGGTCGCGCTGAGTGATGGTGGGTGGTGAGGGGGCTCATCTGACAGTGCCAGACAGGGTGGAGAGGCCTTGTCCTCCCCCACCCCTCACCTCCCTCTGTGCAGGTCCCCTGGCTGAACACTGGACGTCAGGAACTCGGAGATAGCAGCTGCATATGCCAGCTCCGAGTTCCTGCTTGGGGGCAGGGCTGCCTGGCTGGGGCTCAGACCTGCACTGGCCCCTCCTGCGGGCATTAGGCCCCCAGAGACAGGCCTGGCCGGCCGGGAAGTGCTTCCGGTGGGGTCCGACAGGTGCCTCCTGGCACTCAGCCTCGGTGTTCATCTGGGATTGGAGAGAACTGAGCGCTCCCTCCCTCTCCCGTGACTGGGTCCTGCCTCTGGGACCATGAGATGCCGTGCGGCCAAGTCTGGCGACCCGGATCCCAGACACACCCGTGGTCCATTTGGACCCAGCGAGCGGAAAGACACTGGGTTTTGTAGTCGAACAAAATGAAGGGCAGAGAGAAGTTCGTTATATTTGAAGCCTCAATTTACACATCTCTAAATGGTGTAAGACCAACAGCCGCCTCCTAGGTCAGAGTGCAGACTGTAAACTCTGAATGTGGAGCTGTAGTTGACCCTCGGACAAGGGCGTCTCTTACTGGTAGCGAAAGCTCCAGGCACTTCTGGGAACGAGGAGAACACAGCGACATACTCAGTCCCTCTGCTCCCCTGAGGTAAATGTGGCTTGAGAAGATCTCAGGTGCTGATGGGGGATTCCCAGACCCTTGCTGTCAAATTTCCCTGGGCAGAAATTCATCACCCCAGCTGTACCCCAGCCTGTCCCGCGGAGGGTGAGGTGTCTGTGAGGTGAGGGGCGGAGCTGTCTGTGCCCTATGGGTTGTGGGGTGCCTTGTTGGCTATGTCTGCCCAGGTGAGAGAGACAAAGGGCTGGAGAGAGGGACGAAAGGAGAAGGTGGGAGGGGTGGAGAGGAGGAGAGCATGCCTTCAGGAGCCACAAATCATGCCTCAGAAAAAGAAGGACAAAAAGATAAAGAGGCAGAAGGAGAGAGCGGCTGGAGAGGGCTGAGGGGGAGACGCTAAGTGGACAAAGAGAAGAGCCACCCACGTGTGTGCTGCCTGCCCAGCTTGGCCTCTTGGTGACCGTGCACGGTTGTCTGTAGCTAGCAGGCCCCGGGCCTGAGCGGGGAACTGCTTTCGATGCCTGTTGTTTATGGAGTCCAGCTCCGGGAGAGCCGGAGGCCAAGCTGTGCTGTCTGAGCAAACCCACCTTTCAGCTTCTGAGAAGAGACGGCTGTTCACCACCACCCCCTCCCCCAGGACTGGATGCCAGGAGAGGCTGCAGCAGAAGGACCAAGGAGAGGAGTGGCTGGGGTCATACCAGCAATTAAAGGCAATTTCCCAAATGCAGGCATTGTGCACTGGATTTTATGCCCAGGATTCCATCAGTCCTGGTTTTTATGTCCCCTGTCTCAGCCCTGAGGGCAATAACTCATGTTTACAGCCAGGCCTCGGCAGAGGGCTGGGAGTTAGGGACCAGCAAGGCCCCTGGGGAGTCTGAGGACTCTTTAGGATCCTCCTCCACCACACACATGCACACACAAACACATATACACCCCCCCACACTGGGTGTTAGTATCAGCGATGGAGATACCTCCAAAGTGGTCCTCACAGCCCAGCCCAGGTAAACATGGCAAATGAAGACCTGGGACCAAAGCTGATGCTCTGTCTGTTTTCTAAGTAAAGTTTTATTGACACAAAGTTATATTCATTTGCTCGCTTTCTCCCCTCTCTGTTTGTAATTTCTCTGGTGCAGTGGTTCACAGAGTTGGTTCCTGAGCCAGCAGCATCAGAACACCTGGGAACTGGTTAGAAAGTTCTAGAATGCAAAGAGAAACTGGGAGTGGAGCCTCATCCTCCTGGTGTTTGTGAGCCATGCCAGGTGATTGCACTTTACTGACATTCTAGAACCACCTCTCAGCAACTACCTTTGAAACGGACTCTGCATATCTACCTTAAAACCTCGTACTGACTAAGCTCTAACGGCCTTGCCAGACAGTAAGAGTTATTTAACAGCCATCAGTTCTGAACACTCTTCTGGCTTACACGCTACACGCCACATCTAGTATTTCTGTTCTGTCTTTAAAAAAACACCACGATTTAGATATGGCCAGTATGATTATTTTATACAGATACTATCTGCTTTCAATAATTCACCTACATGCTTAACAATTTCTTGGTTCATTTCTTTTTGCACCTCAGGCATTCTTTCTGCAATAATTCTTATCCCCAAAGAGCAGGAATTAAAAGTTATTTGGTTATTTAGCTAATAAGCTCCTACAGCTTTTATCAGAGGAGAGTCTTTAATTCACCCTTGTTCTTCAGGGAGTTTTGCTGGTGCTCTGCCTTGCTTTTTGCTAAGGAGAGTTCAGCTAGCTCCATCCTCACCGGTCTTGGCGCAATGCTGGGGGCTGGGCGAGGGCCTGGGCTCGCTGCTGGGTTTTCAGTCTCCCTTCTTGCTCCCCCTTGGCCACCTCAGGTCTGTCCGACTTGGTGCAGCCTGCTGCCCTAAGCCACACACTGAGTCAGCACCGTGAAACCACCGTGAGGCCCTGGCCTCACGTATGCTCTGGTATGCCTCACGTATGCTGGCCTCACGTATGCTCTGGTATGCCTCACGTATGCTGGCCTCACGTATGCTCTGGTATGCCTCACCTAGGCTGGCCTCACGTATGCTCTGGTATGCCTCACGTATGCTGGCCTCACGTATGCTCTGGTATGCCTCACGTATGCTGGCCTCACGTATGCTCTGGTATGCCTCACCTATGCTGGCCTCACGTATGCTCTGGTATGCCTCACGTATGCTGGCCTCACGTATGCTCTGGTATGCCTCACGTATGCTGGCCTCACGTATGTGCACGTAGGCCCCAGCTCACGTAGGCCCCAGGCCAGGGGAGCACCTCTGGGTCCATCTGTGGCTCAGGTGTGCCTTTTGGAGGCAGTACTTCAATGGGGTCATCATCCTAGGCCATGATTGCTACTCCCAACCTGCCACCCTCCTCAAAATATTTGGTACCTGCCTCCTGGAAGTTTCCCATAAAGTGATGAGCAACTCTGACTTGGCACGAAGGCCAATGTAGAAACCGCAGAGGTGTATGGGGGCAGAATTTACTTAATTTCCTTCAAAACAAAGCGCTCTGGGGAGGTCAAAGAAGAGGAATTCTCACAACTTAGCACCTCTAGGAAGTCTTGGGTGGGGGGGGGGGAGCTGGCACTGGCTGCCATTCCAAGCACGTGTCCCGAGACCCCACCCCTGCGCTGCGCCACGGCCGGCAGCCAGGCCCTGCTCGGTGCCCCTCCAGCCTGCTGGGGTGGCCAGTCCAGCTGCGCAACAAGGACCTGGGAGGTTTGGCCCATTTTGTGAAATAAGCTTTCCCTCCCCTTTTCTCCTTAAATCACGACACCCTTTCCCACTTCCCTCCAGCACGAGTGCTCCGGACACCAGAGAACTCAGCCTTATTCTAGTGGCTCGGGGTCTCATCAGCTTCACTGTTCTCTTCCTAGAAAGAGAGGAGTGCGGTCACCTGTCGGTCTCCAGTTCTTATCCTTGTTCTGCCACTTACTACGGCTCCTGGGGCTATTCATGTGCCGCTCTGAGCTTCGGTCTCATCTGTAGATTGAGACGCTCATGCACGTGTCGTGTGATTTTGATGAGGAATACATCACTGATAATTGACGTCATCCCATCATTCGCATCTGCATCCTCAGCCCGCAGCTCAAGGCCCGGCACACAGGGAGTGGCCAGTCAGTGTTTGTTGAATGACTGAGTGAGTGTACATGACAGCCCTGGCTGGGCACGGCGGTCACTCAGTAAATGTCAGCACGTTGCATTATGCTCTCCTTTTCCGGCTTCACCGTGGTCCCTCGCCCCGAGTCAGCCTTTGCCTTCCCCCCGGCCTGTCATCCTCTCTATCCCGGGGTCTCTGGCTTGCTGCAATCCTCACGGGATTTCTGGGAACTTAAGAGCCGCCTTTTCATCATCCATGGAACCTTCACCTGAAAGTGAAGCAGCCCCCAGAGTCTGGCAAATTCCATGAGGACTGGTTCAGCCGGACGGCTGGCTTCAGGCTGCGGGCGGGCTGACCCCAGGCCAGCTCTTGCTCGGGTGACACGGGCCCCTGAGGACGGAGCTGGGTTCAGAACGAGAGTGGCCCTACGGCGGCCGTCCAGGAGGGACGGGAGGGCGGGCGGGCGCTGCTGAAAGGGATGTGCTGGACTGTGGAGGACGCTTGCGGCCGGGGCCCGCAGACTGGTGGGGAGACGGGCACCCACCATAGAGCTGGAGGAGCTCACGACGCCGGGGCAGAGCTGATGGCCCAGAGACAAGGGGGGTCACGGAACAGCCCCCACAGGACACTACAGCTGAAAAACATGGCTGCCCACATAAAGAGCATATTACATGCTGTTTTGGTTTCTTCTGAAAAATCCGGGCTCTGGCAACACTGGAACCTAGCAGGGCTGCTTCCTTCAGGCCTGTGTGTGACCCCGCAGCCGGCACCCTGGACCCCACACTCCACTGGCTGCGTGCCCAGCTCCCCTGCCCCTGCCCCTGCCTCGGGGCTGAGGTACACATGTGCCCAGTGCAGCGCGGCCCTGAGGTGCTCCCAGTGTCCTGCTGCCGCAGTGGGGCCTGAGAGCGGGTCCCTGGGGGGAGTGACCCAGGCTGGGGGCGGGCTCGCTGTCACCGAGCAACGTGTGCTCCCTGCATCCTCCCTGGGGGGGGGCACCATGGTCCCAGAGGCCCATTTCACAGATGAGGAAAGTGGAGTCAGAAACGCCCATCAGCTGTGGACAGAGGGCACAGCTGGCCCAGACGCGGCAGAGGCAGCTGCCACAGGCCAGGCACGCCTGCTAGTTACTGCTTCACTCCAGCAGCTCTGCAAGAAGGGCGCCTCACCCTGCTTTTACAGAGGGGGAGACTGAGGCTCGTGGCTCCATAGCTGAGAGCTGACTCTGGCCTGAAGCTCCAGATCTGGCTCCCAAGGCCCTCCTGGCATTGCTGAATCAATCCGCCTGGCTCAGGCGGTCACTTCCATGAGTGTGTTTCTTGCACACACACACAGTCACAGGAACTGACTCACCCATCCGAGCCGCAATTGGTGACCCGGCCCGCGCCCTCTGACCCTCTCTCTGGAGAGGCCTCAGGCTCCCTCCGGCTCCAGAGCATCCTGCCGCCACCGGCCTGCAGAGACAGCGGTCACTCCTGCCCGCCGTGGCCGTGCCCTGACCTCGGGTTCCAGGCCACCCCGAGACGCCAGCCCCCCAAGAAGGAAGGAAGCCGGCGCTGTGCGGGCGAGGAGCCAACCTGGACGTGACTCAGCAGTGCTGGCCTGTCCCTGAGAGAGTGAGGCAGCCAGAGCTGAGGGGTGATAGCGCAGGCGGGGACCACGTGCTGGCAGGAGGTCTGCCCCTGCTCTCCCTGGCCCAGGACCCGCATCTCACCCTCCGTCTATCTGCACCTGTGACCTGGGACAGCCCAAAATGAATCCCGCATTTCTCAGCCCCCCGGGAGCCTCTGTGCAGACGCTGCACCCCAACTCCAGTTTCTCCTGAGCCAAGGGGGCGTCCGGCTAGAGAGGGGGCCAGATTCCCCCCAGCCTTGCCCTGCTCACCCCACTTCGGAAGGCGCAGGGGATGGGGCCCTGTGTGAGCCGCGGGACCTTCCCACGGCTGAAGGATGTTAGAAATGGGGTGTGCTCCAGGCCTCTGAGAAACCGCTGCCTCAGCACCTCCAAACACAGAAGACCGGCACTAAGGCGCCCCGAGAAGTCAGCTGACCTGAGCTTTCCTTGGGGTGCACCGCAGACCCCGATGAGAAGGTAGGGTCTCGAGTCACACAAGTTTGGGAACCACAGAATGGAAAAAGAACAGTTTGCTTCACGGCAGAACTTGTCAGAGCCCGCTGGGCCGGGGCGGCCGTCCTGGGGCTGCAGGCTCTGCGGACTGTCTCCGGAACACAGCGGCCTGCGCTAGACCTGGCTCAGCCAGTCGTGCTCTGCTGGGCTTGGGCTGCTCCCTCCCACCCACAATCGAGGAGCCTGGGCGAGGGGCCGGAGAGCCCCTCAGCTCTGAGACTTGTGCTTCCTCCGGCCCCCAGTGGGGCTGCTTCACCAGCGTGGGCGAGCTGCTGAACTTACCTGGGCCTGTCTGCTCTGTACCCAGGAGCCTGTTCTGCCTACCTCGCAGGGCTGGGGGCCGGTGACACGACCTCCGTTACTGTCACCATCGTGGTTCACAGGGCTGACACCGGAGCCAAGCCTCCTCCATGCCTTAACCCAACTCATCCTCGCAGCTGTCCTCTCACCCAGTGCTCCTGTCCCTGCTGAACAGGTGAGGAAACGAGGCCCAGACAAGTTCAGAGACTTGCCCGACTCCCAGGTGCCGAGTGTCGGGACGAGGGTGAAGCCAGGGTTAGCCCAGAACCTACACGTGACCCTGACCCCGGGCTGGCTGCCCACGACAGGGCTGTGGCCTGCGGGAGCCTTGGGGAGCATCGCGGTTCACCTGGGGAGGTCTTCTGGCTTCCGGAGACCTGTCACTGCTGCTTCCTGGCTATGTGCCCGTATGGAAGTTGGGGTGCCTCTCTGTGACCCTCCGTGCCAGGCTGCTAGCTTCTGTTCTGCTGGGCCCTCAGGAGGGCCCAGCAGGGGTCCCAGCAGCACACTGTCTGGGGACAGCCTGAGTCTGGTTCAGGCGTGTTTCTCACTCCCCTGGGGGGTCCCGGAGCTAGCCCTGGAAGGTAGCCTTAACCTGCCTTATGAAGGTCCTTCTGGAAGCTTCCCAATAGCAACTCTGCCCTAAAACCCACAGGGAGCTGTCCCCGCCTCGGCACTGTCTAACCCGATCAGTCGAGCCCACGCTGGGAGGTGGTCAATAAACTCGTCGTAGGGCCTCACCCCCAAACCTTGGGGTTAAGCAGGTATGGGATGGACCCCGGGAACTCACCCTTCAAAGCAGGGCACGGTCAAATTTTACACCTTCAGACATGGGCACGGTTCTCAAACTGTCTCTCTCTCATTCTCCTCTTGCCCACTCTTTCTTTCACCGGTGGGACCCTCAAATGGACCCTTCCATGGCGGGGGGCAGTGTGTAGCAGGTGAGAGCAGAGCTTCTTTCACCAGCCATGCAACCTCTTGAGAGATCTCTGAGGAACTCCCTAGAGTTCCAAGGAACACAGCTTGCAAACCCCCGATTATTCTAAAAATCCACCCCCCACATTGGATAGGGAACCCGAGTTCCCAAAGACGGCTACAGGGGCTCTCTCAAGTTCTCTGAAGCGTCCTGCTGACCACTGGCGCTGGGAGGCACTGGGGCGCTGCAGAGACTACAGCCCCGCTGGCCTTAGGAGCCCGCCTTGATCCAGCTCTGCCTCTTCCCGGCCGTGCCGTTTAGGGAAGCCCTTCACCTTCCCGTGCCTGGGTGTGTTCGCCTGTAACACGGGTGAGGGTTGCTGGATTATATGAGCGAGAATCTTCCAGGCACGCCTCGCTGCCATCCAGAATGCACAGCCTGGACTCTGACGCGCGTCCCCTTCTCAATGTGCCACCTGGGGTGAGCCCGGGGATGGCCCTGGGCCCCTCCTTGCGTCTACACCTCCCCGTGCTGGTCCCAGCAGAGCCCCTACTTGGGCTGCAG
Source organism: Galemys pyrenaicus (assembly GCA_019455555.1). Classification (NCBI taxonomy): domain Eukaryota; kingdom Metazoa; phylum Chordata; class Mammalia; order Eulipotyphla; family Talpidae; genus Galemys; species Galemys pyrenaicus. Next base: position 6,763,251 of record JAGFMF010012255.1, on the reverse strand, counting down.
AAGACAGACCCTGGTCCCTGCCGGAAGATTCTCGGGGCCAGCGCCTCGCCCCTCTCCGTACCAAGAAGTCCTCGTTCTCTCAGGAGGCCGCACGGAACTGACTTTGGGCTCTGAGCCTGCTGCTCACAGCTGGAGTGGTGTCAGGCCCACACGGCCCGAGGCCCCAGTTTTATCTCCAGGGACACATTTTGGTTGAGTTGCCTCAGGGCCAAGTTGCTCCTCTACTTTTTTCCTGCCTGGACACTTAACTCCACTCAACTCCCAGGGAGCACAGACCACAGGGCCCCATCACTTCCAGGCTCCACAACACCCAGTGCTCATTTATGAGCCTACGAGGGGAGCATTAGTAACCCATTTCACAGGTGAGGACACTGGGGTTCTGGGGTGGAACAACTTGCTTGAAAGCGAGGCCAGACCAGAGCTGGGCGAGGCTCTGCGGGCTGGCCCCCTGGGGGCTGCAGTGTCCGCCCAGTGGAACACAGCACGCCACTCCAAAGTTCTCTCATTTGGGTGCAATTAACTGGGACTTACTGGGAAGCCAGCAAGAGTTCAGAGCCCCCGACCGGAAGCCCAAATGCAAAGCAGCCGCCAGCGTTTTTTAAGGAGTCTGAATCACAAGTCTGACAAGGCTCACAAAATCATTGCTGCAAAGTGCCCAGGGCCTCGGGGCTCCGGGGACACGCACTGGTGACCCCAGTCCTGCCATTTCCGGGAAGTCAAGGTTCCCACCGGCTGCTGTTCTTGCTCGTAATGATAAGTCCCCTTGGGGTCATTCCTTAAGGGTTCAGTTTGTTAGGGTGACCGAACGGAGTGCAGGGGGTTGTATTAGCGAATCTTCCAGTAACTGGGCTGGGGGTCAGAAGGAATCAGCCACATACCGCAGTCAAGGCTAATGACACCCCACTTTGCCCTAGTGACCCGCTGCGCCGAGCAACTTCTCCCGCAAGGTGCAGGCCAGTCCCTCAGCTGCTGCAGGTGTACAGGGCTTTCTTCACCACACAAAATGATGACAAACTTTACCTGGCCTACAAAATCATACCTGTTCTAAGCTGAAGTTAATATATGTGCTTTCTCTCGCTTCTTTATCATCACTATGTTTCTTTCACTGAAAAACAGGAGCGGTAGGAGGTGGGACTGTGGCCTGTTTATCCCACCAAGTAGGGCCTGACCTGAAAAGCTTGAGACGTTTGTTCAGAGCCTGAAGAGCTGGGGTGTCTGTGCAATGCTTCTTGTGGGAATGCAGGTTTCCGGTGAGAGGGCTCGTTGAGATTCTAGAGGTCCTGTCCTTAAGGGACCAACGATGCCCGAAGTGCTGCCTGCTGGCCCTGGTCCAGGCACCCGGGGTGGGGGGGCACTGGTGGGGGCGGTGCCTGGGCCAGGCTCCACCTGGGGCTGGGCAGGACCACGCCCCTTCAGGATACAGCATGTCAGGTACAGAGTTCAAAGGCAGGGCAGGCAAGGTGGTCCCGTCTGCAAGGGACCTAGCTCCTTCCTCTCTGGGGCGGGTGAGGGTTCAGGGTTTGGAGATAAGAGGCTCAGCCTCAAAGGCAAAGGTGTGGTAGGCTGTGCCGGAGGCTATAGGTGGGACTGGGGTAGGGGGGTTTGGGGTCGAGGTTGAAACCAGGCTTGGCAGAACATGGGAGGTGCCTACCTGCTCCCTGCAGCCGTTGCACCCCTCTCTACCCAGAGGGTGAATTCTGGATGAGCTCTGCAGCCTGCCTCCAGGGTCTGAAGCTCATTCTACTGATTACCAGCTTCATGACCCTCCCCGAACTGTTTAACCTGTTTTACCACCCACAATGCGAGCGCTGGAGGGTTAACTGAGTTAATACACATAAAGTGCGCAGCACAGACACTGGCCAATGGTAAGTGCTAACACGTGTTAGGTATTATCACTGTTATTACTATTATTAGGTGGCACCGGCTGGAGCCTACCAGCAAAGGCAGGAGACACGGAGAAGAGCACCAAGTACCGCTGCGCAGGTTGTACACTGCACCGCCCCGGGCGCCTGCTGGAGCGATGCAGTGCCCAACCTGTGCAGCTGAGCACGGGTCCTGCATTCCCTGGACAGCCCTACTCCCTTTTCCACCACTGAAACTGGACCACTTGGGCCAGGTCTCAGAGAAAATCCTTTGCGCAAAAGAGGTGGTGTGGCTTTTCACTAGAGCTGCAGATTTGGACCAGATGCAGCTGGCCCTTGAGCTCACAGGCTAGCTAGGATCTTGGTCAAGTCACTTATCTCTTGTCCAAAGTCTCCCTCTCTGTTCTGGGTAGAGGGCCGGGTGAATTTGGGATGGCAAACTGGCTTTCTGCTTGGCAGTGGCTTTCTGAGGTTTACAAAGCGAGGAAACCAGAGCCTTTGGGGCAGGGTGGACGGGGCTCTTAAATCGATGGGTGATGTCTGCAAGCGGCCCGGAGGTGGGGCAGAGGCACGTGGCTGCAACACTCGCCTCCCGGGATCAGCTCCGTGGCCTCCGTCCTGCTGCACGTTAGACTCTCCAGGGGAGGTCTGCCAACACCCCGAGGCAGGGATGCAGCAGGTGGCCTGGCATTAGCTGTTTCTGAAAGCTCCCTGGTGAGTTCAAGGTGCGAGCGGACAGAGAACTGCCAGGGCAGATGCTCCAAAGTCCCCGCAGCCATGAGCTCGGGCACATGTTCCCAACGGCACCGTCACTGGCTGGGCTTGCCACATGCTCTGCACTGAAGAGCTTTGGGTTTTCTCCCAGCAGAAATGACAGGGGCTTCAAAGGCCAGTTTCCATCAGTTTCATTGCTGGAGAGGTGTGGCTTTTAAATCGGGAGGTGGAAGCTGAGGGCCTGGCTATGCTCAAGGATTGGGGCATGGGTGGCCTCTTCTGGGGCCACACTGGAGTCACAGTGGAAGGCTTGGAAAAGCCAGGTCAGTGCCGTGACTCCCTTCGTCTCTTAAATGCCGCTCTGTCCCCAGGGACGGGGGAGCTGGGACTAGGCGGAGACCCCCCCCACCCCGGCAGCGTCTGCAGGAAGTGACGTGCCTGGAACGCACAGCTGTGCAAGGAGCCGGGAGAAGGAAGCGGATGAAAGCTGATGGGGGCTGCTGGCCGGGGCAGGCGGGGGGCCCCAGGCTTAGAGATGCGCTAAGACCTCTGGCAGCCCTGCATGCCCACAGCTCTTCCAAATTAGAGTCGGGGTGGCCAAGTGGACATGCTTCTGGGAGGTCAGTCCGGCCTCAGCCCCTCCATGGGCCCAGAATCCAGCCAGCTTTCCTCGGCCCCTCCCGGCAGACCCTGGGGACCCAGCCCTGGGACTCCGTAAACAGGTCATGGGGCTCTGCCTCCCAGCAGGCCGCAGCCTCCCGCCGAGCCAGAGAGAAGCAATCAAATAACATAGAATTCGATAATATTTTAAAATAAGCTTTATTTAGATTTTTTTTAATATTTTATATTTGCATCCATGCCTTCCAGAAACCTTTCCCACGGGAAAGGTTATTTTCATCTAATGTTACCCATAACTCATTCGCTATGTGACGTAGTTCTCTTAAATAAATCATCCTTAGGAACTCTTAGAATTATCTCCTAATTTACAAAAAACTGAAATGAAAAGGAACTACTAAGTCATTACCAGGAGTGGTTGTGATCTTAGATTCTCATAAGTAAAGGGAAAACCCTAAAAATCAACCAAAAAATAAAAATGCACCGGTTTGGGGGAGGGGAGGGGAGGAGGGATTTTCGAAGTCTCCCTCTGCAGAGAGAGACGGGGCTCTGGCTGCTCCCCTCCTGGCTGTTGGGCACGCAGCACAGCCAAGGGAGAAGGGCCACTAGGTTCCTCGCCTGCGCCCACCCCCACCGGCCCACGGGGAGGGAGGAGCCACTGGGGCTTCTCTGCTTTAGAGACTTTGGACCAAGTGCCCCACCTGAGCTGGCAGACACGCTCCGGCATCTTAAAGTCTCGTTTCTCTTTAAGAGCCGAACGTGTTGCTATGAGTGGGGACACAAGTCTGGTGGTTTAGAGGGTGGTGCGAATGGAGCTGTGTTAGTGGTTAAGATGGAGTGAGAAGGAGACCGAGTCACAGGTCAAGAGAAAAGGGAGATGGAAGTTTAGTTCCCGGGAGCGAAGCTCACGTCTCCTCTGTCACCCAGCGTCACAAAACACACGGTTCCTTTGCTGGCGAGGCCTCTCTTTGGGCCCACGCTGCTCCCTAAATGTTCCCGCCTGCCCTTCTTTCCCCGGGCTGAGCGGGCTCAGGCTGCAGTGACAAGTGGGAGATGGGGGCCCCTGGGATCCCGACTTCTTTTAAGTGTGGCTAGAGGAACCAACCAGAAAGGAAGGGGGTGGTGCTGGACGCTGTGACCTCACAGCACTCCCCTCGAGAGGGGCGTCTCCCTCCCATGACTTCTGACCTTTGTCCAGACCAGACGAAGGATGAGGAGGACACAGATGCAGAGAGGAGCCCACTCAGGCCTGTGGTCATGCCCTGTGGTGAGGGGGCAGCCATCTCACCCTATGTTCAACCTCTCTAAAAGCCAGACCCGAGAGAAGGTGACCGCTGCAGGGGCGCTGTACCCACTGAGGTCGGGGACCTCTAGTTCAGATAAATAAATGGAGAGCGAGAGAGACCCGGGAGAGCTCTGGAAGCAAAGTGGACACACTTCCATGCAGGGCGGAAGAACTTGGGGGGGGGGGGAAGAGAAGGAAGAACAGAACGAGCAAGCTTTGAAAGCCAATGGTCCCTGGGTTCTGGTCACCCCAAACTCGACCTCACAGTCTGGCAGCAGCGTGAGAATAGAACAGACAAGTCGACAGAAACGCCCACCTCCCGCCCGCCCCATGGAAAAATAGACATTCCCATATTTATGCAATAATTTAGATAGAATAAGTTTTCTGCATTTGTGCAAATAAATTAAACGAAACAATTTTCTTCTTTTTTTTCTCCATCAAGAAAGAAATGGCAACACAATTTAAAAACTGGCAGGCCGTTAAAAAGAGCCCGTTTGATCTCTGACAAGCCCAGGCCAGACGAGGCCCTCGGCCTGGGCTCGAAAAGTCCTTGCGGAGAGAGGACCTTACCCTGATGACGGTGGCGATTTGTGGTTAAAGTGACTTGGGCGCCGTGCCCCGAGAACAGGGTCTGGTCCCTCGCGTTCACACTGGGAGAGGGGAGGGGTGGGACACATCAAAAACAGACCACATCCTTGGGGAGACGGGCTCCAGAAGTAGCAGTTTGGACAAGGGACATGTACAAGCACAGAGTGCACAATAATTTTGTTATTTACAAATACACAGCAGTCCTTCAAGTTTTCAAGTTTCATAAAAAGGAGGAGGGGAGGGGGAGGGGGAGAGAACAACCCAACAAACCAAACAAAAAGAAAAAAAAAGAACAGACATTGAAAAAAAAAAAAACAAAACAAAAAAACAAACAAAAAACAGCTCAGGTTAACAACACAGCTGTATCGCCCCGACGACAACAGAGTTGACAGAGTCACACACGTTTGTAGTATGTACATCAGTTACAGAGGTGGCGACGCAGGGGAAGGGGCGCACGCGTGTCCGCGCCTCCGGGCGCCCCGCCACCCCCGCACCGCGTGCGCCAGCGCCCGGGCGCACGCGCCCCCACGCGCCCCGCGCCCCCACGCTCGCACGCACGGCCACACGCACAGACACGCCCGCCAGCAGCGGGCGCAGGAGGCGGCATCACCAGTCTGCATCCTCCTCAATGTAATAATCAGGGGCGGTACCATCAAAGAGGCCGGGGTCGAGGGACTTCCGCTGCTTCCCTCTGGCGAAGACCCGGGAGATGGAGCCAAATCCCATCTTCTCTTTCTTCTTTTTCCGTTTTTGGTCTTCAAGATCCTCTAGTGACTGGGTAGTCGGGGCCCGAGGGGCAGAGGGAGGGGAGAAGAACAAAGCCAAGTTGAGCTGGGGGCTGGGAGGCAGTGTGGGGATGGGGGGAGGCAGGCAGGGCAGTGGAACGGGGTCCCCCATTTTCCAACCCCCCCTAGGGTTTCAGGATGCTGAAGGAAGGTGGGTCGGCCAAGAAGCGCTCAGGGATGAGTTGGACTTGTCTTGTTGGGCATAAGGACGTCACTAAAGTGAGGGTGGAAACACCGAGAGGTGGATTCTGTGTGCTCACACCGCTTGGCCTCTCTGGGGCTGCGGTCCCGGCTGCAGCCCACTGCAGGCCACTCAGAGCCCTGTGACTGGGGAAAGGGGCCTGAAGGCTCCAGAAAGAGGAAGAAGCCAACGGGAACTTAAGGTGTGAGCTGGAGCAAGCACCTCAGAGCCTCAGGCTCTGGCCAAGGAGCAGGACTGGCTGTGGGAGGGCCCAGGAACTGGGGCCCAGGAGTTTGGGTTCCAGTCCTGATTGTGTCAGGACCCCCGGGACCAGGGAGAGCCCGAGCTTCTCAGAGCCCAGTGCCTTCATCGGTGGATGTGGGGTGAACAATGACAATGAGGATGATGACGTAGTCCGGTCGGGTGACTACAGGGGTCGGGTGTGTGTGGTGTCTGCAGAACTTTGCAAAAGGTCAAGTGCTTTATGCAGATGGCGCGCCATTCTCTGTCAAAAAGGTGAGTTAGACTAGACTAGTGGTTTCCCAAACATCAGAATTTCCTGAGTTCCAGGCCCTGCCCCACATCTGGCGGGTCAGAATTTCTCAGATGTAGGGCCCAGAAATCTGCATTTGAGTACCTGTCCGTGGTGGAACTTGATGCAGGTGTGTGGTATACAGACCAACAGGTGGGAACCCCCAGATTAGAGACTGACCCCAAGATCCCTTCTGAGCTTCCCGTTCATGCTGGCTTTCTCCCTGCAGCCTCCTTACTCTGATGATAAAATGTGAAAATATTAAAAATAAAGTTCAAGAACTCTCCCTGCAGTGAGGGGGACCCCAAGAACCCATGGCCTGGGTCAACAGCCTTTGGCTATCAGAAGATCCAACTGGGTAGCAGATGGAAGGTATGTGATGTACTCAGTAGGTGTATGGGTGTGGGAGGGGACATGGAAGGGCTGGCCCATGACCAAGCCTGGCTTAAGTACCAGCCTACGTGTGATCTGGGTGATCTGGTGTGCCTACCTTGGGTGCCCAAATTTGGAAATGGGGATATCAGGGGTCCAGGGGAACAAGGGATGAGGTCATGGTCAAGCTTTGAGGGGGGAGTAAGGAGGGCCTGAGCAGCCAGGGAGGATGCACCTACCTGTACAATGGGGTTGTGCAGGTTCTTCTGAACTGGGCCGGGACTGTCGCCCTGTAGCCAAAGGAGAAGGGGAAGATGAAATGGCAGGACACAACACAGGAGAGCAGAGGTGGCCCGTGGGGTCTTCCGTGAAGGAAGCCACCCCTTAGGGACAGCCCTGCCTCCATCATGGCAAGCCTGCCCCCACCCCCTGGAGCAGACACTCCCAGACGGCGCAGTGATAGGGCCTGGGGATCGTGTGGTGGAGATATTTCCTGGACTAGGAGTCTGACCGGAGGCCCTCTGCCACTGCCTGTTCTGGCCTCTTGACCCCCAATGTGCTCTAGTCGACATTTCAGTCATTTAAAGGCATCTGAGTTCCAGCCCCAATTGGTACATTGAGTTAGGACTGGAGGTTGGTCATACTTGTTTTTTTTTTTTTTTTTTCCCATAAAGAAATATACTTTTATAGAGAAAAACACAATAATGAAAAATTTCAAGTCAGAAAAATTTAGGAGGCGATGTAGTCTCTAACTTTCCTTATAAGCAACACAATGACTTTCTCATGGGTGGAGCGGGTGGGCAGGCAGGAGTCATTAGCCTGATTTACAGATCTAGGCACTAGACAGTATATCAGGGAGCTCATTATAAGGACTGTCTGAGTTCTCCTGGGTGTTCATCCCAGAATGAGTTGTCCTGCTGGGGACACAAGATCATCTGGATCACAAGTCACCTACCTACTAGGGAGACCCCTCATGGTTGTTTCTAGAATTGCAGGCAAAATGCCCTCGAAGAAAGACAAGTCTCCAACATGTGTCACTCACTTGGGCCAGTGTCAATCAGCCCTCTCCGACCTCCCTGTGCTGAGTTCCTCTCCTCTGCTCTAAGTGAGCAGCCAGAGTATGAGAGGATGGAGAGGTCCTTAATTTAGCCCAGGCTGCTCTTGTTGGTGCCAGGTCAGATACCTGAGAACAGGTTACCTGGAGCTATCTTTAGGCTCTTCCTGGCTTACCTGTGCACACCTCTGCTGAGATGGGGGATGAAAGTGGTGACAGAGAGCAGGGATGGAACAAATGGTTGTCTGATCGTCCATCCGATCTCACGGTTTGCCAATAGCATTAATCTGGCAGGCGGCTAAGACAGGTCTGATCTGGGTTGGCCTATTTTTTGCCAAATTTATGATGATGAGAACTTGGCCAATGACTATGGGTAGGCCCTTATGTCTTATTAAAGGACCCGTTTCTTGGTGGTGGGGCCCAACATAAGGGGAGCCTGAAGATCAGTGAGCTAGATCTGTCACCGGTAGCAGCAGGAATGTCCCAAGACCAAGCTGCAGAAAGGCTAGGCCAGTGCCAGAGTCGACTCGAGGTGTCTGCAGAAGCCTTTCTGCAGAATGGGTTTTCCTGCAGCACTTGGGCCCACCACGAGAAGAGGAAATACGGCCCTTGGGCAGGTGCTCTCATCTGCAAGGGTACTGCCCTGTAGGGACATCTGGCCCCAGCCTGGGCCTCTCCTCCCCACTCTGTGATGAAGGGCACTCCTGGCTGGCTGTGGGCATAAGTCCAAGTGGACCCTCAGAACCGCAGAACAGATGCCGGTGTCCCCCTGGGGGCTCACTGTGGCCCTGACAGTCAAGAGCCTTTGTCCCCAGGGCTCTGTCCTGGGACAAGAGAACAAATGGCTTCCTTAAAGCCCCAAGTGAGAAACAAGAGCAAAACCTCAGCAGGGCCTGGGCGTTGGGGACAGCGCTGCCTCCACCTGAGACACGCTGCCGACCCCTCTCCCACCATGTGGGCTGCCCAGGCCCCGGGGCCAGGCAGTCTATTTTAGGGTTAATCTTAGCTATTTTTATAAGCTCTTCTCATTGCTATTGTAGATGGAAAAAAAAGTTTCCGCGGTCATAACTCATATACAAGAAAGCTATTGCTTTTTATAAATTGATTTTCAACCAGTACCGTATGTACTTGCTTATTATTAGTTCTAATAGCTTTTCAGGTTATTCTCTTGAGTTTCCAGGTAGGTAATCATATCATGGGCAAGGAACAGTGATTTGGTCTTTCTTTCCCACTCTGTTCACCTCATTTCTTTTTTATTAGCTTTCTCTCTGGTTAATAAAGTCACATTAACAGTTTTTGAGAAAGCCTCCCACACCCCTGAGGACTTAACCCTCCCCGTCTGTCTTCAGACTACGGCCCTCCGTAAGGTCAGCCCCGTGATGGGAGAAGCCTGAAAAGTGGCCCTGCACTCTGACCCCCAGGTTTTGTGACAGCCCCAATACGGCTTCTCCTGGCCACGCCCACTCGACCCACCAGTGTCCACCCTCGGGGTTGGGGGAGCCCGCCCGTCTGCCCTACTGGCCACCAAGCAGTAGGGAGAGGCTCTGGGCCAGGGACACGCGCCTCTCGGAATACAATCAAGCACTTGACTGAAGAAGCAACAGGCTTAGGACAAGTTTACGGGGCTTCTCCCCGGAGGCTGCGTGTGCCCAACTCCTGAACTCAGAACAGTCCATTTCTCCCCCAGGTAAAGGGCAGTGCTGGCCCCACAGGGGACTGAGGTGGTGCTGCCAGGGCCGTGTCTGGGAGAGGGAGCCCAGGGCCCCAGACACAGCCCCCCGAGGGCACCCGGGGCGCACAGACCCCCGGCCGGCCCGGGCCCGCCTTCCTCTGGACTTTCCTTGCCCTCCCGGGTACAGGGAGCAAACGGGCCTCCTCTCTTTCTCTCCCCTCAGCCATCTCTTCTTGCAAAAGGAAAGAACAGAACAGGAAATGCCTTGGCCATTGTGCTCCCTGGGTGGACGAGAGGAAACAGCAGGTACGTCTTCAGCCCTCCAGCCCGCCCCTGGGTTTCCGGGCAGGCAGGGCCCCCGGCCCAGGCCCCGCCGCTGCTGGCCTTACGTTGCAGAGGGAGTGTGTCCGGTGTCGGGGGGAGTTGATGTCGCTGGGCGTGGACGACCGGTCGCCTTCCGCGGCAGACGCGTCGGAGATAACGGAGGGCTGCCGGGAGTGGCAGGGGCTCACCCTGACCGCTGCAAAGCAGGGACAGCTGGTAAGTGCGGGGTGCACGCGCCTGCCCTGCCGGGGAGCACTCCCAGGGCCCCCGCTGCACCGATGAGAAGACTGATGAGAGCAGAGGCCCTTCTGCTCCCCCCGCCCCTCCTGGGAAGCAGCTCCCATGGCCTCTGCAGCCGCTGGACTCTCCAGGGCCTAGGGCGCAGGCGAGTGGGTGGCGTCTCCAGGGACCCCACCAGCCATGGTCCCCCACACCTGGGCGCGCCCCAGGCCTGGCACAATCCAGGCTGCTGCTCAACACTAGCCTCCCAAGCAAGCAGCCTGGAGGCCACCACCAGCCCCCTTCCCTGCCCTCCACACCACTCATCAGCAGCCCCTTCACACCCAAACCCAAACCCGGCCCCTTCTCTCCACGCCCCCGCCACCCGCGTGGCTAAGGCATCCCTGGCTGTCTCCGGAAGGCCACAGTGGCTTCCCTCTACCCCTCGCCCTGTGGTGAGAGCCAGTCCCTGGGTCACCCCGGAATGAGAGGTGAGCTGGATCCGATGCAGCCTGACCACCCGCTGGGCTCAGCTCGCCCCGTCCCTGAGCCCAGCCCCCTGGCCTCTGCCATTGCCCTCAAGCCCCTCCTGCCTCTGGCAGTGCTGGCCCCACTGCCTGTCCTGCCTTCCCTCCATTCAGGTCTCAGCAGCCCTGAGGCCTCCTGGCCGGCTGCCCCCGTCCCCCCGCCGCTGCTTCCCACCAGTGCTGCTGCTTGCTGATTTCCCTGCCTGCACTTACACTCCCCGCAATAAAGCTGTCTTGGTTTCTTTTCTTTTCTTTTTTTTTTAACATGTGTGCTGTCTGTCTTCACACCTATGATGTCGCCTGTGCCTTGCCCACGCCAGGCCCCGAGCTCACGGTGCCCGGCTCAGCCTGGAAGGCACAGCCCAGAAGCCCCAGGGCCTCCAACTGTTCCTTCTGTCTGCAGGGGACAGGGAAAAAGACTTCTGACCGGTCCGACTGACCGGGGGCCTACTTGTGTGGGCATGCGAGCAGGTGGGGCACAGCAGGGAGACAGTCCTGGCCACCCGTGGTCTGTCTCCAACCTGCACCTGTCACGGAGGGAGCTGCCACTCCGAGGAAGGACAGAACAGAGCGGTGGGCAGCAGAGGGCCAAGGAACAACGCCCCGAGGCTGGGCCCTTCCCCCACCAAGTTCCTGGAGACCATCTGGGACAGTGCGTCAGTCCCTGTGTTCTGTGGCTGGGTGGGGCTGCAGTCAGGGAGCGCCCCTGCCCCTGTCAAGGATGCCCGCTCGTGACCCAGGCGGCCAGTCAGCACGCCCACTCCCTGGACGGTGACGATCTGGGAAGGCGTGCGACCCCGGCAGGCCCATCAGAGCCACGGGGATTCGACACGGACACAGACAGAGTTTCTCTTCCTCAAAACTTGGACCTTTAGGAAGGGCCTTAATGAAAAGCCTGGAACTTCTGGAGACTGCTAGCTTCTGGAAAGAGATGAATTGAAGATGAGGCAAATGGAGGCAGGCGGAGCGGAGAGAGGGAGACCGTAAGGCAGGCCGACACCAGCTGGACCTCTGGATCCAGCTTTGCCTGAGTTCCATCTCTTGGACTTGTCAGTAGCAGCAGCCCCTGGTCTCTGCCCCCCATGCCCCTGAGCTGCTGTGAATAAAGAGGCTGCTCCCCCACTGGGCCAGAGCAGCTCCTGAGAAGCCCCCCCACCCCCCCGCGCCTGCTCTGGCTGGGGCCCCGGGCAGGACTCACCTTGCCGGTCTGCAGGGTGGGGGGGGTGCGAGTGGTAGAGGGTCTGCTGGCTCTGCCTGATGGCTGCGGTCAGCGGGAGGTCGGCCTGCACCACCCACTCCTGGTTGCCGTTGAGCACCGTCTCGCCCGGCATGGCGAGTGAGTGCCGCTTGGGCACGTCCTTGGTCAGCGTCGCTAAGGACTGCTTGGCCTGGTGAGAGCGGGAGATGGGAGGAGGTGACGTGAGTGGGGGCTCGGCGCTGTGCTCTGTGCCGCCAGGCCGGGAGTCCTCCGGGGTACTAGAGCCAGCGCCTCACATCTGTCTGTGCAGAGGGCACTCAGAGGCCTGGGAAATCAGGGACGCTGCCTGGCCCTGCACCCTGTCCCCATGTGGGCAGCCTGACCGGTCTGTCTGGGCTGCAGGAGGTGGCCCCTGCCAGTTCCTGGACCCTGCAGTGGGTGGGGAGCATCCCAGGGCCCTGGCAGCTGCAGCCTCTGCCTGCTGGCAGAGCCCTCACCACTAGGGGTCAGCACTGGACCGAGAGACTCAGGAAGGACCCAGGACCTGACCTGCCCACAGAGCTGTGGGCAGCGCACGCAGTGATGGTCCAGAGAGGTAAACTGAGGTCGCGCGGCTGGGAAGCAGTGGGGGCTGGATTTGAAGCCAGAACCCACAGCTGTAACCACACAGCCGGCATCACGCTGTGCAGGACACGGAGGTCCGCAGAGCCACGTGGGCCTCCCACCCCACGGCTCCCCTGCCTGGTGACTCAGCCACGAGGTCGCCGAGGTTACCCGGTCGCCTCGTGGGGAAGGCAGGTGGCACTGACACTCTCTCTCCCACAGGCACCAGCTAGGGGGCACTGAAGCCCAGAGGTGTTCAGGGGGCCACGGGTCACGCAGGCGCAGCGACAGCAGGCCAGGCTCTGGGGGCAGGCCCGGGCGGCGACAGGGCCGGGCGGGCGGGTGGGGAGAGCTGCCCACGTGCGGGCTGGGTGTCTTCATGGGGGTGTTTGGGAGGGTTTTGAAGCTTGCTTTTAATTAGAAAACACCTAATTTTCCCCTGTTGACCCAAGGGACAGTTTTCCTGCGGATGTACCTGGAGCGGTGGGAGCGGTGTGTGCAGGGGCGGTGGGCGGGGTTGCATGAAGTCACCCGAAATCCTACTACTCAGAACGGTGGCCAACATTTTGGTGTAGTTCCTCCCAAATGTTTTCCCGAACACATATGTGTATTTTAGACAAAAAAGGAGCTTTCTTGTTTTAGCTATGGTAGCCTGGAGTGTGAAGAGGGGGTGGCCTCCCAGCACCCCCACATTGCCACCCCCTCCCCCAGTAGCTGAAAGGCCATGCCTGGGGGCCGGTGGAGCCTCACCAGCCCCAGCCCTCACAGGCGCCCCCCAGGGGACCCCTGCTCTGCTCAGCCTCGGGCCCTGGCTGAGGACGCCCAGCTCGGCGTGGGGCGGCGGGGCTCACCATGGCCAGCTCGGCCTCCAGCTCCTTCATCCGGTTGTCCTTGAGGTCCAGCTGGGAGCGCAGGGCGGCCGCGTGCTCCGTGGCCTCCTTGGCCTGGCGGCGCAGCTCCCACTTCTCCCGCTCCAGCAGGTCCTTCTCCTTGGCCAGGGCTTTGACTGCGTCCTCGCTCTCCTGGCGGTCGGGGGAGCGCGGGCGTTACCGCAGGGGGTGGGGGCTCCATGGGCCCCGGCCACAGAGGCTGTGGGGCGGCCCCGGCCAGGTAAGCAAGCCCGCCCCGCCCCCGAGGGGGACGGGCCCAGGATGAGCCCTCAGAGGCCCCACTTCTGCCGGTGACTAAAGGAGGGACCGGCCGCCGTGGTAAGCCGACACGCGCTTCGCTCTCCCCAAGCTTAGAAGGGGGCGGTGCCGCTAACACGCTTGCAGGAGTTGTCATCGAGGTGGAACGACTCCCGGTGAGCCCGACGAGTCGGGGCCGGGAGTCGATTTGGGGCTTTGTTTTGTCGTTGGGTGACAACAGGGACAGAGCAGGAGACCCCTCAGCCCCATCAGCTGGCTAGCACCCCAAGGTCCCAGCTGCTGGCGGAACAGGCTGAACCCCCAAGTAGCTGTTGTGTCTGAACGCAGCACAGTCCTCTGCCAGCCCCCAGTCCTCTGGGCCTTCCTCCAGGCGGCCCCCCTGGCTGCCTGAGGTGGTGGGAGAGGGGCCCGAGTACTGGCCACCGGGCTGGAGCGGACGGCAGGAGCCGAGTTCCAGAACGCAGGCGTCCTTCCTGGGACGCAGAGAGCCCCTCGGCCTCCACTCACCGGCCGGACAGGCGAGCTCGAGGTCCCGTGCCCAGGCGCCTGGGGAGGGCAGCGTCCTGCCTCATCTCACTCAGGCCCTGGCCTTGCTTCCCCCTCGCGGAGACGGGAAGGCCGAGCGACCCTGCCCCTTTCTGTCTCGGTCCCGCGGCCTTGCAAGGGCGACCTGCAGAGACGCTGTGCCTCGGTTTCCTCTGAAACACGGGGGAGCCCCTCGTGGAGTTCAGAGGGTCCTGGCGGCCTGGGGAGCACTTCAAAGGAGTGCTCAGCGGGCACCGGGCACACCGCGGGCTCCTTCTCTGGGGCCCTTCTCCCTGCTGCCCAGCTCGGAGGCAGCCCCCCTGTACCCCGCCGCCGGGCAGGAGCCCCGCCTGGGTCCTTCAGCCCGAGCTCACAGATGCCGCGGCAAGCGCAGAGCGGGCTCCCCTGCCCCCGGGAGCGGAACCTCCACACACAGAGTGCAGCAGGGGCCTCACTCCTTGCAGGAAAGGAGCCAGAGGACACAGCTGGGGGCTGGAACATGACGGGGGCAGGGGTGGCTGCAATTGATGGACTTGTCCAGACCATGTGAGGCCGTGGGTGCCGGGCCGGGCTGAGGGGCCTCTGGCCTGTGGGGCTTATCCTGACAGAAGAGGGGAAGGGGCTGCAGGGAGCTCCAGGCCTGGCTGGGGATGCAGAAGGGATGAAGCTGCCCCGTGGGGACAGTGGCCCCCTCACCCCGGCTTGCCTGTGTGCAACCCTTGCCCTGGCCTGGCTGTAATAACCTCTAGCTGGATGAGTTAGCGGGTCCCAAATCCCCTTCCAAGCTGCACCCACGTGGCTGCAGCTGGTGCGGCCTCTGGGATGCCAGTTTCATTTCTCAGCACACTCTGCCCTCTGGAAGCTGCGTCCTGGGCCCTGCTCGGGTCCCGGGGAGGAGCTGGGTAGGCCACAGCAGCCGAGGGTCCATGAATCCTGATCAGGGGACATCTGCCTCGTACCTAAGATGCAAGTCATCTTTGCAAACCAGCTGCAAGATCTCGGAGGGAGCAGAATAAACCGGGACACGAGGCGTTTGCTCCTCCAGACTAACTAAACAAGCTGGTCAGCCATCCCACCCCTCCTGGCCTCAGGCCTGCCACCTGTGAAATAAAGTTGGGCTTAACCTGGAAAGAAAGATCCATCGCTACAAGGTTGCCATGATGCCAACTCCTGCAAGTATAGATATTAGGTAAGAGTAATTTAAAAAAGGGGGGTATTCTCCAAACCCCAAGTTCCTGAGTGACTCTGAAGGGTGCAGCGGGCACTGGTCATCTCTCCGTAACAGTGACACCTGCAGCTCAGCTGTGGCATCCAGGGCTGCCCAAGGCCACCCCAGTTACGAGGCTTCTGCTGAGTCAGCAGCTTTGATCCTGCTCCACTGTGGCCGGACATGGGAAGTGTCCCCCGATCCCCCCCACCCGCCCTCCAGTACCTGTGACTTCCAGGGTCAGGAGCTGGAGCAGTGGCTCACCTCAGGGATTTTATTCCCAAGGAAGAGCACGATTAGAACCCAAGTTTGACGCCCCATTAAAAGACACAGAGAAGGGACAGCTCTTAAAGCCAGAGGCTGCTGAAACGCCCAATAAGCCACAGACAGCTCGTGGGGACGGCCATGGCCTCTTCTCTGTCATCTGCCTTGGATGGCCTTGCAAACGGGGAACTCATTTGTTCATCTCAACTTGCACTGAGGAGTACGTGGAGGCTAGGCTCAGGAGCTGGCACACTGGGGGCGCTGGGAAGTGGGGCTGAGTGACTGAGCATTCAAGTTCGCATGAGGTCTCCAAGGCACTGGCCTCTCAGCTCCTGCTCAGAAACCTCACCCACACAGGCACGTGCCTGCCCGGCCATCCTCTGTCCCAAGAGCCACTGACCCTCGCAGCCAAAGACGCTTCCAGCTGCCAGAAGTGCCAGTCCATGGGAACCCTGGTCACGGCTCCCCATCGGGGCTCATGTCCTTGAAAAGCAGGTTTTGCACATCAGAGGGTCCCAGGTGTTCCCAGCAGCCCCGTGGCTCACTGGCCCCGCCTGACCGGGGGTCCGGTTTTCTCTTTCGGTTTTGGTGCCTCCCTTGGTATGCCCACACCACACACATTGGATGTATTTGTTGAAGCAAATTCCTCAGTCATTTGACCATCAACTCCTACTCATTCCACAGCAACCAATGCGTATGTCACCTCCTCTGGGAAGCCTTCCCAGACTCTCTCCCCGCAGGGAGGATTTCCTGCTGTCCCATGGATGTTTCCCAGGCCCCCTCCACTTTTGTTAAGGTGCTATTAATAAGACACACAGCTGACATTACCAAGCACTTAGTAGGGGCCAGGCACCGTGCTGCACTCACTGCCTTACTGTCTCATACAGTCTTACCCCAGCTCTGCAAAGTTCACCATGGAACGGAGCAAACGGAAGCTCTGAGAGGTGACGTGAGATGCCTAAGGGCACACACAGGAGGAGCTGGGCTTGAACTGGGCCAGTTAAACCCAAACCCACCGTTGCCGACTGGCTAGGCAACATCTAGGTTTGTCCACCCAGGAGGCCTGGGCACCGTCCGCCCCCGCCGGCAGCTGAGCCAGTTCTACACTGGGGCCAGACACGTGGGGGACATTCCCAAATGAGCCCCCGTGACGTGAGTGGCATGTCTGTGTTTTGGGGGTCCGGAGGCCAGACCTGGGCTGCAGGCGGGGGAGGGGAGCAAAGGGGGCGCAGCGGGGCGCGGGCCTGACCTTGCGGTGCTGCTCGTAGTTGCGGATGAAGTCCCGGAGCTGCTCCTCGCGGCTCTCCAGCGTGGCATACAGCTGCTGCATCTGGCTCACTAGGTCGGTCTTCTCCCCCTTCAGGCGCTTCCGGTCGGCTTTCATGGCTGCGGACACGAGAGCCCGTCAGGGCCCGAGCTCCTGGCTGCCTCCTCCAGATGCCAGGACGGAAGGAGGGACACCACCCCCGTCCACACAGGAGGAAACATCATTCTAGAAACCCAGAAAGATGAAGCTTCTCTCCCAAGCTGCACATCACTTAGAGGCATCCCCCGGATGTGGCCCGAGGCCCCTCTACCTCCAGGGCCCGACACTCACTTCCTGGTTTTACTCTCTGCCCAGCGTGCAGGTCCTTGATTTAGTCTTTCTCAGCCTGAATCGGCTAGAGAGCCCAGGTGAGCGCCTGACCCCTGAGCACAGGGAGCCGATGGGCTCCTGACTCCCTGGGGGCTTCTGACCCATCCGTGCCTCAGCTCAGACCACAGCCGCCCCTCCCCATCGCCTCCACAGGACACAACTGACCAAAAGGCACAGCCACGTGTGACACCCTGAGTATGACCCACATGTGAAAAGGCAGATAAGCTGGACCTCATCCCAATGGCACTCTTTTTTGCTTCAAAGGATGCCACCCAGAAGGTAAAAAGATAATCCAGGGAGCGGGAGAAGATATTTGTAAATCATGTAGCTGGTCAAAGACCTGTACCTAGGCTACAGAGAGAGTTCTTGTAACAAGAATAGTAAAAAGACAAGATAACCCAATGAAAAATAGGGCAAAGGATCTGAATAGACATTTCTCCAGGACGTGGCCAACAAGTGCATGAAAAGGCACTTGATGTCACTGTCATCAGAAAAAGGCAAATCTAAGCCACCATGAGGTTCCATTTCATGCTTCCCAGAATGGCTAAAATAAAAGGAAGACAATAATAAGTGTTGACGTAGCCATGGGACTTGCTGGTGGGAATGGAAAGTGGTGCAGCATGGTGGAAATCAGCCTGATGATTTTCAAGTGATGAAAGTTGAGCAATTCCTCTCTGACCCAGCAGTTCCCCTCCTAGGCATGTATGTTAGTGAGACGGGAACATATGTCTATGCAAAAACACGATGACAAATCTCCATGGCAGCATTAGTCTAAAAGCTAAAAGGTGAAAGAGCCCAGAAGTCCATCAACAGAAGAATGAACTTGAGAAAATGGAGTCACCATCCATCCAATGGACTGTTTGTCAACCACAGAGAGAAGCAACGATTCGAGCTCAGCACAGATGGACTTGGAGATAAATGTCGAGTCAAAGAAGTCAGTTATGAAAGTTCTCACTGCGTGGGGTTCCCTCTCTCTGAAGCACCCACGGAGGGAAGTCTATGCAGATGGGAAGCAGGGCTGGGAGGTGGGGGTGCGGCTAGGGGGCATGGGGTTTCTTCTTGAAGTGATGAAATGTTCCAGTAGTGACTGTGGTGATGGATGTGCAGCGCTGGGAATATAATAAAAACCACTGGAGTGTATACCGTTAATGGTGAATGGATGGTTGTGAGTTATATCTTAATAAAGCCATTTTACACACACACACACACAGTGTTCAGTGTGATTCCTCCAGCACCCCCAGAAATCTCCCCCTTCCTGCAGACCACCGAGGAGGGGTTCTGTGAGGCTCAACCCCTCCTCCAGGGCTCCTCGTGCCTAGAACTGTGGAGGTGCAGCAGGTAGAACAGAGCAACTCTTCAGTTCTGGAGGCTTTTATCCTAAGTAGGCCCAGAGCGGTTAAGCCCTTTGCCCAAAGCCACACAGCCACGCCTGATGCCAAAGTCCACACCTTCACCCTTCTAAGCTGCTCTACGGTGAAGCCCACAGAGGGCCCAGCCCCAAGACTAGCCGAGAGCTTGATGTGGGGTGGGCCAAGGCTGTGTCCTCCCACCCCGTCCTCAGTGCTCCCCCTGCAAACAGCCTGTGAATGTCTCTGCTGCAGACCCGGCAGGAGAAGCACCGACCTCGGGCTCCTGGCCTTGTGCCCCAAGTAAGCTGGTATACTTTGGGCCCTGCGGAGGGTCCTCCTCCATCTTCCTCCTCTGGTGGAGGAGCCAGGCTGGCTGGAGCCCGGTCATCCTGTGCAGGAGCCATGGGGAGACCAAGCCGTGGGGACCCCAGGTCTCTGCTGGACCTTTAGATTCCGGCTTTGAGCTTCCCTGGCTTCCAGAGCTGGGCCATGTTCTCCTGGTCAGCTTGGCTGAGGAGCAGCTTAGGTCACAGGGCTGAATTCCAAGCCTGCTGGGCTGGAACCTTAAAGGACCAGAGCAGCAGAGCCTGGGGGGAGGGCAGGGAAAGCCCAGCATGCCAAGTGTGACCTGGCCAGAGAGCGCCTTCAGAAGGGCAGGGGCCCAGTCGTCAGCGGGGGAGTGGAACGTCACCTGCATGTGCTCATCCCATCCTGCTCACCCTGTGCGAGGTGCAGGGGTTCGGATCGCCCCACCAGACAGAGGCAGCAAGTCTGAGCGGCCAGCACGGCCGGCGCAGGGTCTGGGTCTCAGGAGGGCGGGCGTGGGAACCCAGGCGAGCACCGGTGAGGGGAGGGTCCTGGTGGGGCCACCGGCCCAGGCAAAGCTGCCAGTGGACTTCCCAGGGCAGCTGGGGACCAGCCCCGCCCCGCCCGGTGCATGGAAGCACCTGGGGAGTCACGCCCTGGCCTCTGGGTGGAGACTTAACTCCTTGGGCTCTGATTCACCTCCTTCCTCAGCCCACTGGGACGAAAACCGAACCCTAGACTTTGTTCTGGGTAACTGGGGGCTCTGAGAGGGCGCTGCTTGCCCTTCATAGCACCCCAGGGCCTCCCTGTTGCCAGCTGGCCTTGGAGAGGCGGGCCTCCTGCTGGCCCGCGGGGTGCCTCACCGCTCCGTCCTCGCACGCCCTGGAGCTGCTACGCGCCACCGGCTGGGAGGGTGGAAACAGGTGCCCAGCCCGTGTACCGGCGGCCGTGGTGGTGGTGGACAGGTGGCAATGCCTCAGAACAAGGGCAAACCTGTCATTAGGTTAGTAGCTCCCTTCTAAGAGAAGGGTGAGAGCACCCCCAAACTGTTCAGCTAAGCACCCCTGTGTGCCAGGTGGCTGGGAGGGGCACAGAGACGAACACGACAAGGTCCCTGCCTTTTGCGTGGCTGGCGCATCCGGACGGCACCGATCTCTAGCCGTGTCCCTCCTGGCCAACAGAACCCCGACTGTGGCCCAGCTCACTTCCCAAGCTCCCTCCCGACGAGAAGGGGCACGTGTCACGGTTCTGGCCACTGGAAGTACTCTGAAGCCTACTGGGAAATCCAAAGTTTTCTTGATAGGAAACGGTCACAGCACGTTACAACGCCCCCCTCCCAGGAATGTGGATGTGATGGCCTGAGGCACAGCAGCTGTTTTGTGAGCAAACAAGTCCAGGAGGCAGAGGGGCCTGGACTGCTGACGGCACCAGCCCTTCCAGGACTCCGCATGACAGGAGGTGAGTAAACCCTGGTGTTCATGGGATTCCCGTTTGGGCAGCCTGAGCCCCTCACTGAGGCAGCGAGGCAATGCGGCCGCCCATGACAAAAAGCCATCTCCACGCTTCCTCCCTCGGGCTCCCCAGGCTGTGGGCCCGGAACACACCAGCCGAGTGTCTGGGGGTGAAAACCAAGGAAAGGTCACATAGAAATGAGGAGCAAGGCGCCCACGGAGTCGGGGTGCGAGCAAGCGTGGGTGGCCTGCCTGGCCTTTCAGAGCAGACACATCCACACCTGCTCGAGAAACCCCCTCAGAGGGGCAGACCTGGCTGCCGTGGGGGCTCCTGCCAGGGCCGGAGTGGGAAAGTGGGGGTGTGTGTCTCTCACAGAGCCTGCACCTTCCCAAGGAGCTTAGCACGACAGGCCCCGAGGGACAACTGGACCTGCACACGCAGGCATGAGGACGGCACCAGACGCCCACCCTGCCCTTCGTCACTGCCGAGCGCTGCTTCTCCGCCAGGGGCTGTTCTGGTGCTCTCACCCTTTCCTGACGCCAGAGAGCCTCAGGCCTGCTCGGCAGGCTGCCTCGGGGCCCAGCCGTGGAGCGGTCTTGGCCGTGAACTCCCAGGGCCCGTTCGCCTCACCAGCCGCCGGGCTTCCCCAGGCGGCCCTCTCCAGCAGCCAGGCCACCGCAGGCTGCCATGGAGACGGGGATGTCAGCCGGGGCCCTGAAGGATCAGGGAGCAGCCGCCCGGCTCCCGGAATGCAGGGGCTCTGGGTACGGGAGCTGTGAGGGAGGGCTGAGTTTTCGGACTCGGAGAAAGCGGGCGTGCCTGACGGGGTGTGACCCTGCCCCGGTTCTCCGAGGACGCTCCTTTGCTCAGGTTTCTGGGGTGGGCTTCTCCCCAGAACCCCTTCCTGGCTGAGGCTGCCACAGGTGGGAGGCCCAGAAGGGGGGCAAGGTGGGCCCCGCCAGCCCTGCTTAACCTCTGCAAATGTGGGACCAGAGAGGGGGATCTCCAGGGGACGCTGAGCAGGAGAGGGCTTCTTCTAACTCAGGAAGGCAGCACATGCTGCAGACCCTGGCGGGGAGGGAGACCAGACCCCTCCCGCCCCCTCTAAGCCTCGGTGTCCCCAGAGGGAGCGTGCTGGACTCTGCGAGCTTCCTCTGCTCCATGGTTCTAGGAGACCTGCCTGGGCCATCTAGAAGGCAAGAGGACGTTTGCACCCCCAGGCCCAAGCCACAGAGGGTGCCAGCAGGTGCTGTCTGGGTGCTGGCGCCTGGGTCTGGTCCTGGCTCTGAGACCACGCGGAGGTCATTTCTCTGCCTGTTTCCTAGACACTAAGACAATTTCAAGAGGGACATCGAGGGTGTGTGAAGCCCCACCAGTTCCTGGCACTAAATTGTCACCGCTTGATGGAGTCGTTCCACATGAGAGAGGAAGTGGGCGATAGGGAGATAAGGAGCTTGGCCATGTTCCGAGTGGCAGTCCCCTCCCCCGGTCCCAGCACTCACTGGGCTACTCAGTTGCCTCTAAAGTCACCAACTCCCCCCAACAGGGTGGGCCAAGGCCACGCGCACAGCCGGGTGGGGGGGCCGCACCCGCTCCCTGGGACCTTGTGTGGGGGGTGGGGCTGCCCCTGCACGGAGAGGAGGAAATGGCCCCTCAGCAAGACCGCACGGCCCTAGGAGCAGGCCCTGGGCCGGCCTCCACAAGGTCTCACCTCCAACCCCTCGAGCGGCTGCGTCAGCTCTCTGGGAGGACACGCCACTGTGAACAGCACAGCCCCCGTCAGCCCACGGCAGCAGCGCCGGGCCCCAAATGCTCTCCATTGCTTCTGCAGCAGAGGCGCTCTCTCGGCAGCTGCCTGACAACCCCAGGGTCCTGCTGGGGCTTCCATCGAAGGCGGTTTGGCATCCCCGTGTGGGCCCCGTGACTGCTGCCCGCCCGCTGGCAGGAGGTCGTGCGCGTGTGCGTGCGTGTGCGCGCGGAGCTCAGCAGTTCTTAAGGGATCCCCGGATCAGCCACAGCATCGCCCCCACCCCACCGCCAGGAGGCCCGATCTGCGCATCACATTCCCCATCAGTCCTATCTGGCTGCGGGGCTGCTTCTGGATGGCCCAAGGCCAAGAGCCCTCTGAGAATGCCCAGCCTGGCGGGTCCCTAACAAAGTGGTGGGGAGCGGCCTCAGCCTGTGCCTGACATCCCCGCCGCTGCCAGCAGGGGCCCCCCTTTCTTTTCATCCAACCAGCCAGGCCGGCCTGGCAAACCACTGAACACCCCAGTTCTCGGGGTTCCCTCAGCTCAACTTCCCTGGCAGAAGGGAAACCGAGGCCCAGAGAGGGAAGGGAACTTTCACTGTAGATCTGTAAGTGAAACACGTCGGCGGTGGCGTCCTCCTGTCACAGCTTAACGAGGCCGGGTGTCCTCAGCCCTGGATAGGGAGCACGGCCACCCGTCCCTGGAGAACGGACCTCCGCGGCCTAGGTGAAAAGTGGACCACGAGCCTCTCGGGAGAAAGACCCTCCAGAGACAGCCTCAGAGCCCGGTTCGCTTTACCCCTCACCAGCGCGGGGCGCTCTCTATGCGCTGGTCCGGCTCCGCCCTGCAGGCCCGTGTGACGTGGCCAGCCCGGGGCCTGCTGGAGGCAGCCTGTGCGCGGAGACGTCAGCCTCTCCCCGTCTTCCCACCCGCCCGGCTGCGACAGGCCCAAGGTGGGAGGAGGAAACTGAGGCCCCCCCGGGGCAGGTTAAAGGCCCACAGACCTGGGGCCCCGGGATAAGCAGGCGCCGTGGAGCTCGGTCTTTTCCTCTTTGAAAGATGAGCAAGGTGCGTTCAGAACAGGTCATGGTCCGCCTCTCTTCCAGAGGCTCACAGGCTCTTGTCCCATCAGGTGTCATTCGAGAAAGGAAAGTCAAACAAGGACTTGGGCAAGCAGCAGCTGTACCTCTGAGACAGACCGGGTCGGACAGGGGCCTAGCTGGGAGGCCAGGGACTGGCCTGGGGGCTTCTGCTGCCCACGAACGCAAACTCCCTTTTCCTTTCCACTGCAAGGCACAGCGGGTAAGCCAGCTGGCACAGCCAGTGAGCACAAGAACCGGCCCTTAGGTCCCTCAGACGTTCAGGCCCATGAGCCCCAGAGCGTCTCTCTGCCGGCGCAGCCTAGACAATTTGACCTGTCCAACCTCCTTGTGGAGCAGGAAAAGCAAACACCTGGAACGCAGGTTCCGTTGTCCAAGCCTGTGGCCGTGCAGACATGACTAATCAACCAGGCTCGAGCGGACCATGGGTTGATTGAGGATGTCTGCCGCAGCCAGGGGAGATGGCAGGCCCTCGCGGATGCAGCCGCAGACCTGCATGCTTGAGAGACCCGCATGCTTGACAGCGGTGTGGCGAGCCCCAGCTGGCTCAGTGCCGTGCCAGCTACATCACATGCCAAGGAACCAAGGTCGACTGCATTTAACTGTGAGGAGCAATCCTCTAAACTGGTGGGAAGTCAGTCCCGCCCCGTTGCTGACATGGAGGCACGAAGCATGTCACCTGCGTCTGAAGGTGAGAGCGCAGACGCCGCCTCACCGCCCTCAGTGGAATAAAGGCAAGTGGACCGCGTTTACTTATGACGCCCCCCACAACCCCCAATATAAACTCCCTGGGCACAGGGACCTCGTGGGCCCTGGTCGCTCCTGCACCCCCGGCACCTGGACCTGTGCCCGGCAGGACAGGGGATCCACATGAACCCCGCTTCTGCTAGCCCAGGGCACCTGTAGAATTTGAAGGTGCTCAGGGCTGGGGGGGAACCCACCCAGGTGAGACCCAGTGTCTGGACGCGCGGTGACCAGGCCCCCTTGGGCCCCGCCCTCAGCCAGGCTACCACTGACGCCCCGCTGGCTGCCCCTGCCCTGCCCACCGAGCTCCCTCACGGCTCCCCCACTGGGCTGGCCCCAGGGTCATCCCCACATCTGGACGAGAAAACCTGCCCTGGACCCGCGTTGCCTTCTGGCTCTATATTCCCTTTCTCTTCCTTCTGGAGTCAAACTTCTCTACAAGATTATGCACCCTTGCCCCTCCTTCTCGCCCCCACTCCAATGGCTGCGCTCTGGTCTTCCCACACACGCTCTCTTCCAGCTCACGGGCCCTCTGGGACCTCATCCCCACCTGTGGTGCCCATGGCACAGGTGACGCCTTCCTTACCTGCCTTCCTGGGCTCCTCTCTGGCTGCTTGTCTCGGCCTTTGCCCATCTCTCCTCACCTCTGACCTCAGCAGCCACGGCGTCCACCTCACCTCTTTCCCACCGCGTCTGGTCAGGCTCATCCTGCCTTCCAGCTTACTCACTTATTTATATTGTTTTAAAGTAACAACGATGTGAAGATCGCTAAATATATCAGATTCCATTTCATCCTTTCTCTTAGTTAAGAGAAATTTTGTTGATATTTTTATGGAAATCTAATTTTTGTACTTCTTTTCTCGGCTATTGATATATATGTTCTCTCAGCCTCCCTGCCCCAACCCATCCCTCACACCTCTTGGTCCTCTCTCTTCTCCCTCTGAACCTCATAAAACCCTACTTTGTTTGAGTTTCTATTAGTTTAGAGTTATTTCACTTTCTCAATTCATCCATCATTACTTGTTTTATTCATGCATATAAGAAAATGTCCAATATTTTTCTTTGTCATTTTGACTTGCTTTAATGCCTGTAATTCCCTTGAGTTCCTTCCATCTTGCTGTAAATGGAAACATTTCATCTTTCTTTATGGCTGTGTAGTATTCCATCACGTGGCTATACCACAACTTCTTGACCCATTCCTCTGTCAGTGGGCCATCGGTTGTTTCCATGCCCTCCCTATTGTAGATAATATGGAACACTTAATTTTTTGAGTTGACAGTCTCCATCCCTTGGATAGATGCCTGAGTGGAATTACCAGCTCATATGCTATTTCCATTCTTAGCTTTTTTAAAAAAAATAAATAAATAAAGTAGTTCCTAATCATTTCCCAAAATGGCTGCACCATTCATATTCTAACCAACAGTGCTACGGGGTCTTCGTTCTCTGCAAATTCCCCAGCAGTTGTGGTTGGGGGCTTTTTAACAGGTGCCGTTCTCATGGTGTGAGATGGTATTTTCCTGTGGCTTTAACCCAACTCCCTTATTTAAAAAGATGTTGAACAGATTCACGTATCTGCTGACCCTCTGAGTATCCTCTTGGAGACTCTGTTCAGATCTGCTGCCTACCTATGGACTAGTTTGTTGGTAAACAGCCTCCCAGCTGTAAGTCCAGCCCTGCGCTGACTCCTCCTGGCCGGCCACCTTTGGCTGGCCCAGTCCCTGAGTGCCAACGCAAAGCCAAGGCCTCGCTGGCCTCTGTGGGGGTTGCAACTTAGCTCGTTCCAGAGCGAGTCCCCAGCAGCCTGCCTGCCTAGGCCCCCACGCCCAGTCCTCAGGGACCACAGCCTTCAGGCCCTTTGGCCCGGACTCCAGAATCTTCCCTGAGTCTACCTCTCCCACACCCCACACCCAAGTCATCAGCTGCTCAGGTCAGCTGACCCTCAGCAAGTCTCCAAATCTGACCATTTCTCACCACCTCTCTGTCACCCCCTGATCCCAGCCACCACCATCTGGTGTCTGCATCACACCGAATCCTGGCTGGTGTCCGACCCTCCCATCAGTACCAACTCGGAGAGGAGGGGCTCCCCTGAAACGCAAGCCGGGCCCAGCACTCCCTGCTCCTCTCCTATGGCTCGCCCTCACTCGAGGGCGAGCACAGTCCCTACAGCGATGGTCCCTAAGGGCCACCAGCGCTCACTCCCTGCCCCACGCCCTCCGACCTCCTCCCCAACGACCACCTCCCAAAGTGCCACTTGTCAGTGGTGGCTGGGGCGGTCTCTAAGTGAGAGCCACCCCAGAGTGCGTTGGGCACCCTGCCTGGGGTCTGAGGCTGTAAGACCACTGGGTCTACGGCCATGTTGGAGGCTGGGCAGGGCGGGGGTGGGAGGAGGGACACTCGGCTTAATCAGCCATCTGCAGAGTCTGCCTCGGCACAGATGCCTGGAAAACGTCCCATGGGATGGGAAGGGCAAGGCCGGCTCCTTCCTCCCCACCCCTGGGGGCTTAGAAGCCTGCATCAAGTATAACAGGAAGGGCTGCAGGGGCGGGGTGGGCTGTGCAGGCTGCGCACAGCCTGATTGGGGTGGGATACACCGCTGCCCGCCCCCCCGGCGGGGAAGAGCCCACAGCTCACCTGGGAGCCCGGGGTGCAGGAGTGTGGAGTGAGGCCGCCACTTCCTGTCGAGGGAAATGGGAGGGTGGAGGTGGGAAGGGGCTGGTGTTTGTTTTCCAGCCACTGAAGGCGAGTCCAGGAAAAGTCTTCCTTCCTCCGAATCACCACTAAAAATAGTGGCCGGGGATGGACCTTGAATACAGACATTCCCTAGACTCGGGGTGCAGGGTGGAGATTTCTGGAAACGCCGTATCAGCCACCAGCCCACACCCCCACACAATGAGGACTATTTTTAAAGGCTCGCGTTGCCATGTGAGGTCATTCTCAGACAAGAGGATGGAGCTTGCTTGGCTCTGCGAAAGGGGCAGGGACGGGGTGTTCTGGGAGCAGGTGTCACACAGGTGTGTTCGTGACGATTCGAGCTGTACGCCTGGGCCTTTCTGCATGTGCACTGTAGCTCAGTGAAAAGCAGCACCTGCCTCCAGGACTGGCTGACACGTGCACTGCACCTGGCTGGTGTCTGGCATGGCGGTCACTCAGTACCCACCAGCTTTTGTCAGCTGGGGGTAGGTGGCGCTCACCAGGGAGCCCACACCCAGCTCTAGGTATGGCCGAGGGGAGCTGCTGCCCTGCTGTAAATCCTGCAGGACTCCTGGGGTGGAACATGAACTTGAGGTTGGCCCTGGGTTCAAAGTTCAACTCCTTCCTGCACCAGCAAAGAGACAGGCACCTTCCACCTGCGACTACGGTGGGAGTTAAGGGGAGGCATCCACGAAGGTGCCCAGACGGTGTCACAGGATGGCAGCTGGGCTTTCCCGCCCTGTGATGTGACAACGGTGGTGATGGTGGCAGTGACAGCAGTGACCATGGTGGAGGTGGTGACGGCAGTGACAATGGAGATGGTGGTGACAACAGAGACCATGGTGGAGGTGGTGGTGATGACAGTGACAATGGAGATGGTGGTGACGACAGAGACCATGGTGGAGATGGCGGTGACAGCAGTGACCATGGTGGAGGTGGTGGTGACGACAGAGACCATGGTGGAGGTGGTGGTGATGACAGTGACAATGGAGATGGTGGTGACAGCAGTGACCATGGTGGAGGTGGTGGTGACGACAGAGACCATGGTGGAGGTGGTGGTGACAACGGTGGTGACAGTGCTAGTGGCAGTGATGACGATGGCAGCGGCAGCAGCACTCACTGAGTGCTACTTACAGAGTGTTTACGACAAGCCAGGGCTGCCCTGTGCTTTCCAGGTTTCCACCAAATGTTTTCTGCATGATCCAGTTCACAAGTGAGCAAACAAGCACACATCAGCGGGCTGACCCAGGCGCGCAGTGGCAGGAGCAAGCGGTGGAGCAGCACAGCCAGGTGGGCACCGGCCTCGGCGTGACGGGCGAGAGGCCCAGGGGCCTCCGTCCTCCCGGGTCACCTCCTACTGGGTCGCCGCGCGGACTCAGGATGCTGCGTGAAGGGGGGTCTCGGTCTAGGGGACTCGGCGGGATTCAGGACTCAGGTCTCGATCTGCCTACCGGGGGCTGAGCGCCTCGGGAGGCTGCGGGCCGGTCAGGCGCCCTGGTCTTCTCTGTAGGGAGGGCACAGCTGGGCTGAGCGGAGCTGGGGCCGGTCTTACTGTAGATGGCTTCAAGGTGTGAGGGCCGCTGCACAGGACGGGCAGCTGCTGGGGGCCGTGGGTGCCCAGCCGTGCAGTCTGGGGGACACGTCTACCCTTGGCATTAAATGTGAACCAGCTGCCGAGGCCACAGACCTGAGCTACCCTCCCAGAAGAACTTTGGGCAACAAAAATGATTTCTGAGTTTTGTGATGGTGCCTTTTGTTCCCCTCCCCTTTCCAGAAGAAGCAGGTGTGGGCCAAGGTCTTCATGTTCCCTATGGTCAGCTGCTGTGTGTGTCTGTGGTGTCGCTAGAAAACTGGACGCCCAGCGGCTGCCGCCCCTCTGCAAATGGCAGATTCTTGCTGCCGCTCCGGCTGGGCCCCGAGCTACCTGACACCACCCCCTTAATTGTCGGGGCACACGAATTTTACGGCAAGACTGGCAGTCTCCTGTAATTAAGATCTCTATAAAATATTTAGACCGCCATGCCCAGATATATTAATCATTATACATTTAAATGTTAATGAGTGTAATTAGATGAAAGATTAGCCAAGCCTATCACTAAATATACATTCAGGACTGATAAACTCTCGTCCTATAAAATTATAGGACGAAGTACACAGACTTCTCAGCTGGACTTCAATTTGCCTCATTGAAAAGCTCAGAGGGATGCCCAGGAAAGGGAGGGGGGCAGGGAGTTTGCAGGATAGAGGGGACAGGGGGGAGCAGAGGGGAGAAGCCCCACCAGGTCTGTGGAAATCGTGATAATCAAATGAGTCAGTATAAGCAGAAACTTGCATGCCCCTATGGACGGAGAGCTCACTGCTCCTAAGAGAAGCCAGTTTTGGTTCTAATCATCACACACAGAGGCAGGCTTACATGAATGGTATACGGGGACAGAGGGGTCTCCCTCGACACGTTAAGAGTTGAATTCAATTGTACAAAATAAACGAGGTCATGGTATCTGCAAAAATTGCTTTAAAGCAACAAATCATCCTGAGGTTTGAGAATAATGTGAGCAGAACTTGGCCACGACCTTATTGATAGTAAGCCTTACATTTGCTGACTCAGAAAAACACACTGCAAGCTGACTGTGCGCTGGGCACTGCACCGGCGGCTGGGAGCTGGCGTTACCAAGACTGATCGGGTTCTTGGCGGCGGCTGCAGAGCAGGGAGACAGGACAAACCAATGACTTAAACATGTGGGAAGTCAGCTTGTGCGGGACAGGACAGGGACTCCCTGGGTGGTGTCTGGGTGAGGTGGTCTGGAAAGGCCTCTTTGAGACCTCACTGATGGAGAAGCAGCTGAACATGCCAAGAGAGGGGAAGAACATTCTGGAAGGGATAGCAGCCAGTGCAAAGGACCTGAGGCAGCAACAGCTCTGATTTCCCAGTAGATGCCTGCTCGGGGCTGGGGAGGGCCAGGCCAGGTCCTGGGGGGCCTTATGCAGTGAGAAGACACTTGTCTTCGTCTCCTGGGGCTGGCCTGACAAATGACCACAACTTAGGGATCCGGAAAAAACAGAACGGTGTCCTCTTGCTGTTCTGGAGGCCAGAAGCTGGAAGTGTAGGTGTGACAGCACTACCTCCTTCTGGAGACCCTCGGAAAGAATCCTCTTAGCTTGGTGGGTTGCCAGAAAAAGGCGGATCTCCGCCTCCACCCTCTCCTGTCTCCTCTGTGTTCTTCCCTTCTTTTCTCTTCCAAGGACGCTGTGCGGGATGAGCTCTTCTTTTTCCTTCTTTTAAAGATTGATTTATTTATGCACACAAGAGCTGGGGCGCAGGCCAGAGGTGCGGGAGGTGAGAGGAGTCACCAGAGAGAGTGGGGAGCAGAACAGGCAGATGGACTGAAACACACTGCTGAGGGGAGCAGCAGGCGAGGCAGGAGAGGTCTGCTGCGCCACGTGGGTCCCCTCGGCGGCTGGGGATCGAACTCACTCTGCGGAAGCCCCAGAGCCAGAGCGCAGCCAGAGCGCAGGGCTCAACCCCTTGGCCACCAGCGCGGCCCCCACTTGTCTCGCAAACCCGTTCCCATTTATCGTGCGTGCTCTGCGCTCACTTGCTAACATCTGGCTGCGCCTCGGCCCACCAGACGGGTGGGGAGTGGGCTGCTCTGGCCTCCAGGGTGCCCGTAGCCCTAAGGCCAGGCTCTGTCATATAGAGGGTGCTCAAGGAATATTTGTGGGAGCATTTAAGAGGGGTGTGCAGGTGTGGACGGACGGGAGGACAGATGCAGGCCACAGGTCGCAGGAGTGGGCGGCCACTCCGGTGGGCAGCGGGTGTGCTCGTGCATGGACTCAACTCAGCGTTGCCCAAGCTTCACCCGACGCCAAGTGGAGGAGGCGCCCCTGCTGGGAGCTGGCCCGGAGCCCGGGGCTTAGCTTGCTCGAGACCTCAAGGTGCTAAGCGATGCCGGTCCCCATGTCAGGTCCTGGCCTGGGAGCCTGGAAGAAACTGGGGGTGTTCAGGAGTAGAGCCAGAAGCCGGAGAGGACACGAGTTACGTCTCCATGCGTGGGGTGTTCCTGACCACCCAGAAGTGGGTGCCAACTGTCCTCCACCCCCCACCCTGCCAGCGATGGCAGAGACTTGGGCTTAACTCTATTTTGGGC
Source organism: Galemys pyrenaicus (assembly GCA_019455555.1). Classification (NCBI taxonomy): domain Eukaryota; kingdom Metazoa; phylum Chordata; class Mammalia; order Eulipotyphla; family Talpidae; genus Galemys; species Galemys pyrenaicus. Next base: position 6,732,405 of record JAGFMF010012255.1, on the reverse strand, counting down.
AAATTTTTGACTTCGAGAACACAGGTGTCTGGAGTGGGGGGGTCCCTTTAAACGGACCTTCCATCCCAGTCCGCAGGCGGCCGGGCTGTCACCCCGCTCGAGCCCCGGCTCCTCTGTTCACTAGCTGGGTGACTGAGTGTGTGAGCTTCTTTTACACCTATTTGCTCACCTGTAAAATAGGGACAGTGACAGGGTGCCTGGGTGACAGCTGCCACCCTCATCAGTGATGGCTGAGAACTGACCCAATCTCAGGCAGGGGTGGGCGGGAAGGCACTCTGGGGTTGCTGGGAGGAGCGAGGGCGGCCCTGGATGGGCTGAGTCTATCCCCACCTTCCCGGCGCGCCCCTCCCCCACTCTGGACCTCAGGATGCTGGTCCTCTTCCCCTCTCTCCCCACACCTGTGCACCCAGTGTCAGCCACGCAGGAGACAGAATTCCTGCTGTTGAGGCATTTATGGCCAAGGGAGGAGTACAAATGAGAATCTTGTCTAGTTTTGCTTTGTTCACTCATTCACTCGCCATTCATTCATTCATTCATTCATTCATTCATTCAAGCAAACGTGACTGCCTGGCACCAGGCTAGCACAGAAACAGATACTAGGACCTTGAGGGATAATGAAACGAGGCTAAATGGCTAAGCGGGACATCGATTCTAAAGTACACCAGAGGGAACTGAGAACTTATCTCACTTTCTCTCTGAGGCTGTGTTTACAGTCGGGGCTTATCAGACACGGCTGGAGCAGCAGAGGCAGATGGCCTTGAGCTGGCTCCAAGGCCGGCTGGGGACGGGGCAGCAGGGCAGCGGGCCGCCAGAGCAGGCGCACCGGGAGACGCTCAGAGCTGCTGCCACCTTCACACTCACGGTCCCGACCAGCCCATGAACTTCAGCCAAGCCCACACTTCTTTGCCCCAACCTGCTTTCAGCCTTTAAAACTGAACTCTTTCGTTCTCCACCCTGGCCCCGCCAACCTATATAACCTCATTCCCTTTCTTAAGGTAGATCTGAGGTTACCTCCTCGTGGCCAAGTCACTTGAAAACAAAGCTGATTTCTCTGTCCAAGAACAGACGCCACGATCTGGCCCATGCACGTCGGCGGAGACCCCACTGCTTGGTGTCTGCGCCCCACGGCAGGGAGGAGACGGCAGAGGCCATGGGAACTCGAGGACGGGGGAGGCAGGGCTGCAGGAGAGAGCCCTCAGGAACGGACAGACAGAGCCCTCAGGAATGGACAGATGTCCCGTCGGAGGCAGGCCAGGCCCTCTCCAGTGTTTTGGACGGTTTCACCCAAGTGCAAGCAAACCCCCCCCCCCCCCCGGGGAGTGTCCGGGCCACCGCACTCTGCCCACAGACCGGGGGTGGGGGGCCTCGCCTGACTGCAGGGAACCCTACAAGCAAGGGGTGGGGGCAGAGGGAACATTCGCCGCCTGCGGAGCTGAGCTTGTGCCCTCCCTCCTCCCGCTGGCTGCGGGCACAGGGTCTGGGCGCTGACTCTTAGCTGGCTGCACAGACGGGGCGGGGGGTGTCTCAATCTCTGGGCTCAGTCTTGTTTCCAGCGCAGTGGGATGAACCTCCTCTCTGTCTCCCATGGCCCAGGGTGTACCATACTCATCAACACCCTGGTATCCAGGCCATTTGCAGAATCCCCTTGGTAATGGGGTTTCCAAATGGGCGAACCCTTGAGGCCAAGCTCGTAACAGATGACCTGCGGGGGCCATTTCCTCTGGCCTGCACGTCCACGTCCAGTGACGAGTGAGGAGGCACGAACTTGTTACTGTGGAGACTGGCAGATTAGGTGGCAGAGTTCTTTTCTGTAAGAACTGAACGGAGTAACCAAAGAGAGGCTGCAAAAAGTCCCTTTATGGAAGGAGGCCAGCTACTCCGGGGGGAGGGACAGATGAGCACCTGTCACCTGCCACTTCAGGGGTCGGTGCCTCTGCGGCTGCTGACGCCCCAAGAGACAGCCAGCCAGCCTGTCCTTGGGAACGGGGGGACCCAGGAACTCCTTTGAAGAATCTTGCAAAAAATGTAAGCAAATGGTCAAGTCTCCAGATGCACCAGCATCTGGATTTCAAAGGGCAGGGAGCACGTGCAAGGGCACGGTGGGCGCAGCAAGCAAACCACAGACCCCGGGACACCAGCTTCGACTCCTTCCACGCGCGGGTAGCAAGAATAATTTAAAAAGCAGCAATGATGTGACCCTTCAATTAAAGACACTTACACTATCACCAGGTGTGGCCCTTACTCAGATCCTGCTTCCAACAAACAAACGAAACGTGAACTTGAGCTGAATGGAAATCTGTATGATGCTGGCGAGCTAGTCTTATTTTAGGTGTGATGCAAATTTGGAGGTTATGTTTGCTGGTTGGTTTTGAGAGTCCTTATCTTTCCTGGGGACCTATTCCAGTAGACCACTGGGGTGTGCTGTCCAGGAACATGGGGGTGAGCTGGACAGTGTCCAGCCAGCGGGTGACAGGTGTGGAGGCCGGGGACAGGACGTGGGTTCCCTGCATTCTCCTACTGGCGTCTGTGTACGACTTCAACTTTCCATAATAAAAAAACGCCACCAGGCTAGAGGATAGTTTATGCCTCTGCCGAGAGGCCTGGACTTCAGGGCTTTATTAAGTTGGCCTGTTCTGACGTCCTGTCTTCTTGCCTCCTTGGCTAAGTGGTGACGGCTGCCCCACTGGGCGAGAGCTTCCAGACAGCTCTCCCCACGTGCCTGCAGCAAGCTCAACCATGGACTTGGCTCATCAGAGACGTGTGTGAAGCAGGAGTCATCAGCCTGAGCAGGGGTGGCGGGCACGCCGGGGCCCAGGGCTGGGACTGCAGCTGCCTGCTCCAGGAAAGTGGCATTTCTTTCCTGGTGCTCAGGATTGTGGGGGGCCAGAGGGCCTCACAGCCAAGTGCCAGGGAGTGGGGTGTCCTGATGCTATGGCACTTGCTTCCCCTGGAGCTGTGGGAGCTAATGCCGACAGGTGCGGTCTTGTGACCTCTCATCCTGGCTGCGGCCGGGTTGGTTTAGAAACTCTGCAGACCCAGCCAGGAGGCCAGCTGGGTGGTCAGAGGGTGGGCTGCAGGCTGCCCGCACCCCCGGTGCCCTCGGCCCCCGGCGTGGCACTTACTGCAGGGGGTCTGCAGGTTTCCTGAAAAACTGCCAACTCAGCACGCAGGATTTATTTACTTCTGCAAAGAGAAAAGCATTTGACCTCTTAAGGGAAACGCAAGTGAAGAATTTCCTGGCCGATTGTCTAGGGGGAATAACAGGAACTGAGCTAGTAACAGCCCAAACAAACAGCACTAAGTGATGAGGATGAAGGAGAGGCCTCTGGGACCATGGCCGGCAGGAGGGGACCGCTGTGTTGCCTCTCAGTGTCCCCAACCCTCCCCCCGTGGCTCTGCTGGGCTCCTGGGCCCGCTGCGCACGGGGCCGACTGTCAGGGTAACGGCTGTGTCTTATACAGACCTCGAACTCGGGAAGCAGATGGGTCCTGGCAGACTGAACGGAGTCAGGTGGCAGGGCTGGAAGCCTGGGGACGCTCTGGGCAGGGGCCATCACCTCTGACCTTCCTACAGGGTGACAGGAGGGCTCACACGGAGAGATCTCTGTGGAGCGTTCTGCAAACAGCAAAGTGCTCTGCAAACACGGCAAGGTTAAGCACCACCTTTGGTCACAGCTAGTGACGGACAAAGCCTCCTCCTCTGAGGCTTCCCTGAGGCCTGCAGAGTCCAGAGATGCACCCAGACCCAGCCTCAGGCTACTCATCGATGTGGGGACCAAGCCAGACTCATCCCCTGTCCCAGACTCTGCAAGAAACAGTCCGGGTGGGCGAGGTCTGGCCGTGTGCTAGGCTGACGGTAGCAGGGCCGAGTCTCCCGGGAGGCCAGACGGCTGCTTCCGTAGGCCGTGAGCTTCAGACAGACAAAGCTTCCAGAATCCTCAGCAAACCTCACTGGCGAAACAGTTCCTTTCCTCTGCTCCAGGGCTTGGCAAGAGGGCCTCCCCACCGGCCAGTCCTGGTCCGGGGCCACCTCCACTCTGAGGCCGGCACCTGCTTCCTCCCGAGCTGCCAGGGCGCCCCGAGCCTCCTGCACCTTGGAGACGCTCAGAACTGCTGAGCGTCTCAGGGGAAACTTTTTATGCAAATCGATGTCAGGAGTTTAATGGGCGGTAGCAATCAGATTTGTTAACGAGCAGTAATGTGGGGGAAGTGAGCTCTGTTCCCAAACAATCTCCTCCACTTCGGAATTATCCACTTTGTGGGGCCTGTTAAACATCTGGCGAGAAGGCAGCAGGTGAGGTACCTGCCTGCCGGAGCAGAAGCCAGGAGGCGGCCGGCCAGGCGGGAGGCCACCCGCCCCAGCTGCCACCTGCCACCGCCCCTGTGCTCCCCAGGACACCCCAACAGGACCTGCCACCCTCTCCCTGTGGGCCCAGACCCAGCAGCTAGGCAGCAGTGAAGCCCTGGGCCCCAAGTTCACCCTCCCCACCCCTGCCCGCTGCACCTCGACATTCTCACCCATCAGCCGAACCCGAGGCCTAAGCGCCCAGGGCCGCAGGAACGAGAGTCCTGACTCTCGGAGAAACCTGCTGGGTCCGCAGGGCCAGACTCAAACCCAGGCTCTGCAGCGCACCAGGACAGCTTTCTGCACTGGGGAGACGGGGAAACTAGGCCAGCAGAGGCGGCGTGTGTGCAGGCCGGTGACGGGCAAGCTCAGCCCTCCTAGCGGCCCTGCAGGTTGGTGCCACAGCCTCCCCGTTTCCTGCCTGAGGTCACATTAGGACAGTGCCCTCCCACCCCCGGCTGCAGGGCCAGCCCCACTCATGCAGCTCTGGGGGCAGTCACCAAAGGTCACACAGTGTCTTTGGCTGGGGCTTGGCTTCTAAGGCACTGAGCCGATGCGGCCAGAATCGCTGTTACTGTGATGTCATCCCTCCCTGAAGGCTTCTGAACTGCTTCCTGGCCGCCCCTGCCCCGGCTCCTGCTGAGAAGACCTGCTTAGAAGAGCATGCAGTAGGCGCTCAATAAGCGTCTGCAGCCCGAACCAGTGACCACCATGCCCCTCGCTCTTTAGCCAACACACAGGTTCTGCTGACCCCGTTCCGTGGACGGAGGAGACGCGAAGCACAGAAGAAGCAGGAACCACCGTGGCCTCCCCACAGGTCACAGGGCACAGGCTGGGTGCCGGGCCTGCCCGCCCAGCTCTTTCTTGCTGGCACCCGGGCCATCCAATCGGGACTCAGCAGGCAGCTACCAGGGCAGGGCACCCACCTGCCCTCACCCTCTGCAGAGCTGACCCCTCCCTCCTCGCAGCGCAGGGAAGACCCAGGTTAAACCTCCAGGCCCCGGCCAACCACCTCCAGTCGTTTCCGGCCAAGGGAATCCTCTTTTGTTTAAACCAGAGGCTGGTGGCGCAATGCGTTGAGCGCTGCACTATGAAGCAAACCGCAGCCACCGTAGCATGCGATTCCCGCCATAGGCGAGGGAGGGGACCCACATGGCGCATCAGACCTCTCCTGTCTCCCCGCTGCTCCCTCCTCTGCAGTACATCTCAGTCTGTCTGCCTGTTCTGCTCCCCACTCTGTCTCTGGGGAGTCCTCTCATCCCCGCACCTCTGGCCTGTGCCCCAGCTCTTGTGTGCACAAATAAATACTTTCAAAAATAACGAAACTAGAGGCTGGGCACAACTGTTGTGTAAGGCTGAAGTGTTTGACCTCTATTCTTTATTCATGGGGAATCCACTGGGGCCGGGGCTGGCCAGGGGGTGGGCTCAGCAGAGCACGGCAGCCCCCAGGTCTCAGGCCTCAGCACCGTCCTGCGCATAGCCTGGGGCCCAGACTCACATGCAGGCCTCCGGTCCTGTAGCACCTGACCCTGCCTGCCCGAGAGCCCAGCGTCGCCCAGGTCGCTGAGATGTCACCGCCCCGCAGGGAGACGAGTCAGCTGGGCTCTGGCTTCCTGTCTGCTTCGGTGCAAACACCAGGTTAAAATGTAAACCCAGGAGGAAGTGGGGAGGGGGGGCGGGGCTGGGCTAGTTGGGAGCCTTGGGAGCCCAGGGAAGGGAACAGGCTCAGGGTACAGGAGGGGCCCACAGCGCTGACAGATGGCGCCCGCCCCCATGACTGCAGTGCAAACAGCGCCTGTGGTTTGCAATCAGTCAGTCTGGACATCAGCACCTGCAAAAGCCCAATCTGTAGGGCAGGGTAGAAACATGCCTTTTCTAGATGAAACCACAGATGACTTTCCATACCTGAAGCAGCTGCACCTGCACGCGTCTTCGCCCTGAGAACCTCCGCGTGCTGGGGCAGGGTTGGCCTGTGTGCCTGCACCCTCAGGCTGGCCTGGCTCACACAACCTCCTCCTCATTGACAAGGGGCTGCAAGGCCTCACGGGAGTGAGCTGGACACCTCTGTATCCCCAGCTCACAAGAACGGTCACCCCCAACAGTGATGAGAAGGAAAGCCAGATGTGTAAGGACCCAGGGGATGGCCCCCATGGGGGCGTTTTAAGCACCCGCTCTCTGCATTGTTTCACTGCACTCACCACCTCTCTGGCAGTAGGAGCTATTATTGTGCCTGTTTTACAGATGAGAAAACTGAGGCACAAGATCTGAGTAACTTGCTCACGGCTGCACCGTCAGTGAGTGATGAGGGTGCACCCCATCGCTATCCCAGGGGGTGAAGCAGGATGCCAGGGCAATGCTAAAAGCACCTTGACCCTAAGCGTGGTTCCCCAGAGACGAACTTCCAGGAGACACCCTCATCCCCTTGAACAGGTGAACAGACACAGGCACCTCCTGGGCCGGCCCGCCCCACCCCGCCCCCTGCAGAGGACGACACCCAGGACCAAAACATACTTTGATGCTTATGACAAGCCAGGGGCTGGGGCAGGTGCTAAGATCCAACGCTTCTTCCCAAAAGTGCCAGGAAGAAGGAACCTGCTGCATAGATGTGTCGCCGTTGGCTTGGGGCGGGGGGGAGCGGCCGAACCGGATCTGAACACAGGCAGACCTGCCCCCTGGCTGTCCTCTCCACAGCCCAGCAGTGACCCTGCAGCCCCACAGGGGAGGGGAGAGGAGGGGAGGGCCGGGCTGGGCTTCCACTGAGAGCTCCCGAGGCCTTTCCCAGCGCTGGGAGGCCACCTCCTGCTTCCTTTGGCTCGTGGCCCCTTCCCCATCTTCACAGGCAACAGCGAAGCACCTGCAAACCTCGCCCAACTTAGCCGTCTGCTTCGGTCGCTCCATCTCCCTCCCTCTCCATGGCCTTCCTGCTTCCCTCTTACAAGGACCTTGTGGTCCCCCTGGACAGTTGGACAATCTTGGGTAGTCCCTCGCCCACCCCTCCAGCACTCAGGAGCCTTCATTTCATTATGCCTGTGAAGTCCCGTTTACCGTACGAGATCACGTATTCACAGGTTCTAGGGGCCAGACTGTGGTGTCTTTTGGGGCGGCTATCCAGCCTATCACAGGCCGTGGTTATTGGACCCCCACCCCAGTTCCCCAGGGCGCAGAGCAGCAGGCAGGAGCAAGCGGAGCTGCCCAGGACAGGCTGAGGGGCTCCTGCACCAAACAGAGAGGCTGCAGGGAGTGGGGGGCCCAGGTTAGCTCCGGTCAGGCCTGGTCCCGTTGAGGGTACATCTGCAGGCTTGTTCCTCGGAGAGCAGAACCACTTTCAAGTTCTAAAAATACCACCTCATTGCTAAACAAGGCCGGGGCGCTTGTGAAAGAAAGCACAACTTGGGGCGCCCAGAGCGGCCGATCCCCAGGCAGTCAGACCCCCCACGGGCGGCCAGAGCCATTTCTGAAGTCCTCGTGGAACTCGAGGCCAAGGTCGGGCTCTGGACAGGGGCCAGCGGCCGGCCGGGGCTGACGGCATGGGATGGGAGGAAACCTCAGAGAAAGGCGTAAGCAAGCAGTTGTGGGGTACCTGGGAGCATACACCCTCTTTCTGCCCTTCAGACAGCCCTGCAAAGGGGGGATTTTTCTGCCCATCACCCTAAAGGTAACTGATGGCCCAGAGAGGAGACGTGACTGCCTAAGGCCACACAGCCACCAGGCCTGATGAGCCACCTAAACACAGACTGAAAGAACACGACTGGAGGAATACCGGGACTCGCTCCCCCAAGAGAGCAAGGGGCCACAAAGTGCACGTCCTTGAACTCCGCCTGGGCCTGACTCCTGGCTCCGCCAGGGTGGGGATCGTCCCCGCTGTGCCTCAGTTTCCTCATGTGTAAGGTGCGGCCAATAAAAGGGGCTTCGTGAGTGTCGTGGGGTTTCATGTGTTAATTCAGGCAGTGCTGGGGCTGGAAGTGTTTTCGGCTTATTACACCCCAAAGTCTCTACCCCGCCAGCAGGCCCTGTCCTCTGGTGGGCTCGCCTCCAAGCAGCGACGTTCTTACCCCCGGGCTGACACAGAGGGCCTAGGCCTCCAAAATGAAGGTAGCCCCCAGACCCATGCCGGCCAATTCTGGGAGCACCTTTAGTTGCAAAACTATGAACACCATCAGCGAGTCAGTCAACAAACAGCCGGGAATTGTCCAGCCCCCACTCTGCCTGGAGCTGACTGAGGGGCCTCCAGGCAGTTCCTGCTCTGGACGGGGAGCCAACAGAGGGCGGCCAAGCCCCACTCATTCCTGAGCACGAACCCTCACTCCTACTTCCTGTCTCCCTCATTCCAAACGGAGCCTGCACAGTGAGGCTCAGATGATGACAGGAACTAGCTCACGCCACGTGCGTGCAGGTGCAGGGGCCACGTGCGCGCACGTGCAGGGGCCACGCCGGATGCCTCACTCGTGGGATCTCATCACTAACCCGAGTGGAGAGGGCCAGGTCGCTTCACAGGTGAAGCGGCAGGACCTGGGAGGTCACACGACCGCCCTTGTCTGAAGACATATAGTCGGGAAGGGGCGGAGCTGGATGCGACAGGCCCACCGGCTGCCTTTGCTCTTCTGCCCTCACCCCCACCCCTCGGGCCCCTGGCCCCTGGGACCCCGGTCAGTCTGTGAGCTCTGGGGTCTGCTGCCAGCGCCCAGCCCAGATCTCAGTCCTCAGCGGCGGAGCTCGCCAGATCCAGGCGAGTCAGGGATCCGCCCAGCAGGCCTTCCAGCCCCATCCCACTGCAGCCTGCAGGGTCCAGCTGCCTCCTGGCCGCTGGGGACGAAGTGGGGGTAAGTGGCCCCTGACCCTCTGCCTCTGCCACTATCAGCAAGTCACCAATTGCCCGATACAGAGACCAGCAGGAACCGTGGGATATGCCAGAAGGGGGCGGGCCACCCGAGGCTGACGTGCAGGCCAGCACAAGGCTCCTTGGGAGCAGCCGTTCCCAGAACCATCCTGGGCAGGTGACACTAAAGGTGAGGCCAGGAAGGGTCTCAGGTGCCAGGTATCCCAGGAAGTAGGAGATGCTGAGAAAGAACATTCTAGACTGGGGGGGGATCACGGGGCTCAGCAAAGTACACAGCCCCACTGCTCCCCACAAATGACCTTAGGGCATCTCAGGGGCAGGAAGGACGGTGTGACCACTGATCAGGGAGAGGGGCACATAAGTGGGCACAGGGCACGCCGAGGCTGGGGGCGCAGCAAGGGGTGAGGCTCCCCAAGTCCAGAGCTTCACATGAGGCCTTCCTCCCGAAAGAGGCAGTCTTTGGCAAGATCAGACTTTCCTGGGGGCGTGGGGGAGAGGCTGGTGGCCAGAGGAAGGCTGGTCTCCACAGCAAGCCACCCAGAGGAGCACACATACCCCTGGAGAGCAGCCCCTCAGCAGCACCTCCCTGCCTGGTCTGCACCCTTCGAGGGCTTGGTGGGGGCATGTCCACCTCTCTCTGGACCTCAAGGGGAGGGACCTGGTCGCTATCCTGGCAGCATGGCTGTGGCTGGGCCCCAGAGCTGGGTCGCACAGGGCGATGACTCAGCCACATGCCCAGTGTGTTAAAACGCAGCCATCAGAGAGGGGACCCAGGCAGCAGAGCGGAAGGTGTGAGTCACTGCGCCCGTGGTCTGGGCGTGGAGGTGCATGGGAAGAGAGTGGGCCGGCCTAGGAAGGGAGAGAAGGGGCGTGGTGTGGCTTCGAGGAGGGGCGTGGCTTCGAGGAGGGGCGGTCGGTCTGTCTTCACCGTGTGCCAAGGCACTGGGCACTGCCGGGTGGGCTGAGCCAGGTCCGCTGTCAGAACCTGGAGGCCGACGGGCATCCTCAGGTCAGCTGCACAGGGGTGGACGGGGCAGACGCCAGCATCTGCAGGAGCCACAGAGGGGGCAGACGTGGCGTGGGGGTGGCAGGAGGCGTGAGCTGCAACAAAGTGGCAGGCTCGAGCCACCTGGGCAGCGGGGCCAGGGAACCCAGACCAGTTTCTGCGCAAGGGTGCACATCCACCGTATGCGTCGTTTCTGGCTTTTAAATGGTGGCAACACATTCAAAAATTAGTAACACACCATCCAGGCCCAAGAGAATGTATCCCCCGCCACCTAGAATAAACGAAGGTCAGTAGAAAGAGGTGACCAGCCCGCTTTGGGCAGGAGGGGCCTCCTGGAAGACGGGCCATTTGCACAAGATGCTGAAGGCGGGAAGGGAAGCCAGGGCAGGACTAGAGCTGGCGAGACCAGAGGGGCCCATCTCTAGCTCCTGCAGGGACCCAGCTGTGCTTTCCCTGCAGCTGGCGTGGAGGGGTGTGCGAGGTCCAGCCTCTTCCTGACGGCACAGCCCATGGACAGTGTCCTTTGGGTCCCTGGCCCAGTGGGAGTGAGTGAGGGCAGCCAGGCCCTGCAGGGCACCCTATGGGAAGGCCTCTGAGTCCCAGCTTCCCGCAGGACAGCCAGACCCCACCCAGCCCAGGTCCCCTGGCGTCTGTCTGGGAGGTCAGCCTCACCACCGCAGGAAGCACAGGCCTGGTTTTTCTACCTCCTGCCATTCTGCCCTCCCCGGGGTTGCCGCCACCTTCAGGGTCAAAGGCGCAAGGCTGCTCCTGCTCTCCCCACCCAGAACTGCCCCTGCTGCTCTGGATAGCGGGTAGCGGCCGGGTCTGAAGCATGGCACGGTGGAGGAAGGGACCAAGAGGAGCTGTCACTTTATTCTGGTGTCGCGTGTGCCCAGGACCCCCCAGCTGTTACCCCCCCCCCCATATGGCAAATGGGTAAGCTGATTCTCAGAGGGGCTGGGCCATGGGCATAGGGTCCTCACCACCGCCAGGATTTGAACCCAGAGCCCAGAGCCCACCCCTGCCTCCTGCTCAGAGGTCCCAAGAGTGACAAGCTGCTGTCTGGCAGGAAGAGAAAGAGAAAGAGAAGAGAGACGGGCCAGCCTGTTGCCCAGAACAGAAGTGAGTATTCCCAGGATGGCCCCGAGCCACTAGGAACGGCGAAGCTGTGCTCCCAGGGGCCTGGCGGGGCAGCGGCCTCTACAAAGCTGGCTGACCTAAGGAGACCAGCACCTAGAACTGGGCCTTGCAACCCACCGGGAGCGGCTGGTGGTCCTGACAGGTGACCTGCAGCCGGCGTTTCCGCGAACCGCTGCCCCGTCCCCAAGACAGGCCCTGATTCACGGCCGCCGAGCTGAGCCGTGCATCTGACGCCAGCCGGGCCAGGGCCGCCTGTCCACCAGCCGAGAGCCGCTGTGAACAGGTAACACCAGAACGGGGTGACCGCGCCCCTCTGAACGGATATTGCGCCACATCCGGACGGAATGTAACCCGGGGTTATTGGATTTTCTGCATCAGGAAAACCAGAGCCCAGGACGGCAGCGCTGGGCGCAGCGTGTCATTAATCTGAGTGTGGTGCGGCCGCCCCGTTTTTAATTACAGCTCCCTCCAGCGGGGTTGGGCAGGGCCGAGCAGGGCAACCCTCATTCCTTAAGTGAGCCTCTGCCTTGCCGGCTGGAGGGAAACCAAGATGCCCCTGGGAACTGTGCCTCTGCCTGGAAACGTGGTCCTCGCAGGGGAGGGGCCTGGAGGAAGCAGAGAGGAGGGGAAAGGAGGGAGGAGGGCGAGGGGGAGGAGGCAGGACAAGTAGGAGGGAGAAGAGGAAGAGGAGGGGGAGAGGGAGGAGGATGGGGAGAGGCTGGGGAGGAGTGGGGATGAAGGTGCAGGGCCCTGGGCCGGGGGCAGAGGCCAGCGTGAGGAGGAAACCACAGGTCTGGCCCGTAGCTCCTGCTACTCGGAACGGAGAATCCACCACCTGCCCTGGTTCCCCTCCACCCTCCCTGGCCCGAGGGAGCTCACCGCTGGTTTCCCTCTTTCCACTCTACAACCCCAGGCCATTTTCCTAAACCCCAGTCTGATCCCAGCATTCTCTGCCTGGAGCCTGCAATGGCTCCCTAGTGCCGGCAGGCTGGAGAGGGAACTGCCTGGCACCGGAGGCCCCAGCCCTCCCCTTCTCCCGTGTTCAACCTGCCAGCTCGTGTGTGAATGACCCTGCCTGGCTGTAGGGGGCACAGCCTCCCACGCCCCCCTCCCAGCCCATTCTGAATGTGGAGCCAGAGTGGCTGCTTCAAATGTGAGCAGAGTGGCTTCCCGGCTTGAATCTAGCTCGTCCTGGCCCTGCCACGCGGAGAATAAAACCCCAACTCCTCTCTGGACAGCACAGCCCCACCTGAACCCTGCTCCCCGCCCGGGCCCTGCCTCAGCCTCAGCCTCACTACAGGGGTGTCATCTGTCCCCAGACACGCCGAGCTCACGCTGCCTCTTGCCAGCAGTCCGGGGTTCCAGGTCCCTGATCCAGAGACTGCACCGGCCCTGCACGCAGGGGACCCCTCGTTCCCCATTTCAGCCCTTCACGAAACCTACTACTAGCGTATCTCTGAGCCTGTTCCCTAAGTCAGCACTCGGTCGTGTCCACGTGCCTGGGCCCAGAGGAGCTGACCCCGGGGCTGCTCCTGCACCAGCCCGGACTGGGTGTGCCGGGGTCAATCGGCATTTCTGGGGCAATCGCCCATCGATGCTTCTGACACCCGCGGAAAGCCCACCACAGAGCGTGCGACTAAACGGAACAGAGAACAGCGGCGGCCCCGTTACTGCAGAAGCGCCAGGCCCCCAGGTGGCCCCAACCGGCTCGGGTGATGGTCAGGCAGGCCCCGCCAGAGCCTCCTGGCCTCAGGGAGCCCCTCACTTCGATTCTGAGTTGAGCTTCACTCATGAAGTGACATCAAAATAGAACGATCACAGGTTATCCCCGTGAGGCCCGCGGCCCCCTGGCGAGGAGGGATGGGGTCTGGCTGGAGCCCCTCGGTCTCCCCGGGCCCTGGCTCAGGGGGGCACCAGGCAGGCTCACAGGTGCCCAGGAAATCCGTGGTCAGCACTTTCCGGGATTTGCTGCTTTGGCGTTAAAATATTCATAAGCAGCGGCCGTATCCCGTGCACTAGTTTCCTAGCTGCAAACTGGGCCACGTCTGCTCCAAGCTCGGCCAGTGCAGGTGCAGTGGCGACACGGTCAAGGAAAGCGGGGCTGCGAGCTGCCGGACCCGGGAGACAAGCGCTCAGGCTGGGCCACCCCGACAGCGGCCCCTTCTCAGAGCCCACGACGGTGTCACGAGGCGTCAGCGGGGTATAACGAATCACCTCACCGCAGTCTGTTCCAAGTTCCTGACATCCCACAACTGCCTTCCCGCCCCTCCCAGCCCCCGAGCCAGAACACATGCTTGTAGGGGCGCTTCTGCAGGCCCTCCAGGACATGGGAGCATCCCAGCCCCAACCCAGCTGGCCCAGGAGCTGCGTCCTTCCGGTTTCCTCCATCAGGAGGCTCCCAGTGGGTGTCGGTCCTTCCGGTCATCTCCCTCCTGCATCCCTCTGTGTGTACTCACCAGCGTGCACCTGTTCCGGCCTGCTGAACCTCTTTCTTCTCCACCCCCGCTCCCTCCCGGCTACCACTTCTGGGCATGGGGTTGTCGTAAAGATGCCACTTTTTCAGGTGCATAAAGAAGGGTGCAGCGCCTGGTGCTCGCCTACATCACGATGCGGAGCGGGCGGGTGGTCCCTCCCTGCAGGCGAACCCGGGGTGGGGGAGGGTGTGCGCGTGGGCAACAGAAGCGGGACAGGTAGAGAGAAGCGACTCATGTCCAGTAGGCAGGTGGGCGGGGGGGCACTCGCCTGTGTATACCATGAGCGTCCAAATTCCACACCTGTGCTGATGCCAACCCCCCAGCCCCGACCTGCCTGACACCTGCCCACCCACTCAGCTCCCGACCGGGGACCAAGGCTGTTGGAGACAGATCTGGTTTGCTCCTGCTGTCCTGGCACAGTTTCTGATAGGACCGATTACTCTTGCCCAACTCTCCTGGTTTGGACAATAAATTATAGTGTCATTCTAGGCTTAGTAAAGCAATTTAAAAGTGGTACTTAGTGTTCTCACCTCCTCCTACCGATTGTCCCATGGAGTGTTCACGATCATAGGGTGGGGGGCCCCTGTGATAGCCCCCCCGCCCTGGCCTGGCTGCCCCAGGGGTCACAGCGTGAGCAGCTTAACCAAGTGTAAAGCCAAGCGGAGCCCAGACTAGGTGCTACCACCCACACGCCTGACCCCTCTGGGCTTGTCTTCACCTGCAGAAAAGGGAGGACAAGTGTGCTGCTGGCACAATGCAGGTGCTCAGTAGAGGGTGTGCCCTTCACTTTTCATTCCTTTCCTGGGAACTCGGCAAAACCCAGGACCCCAGGGACACTTTCTCTTCCTTGCAGAAGCAGCTCCTAATCGCTTGGTTTGAAATCTCTGTGGGTTCTACCTGGCACCTACATAGAGGGCAGAGGTGAAGCCCCCTCATTTTGGGTCATCACCTCCTCCATCCACTTCCCACCCCCAGGTTATTCACCGTTTGCACGTACTTAATACACCTGGAACAATGACGGAGGCTGCGAGCCTCAACATCGCACATCTTCCGGGAGCTGCTTGGAAGCGCCCTGTGGGTGGAAGGGAGAGCGTCGCCTGCAGCGGAGCAATGCCACCCTGGGCCAGCGGAGCTGCCAGCTGCTCCAGCAGGCTCAGAAGTCACTATCACCAGCGTGAAACTGCCCACGAGTCTGCAGGCAGATGGGGACCTGAGCTCCAGAAGAGTAGGTAGAAGAAGCCCTCTCAGATGAAGAGAATGCAACAGAAGAAGAAGACTGCCATGGGGCACTGGTGCGAATGGGAGACCGCAAGAGGGTGAAAGGGGGTTGCTCATCACGGCCTCCTCTGAAGCGGGGCGTACAGTAAGTACCACCCCACCCACCCCACCTACGTGATCATGCACCTCTAGCCTCCCACAATCATATCAATCAGGTTGCCAGATGCTTCTGATAATCAGGACGTTTGACAGAACACTGTGAACCAGACTATTCTTCCTCATCTAACCCAGTGCCTCTTCTGGCCTCTGAATTAGACTCAGTCCCAAGCCACACCCCTTGATCTGTGCAGTCCCAGAGCTCCTCTCCTGAGTGCCAGGCCACAAAGATCTACAAGAATCATTCCGATTCAGTCCCTGCCAGCATAGCACAGTGCCCAAGGAGAGAAGCTTCATTAAGAACCAGCCAGGACTGGGAGTGGGAGGCAGTAAGAAACCCCCAAGAGGGACTTGGCCTGGAACCCTGACTCTGTCTTCAAGAGGACAACATGCACATGGCAGGTGCATGCATGACTGAGGCTGGCTGGCACTCAGGTCTGCCCCCTGGGCGGGTGAGAGGTCCAGAGCTGGCATGAGAATGGCAGCCCCAAAGCAGGCAGAGGCCCAGCCAGGGGGACCCCAGGACCTGCACCCGCTGGGAGCTGTGCTGGGCAGCTGCCTGCACTTTAGGGCTGGTTGTTCCCACCCCTCCCCTACCTTCTGGAGGAACGGCCCCTGGGTTCCCAGCCTGCTCCTCACGGCACAGGACACAGTGGTTCCTATGAACATTCAGCCCCACCTCTGATTATCCAGATGTGGCCTGCAGAGGTGGGGCAAGAAGCGGCTTGGACTCCTGACCTGTGACCTCCGGCTCTCAGGGCCCCACAGCCTGTGGCTCACAGGCCCAGCCTACAGCAGAGTCCGTCCCACACGCGGGGCACTGTCAAAGGCTCCTGACCACCTCCGCCAGCGGCGGCGGGCTCCCGCGGTGTGCAGTGAGCAGTGAGCTGGCCGCAACAGCACAGGGCCTCGGGCCAAGCCACCTGCCTTGGCTTAGATTCCACTTCCCAGCAGGTCCCCTTTCTGTCCCTCAATTTCCTCACCTGGAAAATGGGGATGATGATCTGACAGAAAGGATAGTCGGTGCATTCCTGGCCCCAAAAAACACTCAGTAAATATATTTTATATTAATTATATATACATTAAATGCATATGCCAAGTTTGAAGCACTTTGGAGCCACTGATCTTAACCTCGATCTCTTCCCCACTGTGGGATCTGGTCCTGAGCTGAATGAGAACGCTTCTTTCTAAATCAGTCTGAGTTTTATTTTTAGTTCAGTGCCCCAAAATGCCTCTCCTCCTTTTGTGTCCCCATGTGGGGCTGTGAGCGTGAAGGCCTGTCCCGTTCACTGCATTATCAGCGGCTTCTGTCTCAGCTGCCGGCCAGCCTGTGTGGTCAGAGCTATTCGGGGAGCTGGGCTAGAAGCCCAGGCCACAGCACGTGTCGCCTGGGGCCTCACCGGTCTCTGCCAGGTCCTGAGTGCGAGGCCGGGAGCCGGGGACTGGGGTCTCAACAGGACAGGAGGGAACACCCAGCGGCTCCTCTGCTCCCCGCTACAGCCGGAGGCAGCCAGCCTGGCCCCCAGGCCCCTGCCCGGCTGGGTCCCCGCTGTGACCCGCTGAGGCCGCCTGCAGGGCAGGGAGGCAAGCAGGAGGCCGTCTTGGTGATGCGGGCCATGGGGGGTCTAAAATGCTCCCCACCCCAAATGCCCCAGCACCCTGCCCTCTTTTAAGAACAAATTTACCAATTGTAAATGACCTGAAAGCAACTGTACACACTGCACCCCCAAGTGTACACACCCTACCCCACGATCACCCTCTTTCGGGACTCTTCATGGAGGGACGGCTGTGGCTGGACTGCCGAGGGCGGCTCATACACTTGGAGACGGGCCTGGGCGGTTCCAGCTGAGGCGCTCATCCGTGCAGCTGCAGGGACCATTTGTAGACTAGCCCTGCTGTGGGTGGGTGTCTCCAGGTGAGTCAGCACCTGGGTGAAACCGCCAGGTCCTATCTTACCCTACTGTACAATGTCTACGTCCCAGTGCTTGCAGCCTTCTGGCACACCTCCCGTGACTGCACGGTCACTCACCCCTGCCCTGATGGCACGTGGTGTTTGCACAAGGATGGACACAGATTTACTCACACCACAATCTTTGCACAGCAGGGAGGCTGGCAGGCCGGTCACCCACGGGTGTGGCGGAAGTGACGCTAAGTGGCATCTGAGGCTTGCTGTGTGGGTTCCAGGCACTCTTTGCCTCCGCACAGGAGGTCTAACCCCTGGGCAGGAGGGGCACCAGTGGCCCCTGGGTGTCGGTCCAGCGGAGCCCAGGCAACTCCAAGGCCCCAGACAAGGTGTGGAGCCATCCTGTACCCTTCAATGAGATACCAGAGGGGGACAGTCCCGCCCCTGCCTCCACCCACACCACATGGCAGCAAGAATTGCCCAGCTAAGCCTGGAAAGCTCTTTTTTTTTTTTAAAAAAAGATGTATTTATGTGTAGAAGAACTGGGGTACAGGCCAGAGGTACGGGGGTGGAGAGGATTCACCAGAGACAGCGTGGGGAACAGAACATGCAGACTGACTGAAACACACTGCTGAGGGCAGCAGCGGCCTCAAGGAGCTAAGCACCACACTTTGAAGCATCCGCACGAGATGGATCCCCGGCCAGGGAGCTGACCACATGGCGCGCCAGACCTCTCCTGCCTGTCAAGCTCCTGTCACCACATCATGAGACGTACGAAGCGTGACTGTCCGACCCCACTACAATTTAGGGCGCTTATTACACAGCAGAAATAACTGGCACCGCTTTCTAGAACACGAGCTCCACACGAAATGAACTTTTTGGCTTGTTCTGCTCACAGATGTACCCTAAGGTCCCAGGACAGTGACCACCAAATAGTAGAAGTTGAACATGAGTTTGCTGAATGAATAAGATTTCATTCATTTCGTCCTACTTAAGATTTTAGTTCAGTGAAGAGAACCACACACCGGGGCCGTGGCCAGAGGCTTGTGTCAGGCACGGGGCTTCAAACTCCAAGAGTGAGACCTGTCTGCTCTGCGTCCCTCTTGGAGCCTCAGTTTCCCCAACTGCAGAGCCAGGTGAACGCCACCTGTGTCCCGGGGGGCTTGGAGGTGGGGGTGCATGTGCTTCTTGTTCTGAACGGGGAAGCGGCCGGGCCCTGACGCACACCTCCAAAGCAAGTATGGGCTATGCCAGGCGGAGCCAAGCTGCGCCTATGTCTCTCCAAACCACCAGCCAGTCGTTCTCAGGATAAACGGAAGAATCCACAGCTAGAACATCAACAGAGGACCCACTGAGACCCGGCACAGGTGTGGGAGGAGAGGCCAGGGCTCTCTTCTGGGTGGGGAGGCCCCTGAGGAGGGGGCTGGGTTCGCTGCTCCCCAAAGCAGAGGCAAAGGCAAAGCCCCGATGAAGACAGGGCGGAGAAGAGGACGCGCGACCAGGCGAAACAGCAACAGAGCGGGGGCGCCAAAGGGACGCAATTCGCTGCGGTCACTTGATGGTTCAGCCTCCGGGAGCCCACTTCCCCGGGCTCAGGGCGGGTCCCCCGCCACGGCCGCCGGCGACCTTGGGACCGCGACACAGGCAGGCTGGCTCTGGGCAGGCCCCCACGGCGGTCTTGGGGGCCATGAGGCTAGATCTGGGGACCCAGAAACGCCGGTAGCTTCACGCACAGAATTCAGCCCAGGCTGATGAGATGTCCAGAGCCTGGATACGCCTTTGGTGATACGGAGTGAAAGAAAGAGGGGAGCACAGACGTGGGAAGGGCGACTGGAAGCATCAAGGTGTCTTCACACGCACGAGCGCCATGCAGGCAGGTGTGCAGTCAGAGAGGCAGGCGGGTGTGCAGGCGGGTGTGCAGGCAGAGAGGCAGGCGGGTGTGCAGGCAGAGAGGCAGGCAGGCAGAGCATGTCACTCTGCTAGACAGTCACGTGGGCCACCTACTGCCCCACCCCCGCAGGCCCGGCCACACGTGCAGTGCAGAGGTCGCCAGGGAGTGGCCACCCCTGGGGGGGTGCAGCAGGCACTGGAGTGCTTCCCCCAGAGCCTAGGACGCGTCGAAGCAGGAATGCCTGTGACGCACTTGTCAGTCTGGCCGGCCTTAACGTACCTGTCAGCTGACTCGGGGGAGGGTGTGGGGTTCCGGGCACGCACTGTCCAGGCGGGGCCTGAGGCTGACCGGCCTCGGAGACCTGTGATCTGCAGGCCACGGCTTGGAATGGGGAAGTGGGAGTGTTTGTTGAATGAGCAAATGAAATAATAAAGCTGAATTCCTTCCAAGAGCTTGGTCTGGCGCAGGTGACTCACTCTGGAGAGGGGAAGGGCCTCACTTGGCCTTACTCCCTCTGCTAGAGACAGCTCGGGGACGCTCCTTCTTCCTCGCTCAGTGACAGGCCAGGCCGCTCGGTGCTGGGTGCTGAGCCCTGCAGGGTGCAAGTCCCCAGGACACAGCGGTCCCCACAGGCTCCCGTCCAGGGCCGCCAAGTAAGGAAGCCACGGCCTCTGAGTTTCCTCCTGTTGCTGTGACGGATTACCACACGTTCTGTGACGTACAACCAGACAAACGGGTTATCTTCCCATCTGGAGGTCTGAGTCTGAAATAGTTCTCACCAGGCCAAGGTCAAGGGGCGGGCAGGCTTTGTTCCTGCAGCAGGAGGGGCTGGGGGCAACCGTCTCCCCGCCGCGGCCTGCTTCTAGGGGACACCCACCTTCCCTGTCTTCTGCGGTGCAGAGTCCGCAGCCTGAATCTCTGATCTCTGCTCTGTCCTCGTGCCTCATCTGCCTCTCCCACTTCAAAGAGCCTCGTGAGGACACTGGGCCCAAGAATCACCCAGGACAGCCCCTCGGGACCGTCATTAGCAGCCTTCACTGCCTTTTGCCACGTGATCCGTCACCCTCACAGGTTCTAGAATTAGGGCGCTGGCACTTGGTGGTAGGAGAAGGCAAGAGGCTGCCCCCACAGACCCGAGCCCGTTAGGCCACCCAGGAGGAGGGAGAGGCGGAGCCGGGCCTTGAAAGAAGTGGCCAGCAGGAGGCTGGGGGCCCCGGGGAGGCCTATCTGGAGCAACACGAACAGACCCACGTCTGCCCACCAGGCGGGAGACAGGGGTGAGGCAAAGGCCAGGGGCGGAGGGAAAGGGGAGTGGGGACACCGAAACGCCCTGAGTCTCATGCTGCCCTCCCGCTCAGAGCCTCCGTGGCCCCTGAACTTGTGCGCCGGGCCAAGACTGACCATGACCATCTCCAGCACCCCACTAGTGCACAGACTCCACAGGGGGCTCCCCTCCCCACCCCCAGACACGGACGGCCCTGCTGCCTTGGTTCAAGCTCGTTCGCTGCAGCAAACCCCTCTGTCCCTGCCAGCACCACCCGAGGCTCCGGAGGGGCGTGGCTGCCCAAGCTGGGCCTCACTGGCGCTGCCTGGAATCTGGCCCGTTCACAGCCCCCTCGCAGGCGTGCCGGGGGCTCGAACAGCCTCAAATTCTCCCACGTGTGGCCCGCAGAAAGTGCTAGCTGTCATCTGCCACCATCACCTCTGTGGATTTGGGATGTCCAGCCGGAAAAGCCTTTGGCATCAAAATGCTACATGGGTGAAGTGCTGACACCCCAGCAGAAACCGTGGCTGTGTGAGTAACATTATGTCCCTTACACCAAACACTCGCGGGTGGGGCAACAGGAGAGTGTGACTTCAGCACGTCCTTGGTCAAAGGGTAAAATGATTAATTTTATAAGGCTGATCCGTCTTAATGAAGCGGAAACACGCCGGAATTCTGGATCACACAAAGGCCGGTGTCTCCACTGTCACTCCCCATGGGGCGCGACGGCCAGCAGGCAGAGGGAAAGGGAGTGGGGACACCGAAACGCCCTGTGTCTCATGCTGCCCTCCCGCTCGGAGCCTCCGTGGCTCCTGAACTTGTGCCCCGGGCCCAAGACCGAGTGCACAGGTGCGCTGGAGGGAGTGGCTGATGCAGGAGCCGCGGGCCTGGGCCTCGGGCTGAGCCGCAGATGAAGGGAGCGAGCCCACCCCCTCCAGGCAGCTGGCGGCCTGTTGCCAAGGACAAAGCTTGAGCTTTGGAGCAACGACGACGTTCGCGTTTTGGCAAACTCGATCCACCACTGTGACTCACAGCTTCCCGGGACTTAGAAGAAAGACTTTGCCAGGGGGACCGGTGGCGATGACAACAGGGCTAGGCTGTGAAGAGAGGCGACATGTTCGAGAGCTCATTGGAGGACCGGTATTTTCCAAGGGATCGGTGAAAACGGCCAGATGTTAGAAAGTGCCCTGGGTGGGCAGCGAGGGCCACTCAGCGTAGCCCAGACCAAGCGCTCTGGCCTTGGAAACAGAATGAAGGCTTCGCTGGGTGCAGTTCCAGACTCCCGACGGCAGCCGACCGCTCCACAACCTGCCTGCGTGAGCTGCCACTCGGCAAAGAGCCGTGGTTACCTGCGGAGGCGAGGAGCCATCTCCTCTCTCGCCTCTGTTTTCGTGGGAGGCCACTGAAACAACAATCGCAAAAGGCTGAGGAAGGAGCAGGCATAAGGACTCAGCCGGCTTCCTCCAACAAGCTGGATGTGAATCCAAGTTTGGCAAAAATGTAGAACCACCTGCCTTTCTAATGCAAATCTTTTTGTTTTGGAAAATACAGTGATTTTTCACTAAACGTCATTTTGCCTGTGGGTTTATTATTTCTATTTTAAAATACATGAAGCTTCAGGGGCCTCCCTGGTGGCGCAGTGGGTTAAACAATGCACAGTGAAGCAAGACACAGCCACGAAGCACGAGTTCGATCCCTGCCACCGGCCGGGGAGCTGACCCACACAGCGCAGCAGACCTCTCCTGCCTCGCCCGCTGCTCCCCTCGGCAGTGTGTTTCAGTCCATCTGCCTGTTCTGCTCCCCACTCTGTCTCTGGTGACTCCTCTCACCCCTCACATCTCTGGTTCTTGTATGCATAAATAAAATAAATCTCTTAAAAAATAAATAAAATAAAACACATGAAGGTTCAGACATGGTCTCACCTTAAGTTCTAAGGTGGCAGACACCAAGAGACGGCAAGCTCAGAGACCAGCTCTTGTCTCCGCACGAGTGGGGAATGGTCCCGAGACCAACAAGCTTGAGAAATGCCGTCTTAAGGAAACAACCGGGGGCCTCCCTGGTGGCGCAGCGGGTTGAACACCGCACTGTGAAGCAGCTGCAGCACAGAGGCGCGAGTTCGATCCCGGCCAGGGAGGGACCCACATGGCGCAGCAGACCTCTCCTGTCTCCCCGCTGCTCCCCTCAGCAGTGTGTTTGAGTTGATCTGCTTGTTCTGCTCCCCACTCTGTCTCTGGTGAATCCTCTCGCCTCCCGCCCCCTGCTGTACCCCATCTTGTATGCATAAAATAAATAAAAAATCTTTAAAAAAAACCACAACAACTGGATTTACAGAGTGTGGTGTGATATAATGGTAATATATATTTGCCATTCTATAATGGCAAAAAGAAAAGAAAAGAAAAAAGTGGAAACTGCTTAAATGTCCAATAACAGGGAAATGGCTAACTAAACGAGGTGCCTCCATTTGGTAGAACTTTATGGACTCATTAAAAATTATGTTTTCAAAGAGTATTTATTGTTATGGGAAAATGTTCAACATACTCGACATGCCATTAAGTGATTAAAAAAGGGAAGAAGCAAATTTTCATTATCATTGTTTCTGAAACGTCTCGATTCACTGAGAAATCAATGAAACTGAGGGGGCTTGGGGAAATCAAGGCACCCCAAAGGGGGCTCATGAGCTGCCAGATCATCGCAAGGGAGGCCTGGGGTCTTGCGGGGGTTCTGGCCGAGCTTACACCCAGGACGACACCCTCGCCTTAAACCGCCGTGCAGGGCTCCTGCCTTTCGCTCCCGGCCAGCCCAGAATCCCCACACTTCCCAGACTTATTCCCACAGAAACAAATGAAGCTTCTAGACCCCTACTCTCCCCAACCTTGATTATTTTCATTGCTTTGATGTTGCAACTACAGATTGATGCTTTGGGCGTTTGCTTGGGTTTCTAATCTTCTCACAAGCTGGAAAATTCCGGTTTCCTCCGGTCCCAGAGGGGCGGGTGGACGGGTGTCCATGTCTTCGGGGGTTTTGCATTTTCCCACTGCAGGGACACTGGTTGTTAGCAAGTGTCGCCCGACATCTGCCGCTGACTGTTCTCCTCATTATGGGCATATAAATCCCTTTTCAAGCCCCAGCCTCCTCTGCCCACATCTGTCTGCAGTTTCCTCCCGGCCTGCTGTGCTGGGGAGGAAGCAACTCGCTTACGGCTGTAGGACGCCGGGCGGGAAGCCCGGGGAGGCTGCAGAGGCCCAAGTCACTGCTTGTCGGGACACGGCCACCTTGAGTTGGGTGCAGCAGGGGGTCTGAAGCCCGGACCGCCCCTCACGGGGTGGTGGTCGGCCCAGCCGCCTGCCAGCTCACAGCCAGAGGACCTGCACCAGCAGCTCTCGGCACGGGCCAGGCGCTTCGATCTCATTTAATGCTCTTAAAAGCCATGAGACGGTCACTATTATTTGCCCCAATTATAAACAAAACAGGTTCTGCTGTTCGGAGGAACTGTGGGGAACTGCGGTTCAGAGAGGTCAGGGACTTTGCCCGTGGTCACACAGCTGGCCAGTGCAGAGCCGGGGTCTGACCAATCTGACTCCACTGTGGCCTCGTCTCCTTCGTCCTGGGGCTTCACCCCGCTGACCACAGCCAGCGGGGTGGGGAGGGCAGCGGGCAAGCGGCCCTCTCCACGGCTCGCCAGCCCTGCAGCCCAGCCGAGGGGCCTAAGCTGCCGAAGCTCCTCCTGGTCTGTGAAGGGGTGGGGCTGTGGCTCGGGACAGTGCCGGCGCACAGTAGGTGCTTGGGACGGTGCCGGCACACAGTAGGTGCTGTCAGGTCTGCCTTCAGCGAGCACTGACAAGTCCTAGTTGCTGAGATGCTGGCTCCTACAGGGCCACTCCCAGAGTTGGAGCGGCCGTCACTCTCCCAGATGCCACCGCGCTGGTCACCGTCACTGCCCCGTGTGAGTCTAGGGGCTCGCCTGAATCAAGGCAGTCCCCCAAAGGTTCCCCCATCACACCCACCCCCAGCCCACATCTCGTGTACGTTTCGGGCACGCCAGGAGGTGGCTGGTCCCCCTTGCAGATGACCTTGATCGGTCGCTCCCAGACCCAGAGTGAGGCCAGGTGGCGCCAGGGGACCCCACCATGCCAGTGGCCCACACCCCAGGCCACGCGGCAGGACTGCGGACTGACCACGTGGTGTGATGAGTCGTCTGAGGAAGAGAGCAGGCGGCACACGCGGTCTCACCCAGCAACTCCCTGCACTCGATGCGGGCCACTGCGCATCTAAGAGGGGGCGGTCCCCCAAAATGAGTGGCGTGAGAAACCCGAGCCCCCGCCCCCCCGGGCTGTCCGTGGCCAGTGGCATACGATGGGGGGACAGACCTTGCCCACAGAGAGGGCGCAAACCCACACCGTCCTGGAGGGGAAAGGCCAGAGGAACACAGCAGTGCCGGGGGAGGGGCCCGGCTCAGCAGCTGCTCCCTCCACCCATGCTCGGACGGAGGCGCCCCACAAGCTCCCCGGCAAGAGGGAACAGCGCCAGGCCCAGCCCTGCAAGACCTGCAATTCCATCCCAAAGGGACAGGGCGCCCAAAGCGCTTTGGGCACCCCCGTTCTGATGCCCGTGGAGGCTGGCCCCAGGCTCACCGCACTGCGAGCCCCTGACGAGGGCAGGGGAGGGCCTGCCCCCACCCCTCGTGCCGCGTCGCCGCACATCACTCACCCTGCAAAGCTTCTTTGGCTCTGGCTAGCTCCTGCTCCTTCTGGGCCAGCTGGACCCTGAGCTCGGTGGCCGAGAGGACCTCGGAGGACTTGCCGCCTTGTGACTCCTCCAGGTCCTTCGTCAGCATCTCCTTCATCTGCCGGAGCAGGTGCACCTCCTCCTGCAGCCGGGACACCTCTTCCCGCAGCAGCACTGGGGGAGAAGGCACACGTTAGCGGGAGGGACGTGGCCCGCACGCGCTCACTTTTGGGGGCACTGTTCAGGGGGGTCTGTCCTGTTCACTCGATGCTGAGAGCCTTCCCTGCACATGTACAGGGAAGAGACACCCCCCCCCAGTCCCCACTTTAGCCCCAGTCCCAAGTCCCACCGCGTCCTGCAGCGCACACCCAGTGGGACCCCCCGCTGCCTGCACACTCTCTATAGCTCCCTGGCTGTTGTCACAGCACCGGGGAGTCCACGCCAGCGGGGATGGTCTTCCTCCCCCAAAGGCAGGGCAAGAAGGGGAGGGGGGTGCTGCCGCAGGCCCCATTATGCTCTGCCGGCACCATCTCACTGAGCCCTGCCAGGCCTGCGGCAGCGACACTCGACTCCCCTTTCATAGACCAGGAAGTCGAGGCTCAGGGAGGGGAAGTGACTCCCGAGGCCACAGGTCAGCAGGCAGCAGCGCTGGGTCGAGAGGCCACACTGGCCGACCCCACCACCCCGTCCCGCGGTCGCACGCGTGGGAGCAGCCCACAGAGCGCCGCTCACAGGACGCACGGCCTCCAGCAGCTGTGTGGACACAGGAGCCACTTACACCTGGACGAGCAGGAGACGGGGCCTGGGAGCAGTAACAGCTGCGGCTCCACAGGCCAAGTTTCCGTAACACACAGGCCCAACCCTTCACGGGACGAGTCCCCGGGGACGAGGCCAACGCGGAGCCGCTCAGCTGGGGCCCCTGGGAGGGCCCCAGAAGGCACGCCTCGTCCACAGGAGTCCAGAAGCTGCCCGGTCCTGCAGGCCGCACCAGGCCTGCTCAGCAGAGTGGCTGCAGATGGGGTGCCGCAGAGGGGACGGGAGCAGGCGGGGGAGCAGACCTTGATGTGACCCCCAGAAGAGCACATGTGCAAGACACCCCTTGACCTCTCAATTCATACGTTGAGACCTAATCCCCAGGGAGGCAGTATTTGGTGGTGAAGCCTCTGGAGGGGCTACGGTCACGAAGGTGAATTAGTCATGGAGTTATTGCCTTTATAAAGTGACCCCAGAGAGCTATCCTGCCTCTTCCCCAACCTGAGAACAGAGAGAGGACATTAAACTGTCTCCCAGCACCTTGACCTTGGACCTCCAGCCTCCAGAATTGTGGGGAAAACGTCTTGTGTGTGTAAGTCACTCAGGCTATGTGTTTCGTTATTGTAGTCCCGATGGACCAAGACAGTTTCCTCTCAATGCTCTCCAACCACCTCTCCTGCCAGGATCCCTTCCCACTCACCTGCACGGGAAGTCTATTTCATAATACAGTGCGAGAGACTGCTAACGACTGCCCATTTCTATTTATATTAGCAGGCAGGTGGAAGACAGGTTTGTTTCGGTTTGATTTTTTTAGGGGTGTGCCTACTGGGCTTCCTCGAACTGCCGGGAGGCAGTCACTGAAGCTGTTTACTGTGTCTACACAGAAGACAGAGGATTCCAGGAGATTTGGCTTCAAGTGCAACCCTGGCCGGACGGACACTGCCATGACCTTGAGCAAGGCCGGCCATTCCTCGGGTCTCGGCTGTCACGTACACAGCAAGAGGGGCACTCGGGTTACCAGATCTGGCAAAACAACCCAAGGCAAAACAGCCGAAGAAATCCTATACACAGTTAGGTTTGAACTTCAGCTAAAGCCAAGAACTTTTTACTGTAAATATGTCCCATGCAAAATCAGGAGATACTTTACTCAAAAGTTACCCATTGTTTATCTGAAATTCAAGTGCCTGGGCATGCTGTGTTTTATTAAGCAACTCCACTCCCGTCCCACTGGGATTTTGGTAGAATGAAAGGGGCCATCTCAAGAAAGGGTTTTGCCACAAAGGAGGTGGTGCGGGCACAGAATAGCCTGGCGCAGCCTTCGCTGCACTCCCGATGTAGATGAAAACGAAAACAAGGTGGCTGGCATCCTTCCTGGTTAACAGTGGCAAAGGTTGATGGCTCCCGTGCTGGCCTTTCAAACAGGTGTACCTGACACCTCAGCCCCGCCCTTTCGCTGGCCCTGAACAAGCAGGAGGGCGGGGACCAGGTGTGGCACGGGCAGGAGCCAGCTGTGTCTTAGAGACCAGGCTGGAAAAACAACTCTCTGCAAAGACAGGCTTGTCCAGGCTTCCTGAGCACACCTGCCCTGGCCGGGCGTGCTCACCCGGATGTCGCGCACCCTCACCTGTCCAGGGGCAGCCTGGGACTACTGATGGGCTCTGAGACCGTGGCAGACCTGCCTCTCCCTGGAAATGGGGTGACGGCACTAAGTGAGTTGTGCATAAAGCACGTAAACGTGCTCCAACGGTGAGCTCCATGTGCCAACGCACGCACAGACCCTCCCCTAAGCCTAGACGGGGGGGGCGGGGACACCACATCCCAAGGGAGGAATCAAGAGGCTGGAGCTGGAAGACTTGACTCTCCAGCAACGAGGAGGAGGTCCTACTTGCTGTGTGACCTTGGGCAAGTTACGGTCCCTTTCTGGGCCCCTGGACGAACCCACTCCTCGTGCACCGGTGAACGCCAGAGTAGACAGCAGGCCCGACTCTAGTCTTGACAGCCCTGCTCGGTGGGTGGCCGCTAGCCGCACTGTTCAAGCAAACAACTCGCTTCTCGGCTGCACAAAGCTCACATGCAGGAGACCAGCTCGCGCTGGACAGTGCTCCCTGCACCGCTTGGTCGCTGCAGCGGGCGCCGTCCGTGCTGGCGCCAGGAGAGGGAGAGAAGGGAGGAAAGTGCCATACGGGGCTGATGAGCACAGACAGAGTGGGCGCTGCCCAGGCCGCGGCCTCACCGGAAGCCTTTAGCCAACAGCAGTGCTGAGCCAGCCCGAGGAAGCAGCCACAGCCCCCGGAGAGCATCCCTGTCCGGGAGACGAAACGCACCTCTCTGTCCACAGTGGCCAAGCACCGGGCCCTGGGAGCTCGGGCAGCGGGTGGGCTTTGCTGGAAGGGCCCGGTGCCCGGTCCCGGCTCAGCGCAGCTGGGGGCAAGGAAGCCGGAAGCAAGTGCGGCCTGGGACACAGCCCTCCCCACCCCAGGGCGGCTGCTGGTTACTGAAGGTGTGGCCCTGGGTGCAGGCTTACTGGCAGGCAGGAAGGCAGAGGAGGCTCCCAGGGGCCGCTTCTC
The DNA here is from genome assembly GCA_019455555.1 of Galemys pyrenaicus. Lineage (NCBI taxonomy): Eukaryota > Metazoa > Chordata > Mammalia > Eulipotyphla > Talpidae > Galemys > Galemys pyrenaicus. The sequence continues at coordinate 6,704,127 of JAGFMF010012255.1, read as the reverse complement.
AAGGGCAAAGGGGGTGTAAAAAGGATCCCAGGGCAGCCCTGCCTTTCCCAGCATGTCCTTTGGTTTTCAGGACCAAGCAGTGCTGGTGTTTCAAGATGCCATTTCTCGGCCTGTCTTGCAGCTGGGGCTATCCACGGGACCCGGCTCTGGAGTGGGGAGGTGAAGGAAAGGGCCCCTGGGGTAGGCTGCCCTTTGAGAGAGAGGACGTTGTCCTTTACCCGAAGTCTCGCCTGGAATGTGGGCTGGCGGCTGGTGCTGCAGCCTTGTAACAAGGAGGCAACGTGCATGGGGCCCAAAACATTCCAAGGCGGGAAGACAGCTGTGGGGCCCACACAGCACACTGCAGCCCTGCACCTGCACCAAGTCCTGGGGCCGCGCCAGCCGGGGGCACAGGAGGTGCGAGTTCTGCATTCACGGGTCCAAGCCCTGCAGCCGGCCACGCAGGCCCTGCGAGGTTCAGACAGCTGCTGAGGGCCCGCAGCCCTGAGCCTGTGCTGCAGCCACTCAGCTGTGGAACCCCAGGAGCGGGAGGAGGGGGCAGTGGGGGGTGCAGAAGGGAGGCCGCTGCTGTGGCCGTGAGAGAGCCGAGTCTGTGGCTCTCCCCAGACTGGATTTTGTGAGCTCGCGGGGCGAGGGCGTGTGAGGAGGAGAGAAGGAAGTCACTTCCCATGACTTCACAGAACGTCCACCCTTGAACTGCCTGGCGGAGGCGCTGCGGGCCCAGCGGCCTCGGAGGTCCCAGGTGAGTGGTAAGCTTGTGGTCTCCGAGCCAGAGGTCTACACAAGGTCTACACTAGCACAACCACCGCCAGCCACGTGCCTCCTTTAACAACTCCCTGAAGCGTCTCTGTGCTCCAGGCACTGTGCTAAGTAATTGATGTGCCTGTACCACTTCAATCCTTACAGCAACCGCATGAGGCAGGACCTGCCACCTGCACCCCCATTTGACAGAGGGGGATGCTGAGGCCCAGAAGTTGGGGGACTCGAGCAGGGTCACAAAGAGCCGAGCCAGCATTTAAACCTGGTGGTCTCATTCCAGCGCCCCGGCCCCGACTCGTGGGCGATGCACCCGGCAGGAGGGGGGCAGCGTCTGTGGTGATGCAGGGTGCCCAGCGCCCGAGTGGGCTGCCAAGGTGGACGCAGCGAGGCAGGGCTGCCCCCCGCAGCGTCTCAGGTTAATGGGTCCCCGAGGCGGAGCCCGCCACACAGGACAGACACTCCCTGCCCGGCGCCCCGGGAGCTGCACGGTCCCTGGCCCCGGCAGGGCATGTTCCCATGCGGCTGGGCAGGAAGATGTGGTCACGGAGCCAGCCTGTCCCTTCCCGAGGGCATGAGCCCTGCTCCACTCAGGCCTGACGCCCAGCGCCCCCCCTCCCCCCGCCGCGGCTGTGGACTCTCGGCAGGCAGGGGCGCGGCGGCGCTGACGGAGGCAGAGGGGGCAGCAGCCGGGGTGTCTTGGTGCGCCCACTTCCTTGCTTTTGGACCTTTGGACAGATGACCCCTAAGCTTATCTGAAAATGGAGCCGAGACCAGTCTCCAGGCCTGCGGTAAACATTAAACAAAACAATCATCTAAGTGGAAACATTCCGGGAGGCCCTACCGGGGTCATGTGTTCTGGTCACGATGCTTATTACAGCGAGGGGTGAGCCTCCCGGATGTTGCGAGAAGGGCCTGGCCTCGGTCACCACCCCGCAGAGCCCGACCATGGGCCTCCCCACACGGGAGGGGGAGACAGGCTGGGGAGGAGGCTGAGCCACCCCTTTTCGGGAGTGGGGGAAGGTGGGCTTGGGCTGTGTGAGGTCAGCAAGTTCAGCTGGGGGACTCCCTGGCTGCCCATCATGCTGGACTTGACAAACTGCCCAGCATACACCTGTCCAAGCTCGCCCAACTCCAAGCGGATGCTTAACACCTGTGCATTCTGCTGTACGTGACACCTCAAGACAAATCTAAATAGTCTAAGCGTGCGGTACCTATGTCCACTATAAGCCTGTTCGAAGGCCCTCCGCCCAGCCCCACGGGCTCTGCAGGACTCAGCAGGAGGGCCTGGCCTGCACCCACCACCCTGGACACCTGGGACAAGCACGTGGCGACACCGGCCGCGTTTGCAGAGAGCCCCAGGCGTCACGCCCACGAGAGAGAACGTGAACGGGCCGTGATGGCCACTCGGAGGTCACTTCCAGATGCCGCTGGCAGTGTCTAACCCATCGGCGGCCAGGCACCCTGCTCCAGAGATGCCAGCTGACGGCCCTGCCAGACAAGCGGGGGTGCCAGACGCTGGGTCACACTTCCTCTCCCTGGACCGCACCCACCTGTGCGGGGCTGCGGCGACCCTGCTTGAGGTTCAGAGACAAGAGCATTAAGTTGGGGCGGAGGGTGCAGTCTGAGGGCTCTGGAGCCTCCTGACCACGGGCCGGTCCAGCAGCTCCTGGTGGGCAGTACCTGCTCGGAAGACACTGCAGCTGCCGGGATCGCTGCCGTTCCCGCTGTTACTGGGCTTGGGCCAGGTCAGGCGCAGGTGCAGCAGCCGAGCCCTCTGGGATGATGCCTGCTCTGAAAACCAGGACTAGAATTCCCTGGCAGGCTTAAAATGTCAAGACCGACGTATAGTGATTCCTAGATGCAAAAGCACTATTGAGTTTTGGGGGCTTCCTGGCCCCAAGACTAAGCAGTCACAGGACCGATGTATTGGTGTGCCCAAAGAAGCCAGACCCCAGCAGAGGGGCATCTGAAAAGCCAGCCTCAGGGGGCTGGCAGAGCCCTCGGCCCAGGGCGGGGTTGGGTCTTTGCCAGCCGGGTAAGGCCCCTACTCTGGCCGCAGTTTTGCTGGGCAGGGGTTGCCCTAGCCAGAGGAGGCTGGTTTGGGAGCCACTGATTCGGGGAGAGGCTCTAAGTCTCAATCCTAACTGGAGGGGAGGCCTCCAGTTTACACAAGAAATGGGGCCATGCACGGAGAGGCCATGCAGCTGGATGACCCGGCGGTCTGGCTGCAGGCCCTTCGCTGGCGATGACAGACCCTCCCTCCCCCGCCGAGGTGATCCTGGCGCTCCCTCACGGGGCCCACGGTGCAAGGCGAACAGGCCCAGGCCCCAAAGGGCCCCTGAGCACTCTGTCCGTGACCGGAACTGCCAGGTGGTTCAGAACATAGAGGTTTGCTGAGGAGCCGGAAGCACTGTCTGGGAAGAACAGCCCAGGGACATGCCGGCGGCCACCCTGGGGCTTCGGGGAAGGGGCGGGGAGCTGGCTCAGCCCCAGCACCGCTCAGCCTGGCCTTGCAGCTGAAAGCGGTCCTCACCGTGCATCCTGGGGCACCCCTGCATTCCCTTCCTCCTGGGCACCCTGTCCCGCTCCCTAGCCACCTGCAGGCAGAGTGACCCGCTGGACGGATGCAGGCCCTGCCCAGGCAGGCCAAGCTGGGACTGCAGTTTGCTGGAGGTTTCCATGTCCTCTGACCTTTGCTATTGTTCCTGACCCTGAAAACCTGGGGGTGGTGGCTCCAGGGCCGCTCACCAACTACATCAGATGCCGCCCGCCCCCCGCAGACCGCCAGGCCCCAGAGCCCTCCCAGGCCTGCGAAGCGCCTGGCTCTCAGGACACTGGGGCGGTGGGAACGGCAGGGACCTGGCCTGGCCGATGCGCCTTTGTCTTTTTCTCAGTATTTCACAGTAACTGTTTGTTCCTCGAGGTGCTGTTTAATCCGCCTTTCCTGCGGAGAGGGTCCAGCGCAGCCACTGGCCTGTGAACACGCCTTCCAACCAGACTTTCTGGGGCCCAACCGCCAAGCTAATAATCCTCTTCCAAAATCTTGGGGGTCCGTGGGAGAGCTCTGTCCACCAGGCTCCAACCCTAGGAATCTGACTCTCTCCCGGGGCAGGGCCTGCCCACGGGCTCTCCTCACCCTCACAAGCCGTGACTAGTACCAGGGCCGGCCTGGGGATGGGCCTCCGTCCTTGAGGGTGACAGTTACGGGCTCCAAAGGGCAGAGGACCCGGGAGGTTGAGAAAACTCCATCATCTCGGGCAGAATGAGGCTCAGTGCTGCGGAATGTGGGCCCAGCGGGAGACCGGCCTGACCTCTATAATAAGCTAGTGTTTGTCCCATGTCACTGCCCAGCCAGGCCGGACAGGACAGCCATCAGTAGCCTTTCCAGGCCATTGGCACTGACAGCCGGTGGGAAGCCACGGTCCCGTGGGAGCTGCAGAAGTCACAGAGGATTCTAGCTGCAGGAGGAAGGGGAGCCTCCTGTTACACCATCTCGCCAGGCCCCTGAGGGAGGCGGCAGCTATGACCGCTGGGTCCCAAGGCCCACACCCATCTGCTGGCTCAAGCAGGGGGTGGGAGATGAAAGGCCTCTTCTCAGGGCCTCCTCTGGCCCTGGCTGGGCACATTTCCTACTAGGGATGAGAAGCAGCACGCTGGGGCCAGTTCAAGGTGTCGGGTGAGCTGACAGCAGCCGTCTGGGACACCCTCTGGGTGCAAGGGGGCATCTTAGCGCCCTTGATAAGCAGACCTTCAAAGCTGCCGCCTCCTCTGGGATGCTGGCTCATCTGGCCTTGGCAAAGTTCATTATTCTCCCCTGCTTTGGATCGCGGGTCTTTCTAGCCATCTCCGCCCCCTTCTTTGACACAGCACCTCCATTTCCCATTGCAAATGGCCATTCTCAGGGCCTACAGTCCTGGGGAGGGATGTGAGCAGTCCAACCAATCAGAGTAGTGTCTGCACTGGGAGCCCCTCTGCTCTCTTTAATGACGGCCGTGAGGATGGAGCTGGAGATGCTACAGGCCTTCCTGCCACCCAGAGGAGAACACCAATAAAACAAACACTGACTGACCTGAGAAATGCCTGTGTCCTGGATCACACCATACCTGAAACCGGCTGGATCTTCAGTTACATGAACCTATACATTCTTAAGCCGGCTTGAGATATGTTTCATATTTATTGCAACTGAAAAAAGCGCTGGTAAAGTGCCTCTATCAGGGACAGTTTTATGGGCACGTCACAGCCCCACAAATTTAAAAGCCACCAGCTACATGAGACTAAACACTCCAAGTGACTGTTCTTGCTTCAGGAACTGGACGAGCAAAATGGACAGCGGTGTCTACCTCCACAAAACCAGCGAGCACCCACTGTGAGGGGCCTCCATTCTAGTTTGTCTTTGATACTGTGATTTACCCTCACCCCGACCCCGTCACCCTAAGAGGCACAAACTTTGAAGCTTGTGGCTTCAAGGTCATTTCTGGAACTTTCCTGCCTAATTAGCTATTTGCCTCTTCTCCCACCAGGAGGGGTTGCAAACCCAATCCTGAAGTCACCGGCCAGCGCCCACTCCTTTGGGGCACTGGCCCCGTGTCTGGCACTGAGCCTGGGCTCGCCGAGTCCCCTTGCCCAGGCGACGGGAGCAGCGCTGGCCTTCTCTCCACTCAGCACTTGCGGGAATGGAGGCTGGGCCAGGTTAACTGGCTTGTCTCAGGTCACAGACTGGTCCTGGAGGCACAGCCGGATCCCATCTCAGAGAGCTAACTGCAAAGTCCATGTTCTTAACTGGACCAGGCCCCCAGCCTGAAGTACCAGACTGGGTGCATTCCCAAACTAAATGCCAGGACAAAGAAGCTGGTGAATATGGGCTATTCAGAGATGAAAATGGGCTATTTTGGGAGCGCTGGTAAAAATGGCCAGGTCCCCCTCCTGGGCCTTGCAGCAAGCTCCTCCCTCCCAAGGCCTGTCCCACAGGGACGTATCCCAGGAGAGGGACTGCTGCCACCCTGGCTCTGTCCTCATCGAGTGTGATTCTCATGCCTCACCCCTCTTCCTTCCCCTTGGCTAAAAAAAAGCCCAGAACATGAAGAGGAACACAGGAGAAGCAGAATGTGCACTACACCCCCCAGCTCCTGACACCGCCCGGCCATGTAGAGAGAGCAGAGCACACGTAGCGGAGGAACCCACTTGACAGAGGTCTCGGCCCTGCAGGGAAGGCCCAGCCCGCCCCCCTCCCCGCCCTCTGAGTCAGCAGCACACACCTGTCCCAGCTCCCTCCTCCATTTCCACAATCTGAAGAAGGTAGGAGCTCTTCTCAGAGAGGGGTGCTCCTGGGTCCAGAGCCTGGGGGGTCGGGGCTCCCCCCAAGACTGGGCGGAGAGGAGACGCTTCTCTCCCCTTGAACAGCCAGTGACGCCCAGCAAAGGCTCCTGCAACCCACAACCTGGGCCGCGAGGCCATTGGCTGCCATGACCTGGGGCCGAGCTGGCACTGGGCCTGGAGCACTTTCTGCTCAGTCTCAGCCGTCAGCTCAGGGGTTACGTGCACGGAGACGCGCAGGGCAAGCCGTGTTGGCGGTTCCCGGTTACGCAGTGACGGGACGTGGGTGGTGAGGGCTCCGACATCGCCGCCACCCCAGGGCGGTGAGTCTGGAATTCCCGCATCCTAGATCCGTGTCGTGGACACGTCTGGGCTTCTAGAAAAATTTACCCCAAGCCCAGACTGCAGCCCAAACAGACAGCACACCTGGAGGACTCGGCGTCGGGCGTGGCTTCAGGAGGCCTCTGTGACGGCTGTTCCTACTGGCCCTCTGCTTCCTCGCCTGTGAAGTGGCCACGGCGGCGGTGAAGGATGGCTGGGCTAAGTCCTGGCCCTATCCGCAGCCCGTTGGGCCCAGGAGGCCGCTGCCCTGCCCTCGCGGGGAGGGGGCGAGGAGGTGTTAACAGCAGCCCTCTCCAGGGTGGGGGTGACAGTGTAGGGGTCACAGATTGTCAAGGCTCCAAGACAGGCCTGGGGCACGTGCAGGGTGCAGCCGCATGCTGGCAGGGGACTCTGGGCCTGGCCCACAGTGGGGGGGGCCGGAGGGGCCTCTGCCCTCACTGGTGGGGGCCCGGCCGAGCCTGTAGCACCAAGCCACAGAGCCCCTCCTGATCCCCTCCAGCCCCACCGGCAGCTGCCCCTCGAAGACGTAAAATGTGCTCTGCATTCTTCAAATGCTTCACTCATGAAAACCAGCACGGTTTTTGCCTTTCTAAATTGTTTAGCCATAAAGTCACTTACGAGACTCCCACCGCTGCTGCCCAGGTTGGGGGGCCAGCGGGGTGGGGGCCGGGAGGAGGCGCCCGCCAGCGGGGAGCCCACAGGGCTTTCCAGAAGGCGCCATCTGGGATTTTTCAGAGGGCCCCTGGGATCACAGCCTGGTGTCCTGAGGTGAAACTGGAGCCTCCCTCTGGAAGCCAAGCCCCGGCCAGTGGGGGCAGAGGGGAGGGCCCTTCCGGCCTCAGACATTTTCCCACACTCCAAGGGCGCCCCAGTTCCCAGTCAATGGAGGTAATTGGAAAATTACCTTCGGTTGAGAAAGAGCAGGCCCAGGCCACAGGGGGCTGTTTCGCAGGAAAATCAACCCTCTCCAGCACGCCTGGACTTCGGCAAGCCGTGGCTCAAGGCCTGGAGTCATGCCCCAAGTTCCAGGGATGGGAAATCTCCATGTGGGGCGCTGTCCTGTGCGTCCTCCCAGACACCTGGGTGGGGGCGGGTAGGACGTCTGCTTTGTGGAGGGAGACCCTTGGGCCCAGAGCAGGGCTCCCCGAGGAAGCACGGTGGCAAGGCCATCGGGCAGCCCTGATGGCCAGTCACCCCTTCCCAGGATGCTGTCTACCATGCTCCATGGCCACCCAGGTGTGCCAGCCAGCGGGCCTGGGGACCAGAACAAGAGGGCGCGCTGCAGCGGAATGCAGTGCTGAGCCTCTCCCTTCCCAGGCGCACCTCTCTACTGTGGAAGTCGCCCCCGAAGATGACAGGTGCTTTCTGTGCCCCTCAAGGAGAGCCGATGAGGCGCCAGGAGCTCCTCCACTCAGCCAGGTCGCTCAGGAGTCTGGGGTGTGTGAGTCTGCCCCCACTCCCCCCGACACACCAGCCGGGCTCTCCATTCACTCCACTGCCACTCACAGGGCTGGGGCATCCACAGTTTAGGGGTGCTCCATCCCACTGCCACAGGCCTGTGTGCTCAGAGCCTGAGACTTCAAAGCAGGAGAGAAACAGGGGCTCACATGGCACGCCCCCTTCCCTCAGGCTCAGGCTCCACCCTGCAGGCCTAGAAGGAACAGGACCCATTAGAAAGGCAGTGCACTGGGGAGTTGCCGCAGTGCGGTCTACAAACCAGACATACAATCAAGACGCAGAAAAATGTAGGGTATTTGGGGGTGGGAGGGAGGAGGAGGCTGGGGAGAACAAACCAAGCCGGAGTCACTGCTTGGCGGACGGGACCTTCTCCCCGCAGGAAAGGCCGGCCCCAGCCCAGGAGCCGTAGCGCGGACTGTGGCTTAGACAAACACTTGCTGAGCACCTTGACGAGGCAGGGCGGTCCATGCGGCTGGAATACGATGGGAACGGAGGCCTGGCTTCGAGTCCCAGCACTTACGAACACGCTGTGCCTCAGGCCCCTCACCTGGACAACGGGGCGATGTTAGTGGGGGTGAAATGAGCCCCAACCTGCGGACAGCACCGGGCACAGGCCAGTGCCGCACGCTCGCCAGTGCACCCCTCTGCAGCGCTGCAGCCCCTGCCTGGCAGCCTCGTCCCTGGACACCCGGGACTTCTGGAAGCTCCTGGTCCCCACCCCCAGGTAGAACGTTCTTTGCCGAGAGACTCCAGAGCCAGGCTTCTAACTGGAAAGTGACCGTGTGCTCCAAGTCTGGAGGCTGATGGGAAGTTCAGGTCTGTTTAGCTGCCCACGCCCTCTAATTGATGCGTGGAAAGGGGAGAGACGCACCTTGGACCCCTGCCAACCGGCCACCAAACAGTCCCCCCCGCCTGTCTGGCCCACTCGCTCCACCAACACTGTACAAAGGTCAAGCGCTTGTTCTCTGCACGCTGCCTGCGCCTGGGAGAGCAGAGGGGAAACTATGCGAAAAATGTAAATTGAAAAAAACCGCATGGCATGCCACCTCTCCCCACCCACGCCACGCCACGCCACGCACATGCAGCCGACGGGACAGAACACACAAACATGTCCCAGCACCGAGTTTTAGAAACTGGGAGGACAAAGCGGTGATGCAGACTTTTCATTCGAGGTGACCAGCTCCAGGCTGTTTTCCTGGGAGAAAGACCGTGACCTACACAGGGAACTCTCTTGCAAGAACAGCATCCTTCTAGGTCTTTCTGGAACGCCTCCTGACAGGACACACATATCATGTGCCCCAGCGCCAAGCACAAGTCTGGCCCGGAAGCTAATAGCCCGAACAGTTCTGGGCACAGGCACGAGGCAGGAGGTGCAGAGGCCAAGGCTGCCGGGAGCACGGTCTCCAGCCAGAGGGGCTCTCAGTGCCCGGCATGTTCTCTCCTGAGGAGTCACTCTTCCCCACTGCCCCTCGGGTTCCAGCCGAGAGATAACCACGCCAACTAAGGACTGGCAGGGTCTGGTGTTGGCTACAAAAGCAGAGTCCAGCTCGGCCAGGGGACCCGGGCCACAGCAAGAGCAGAGTCACTGGCTGCCAACAGCTTGGAGCAGGTCACGGGCTTCTCCTCTGTCCATAGAGTTTACTCCCAAAAGCCAGCCTCTTGGTGCCCTACTCTCTTGAGCTGAGCTTCTAGCACTTTGCTCTTTCAAACCTCAAACCTGGCACATGCAGGCCTCGGGCAGGGAGGGGCCTTTCTCCTGATATAGGTCACTTGTGGCTGCTTTAGGAAGGATATGTATAACTTAGGCATATAGACTGTCAGGGAGGCAGATGTAAAACAAGACACACACACACACACACACACACACACACACACACCTTCCCCCAGTCTGTGGATGCTTCAGAACTGCTTTCTTGGGTGGGCAAAGGAGCAAAAAATTAGCCCACAGAAGTAAGTATCCTAACCAGAAGCAAGTGTTTGCACTGAACTGGACTTGTAACAAGAGAAGCTCCGTGTCCTGGGGCCTGCTCTGAAATGAGACTGATTACAGCCTGGCCGGTGAGCGCAGCCCAGCTCCAGCAGCGGAGGGCACAGAGCTGCAGATGTCCCAGGCACCCACACCCCATGCAAGCTTCGATTATTCTTCAGCTGGGGGCCCAGGACAATGAAATCCCCAACTCAAGAGGCCAGTGGCGAGGGGACTGCTGCCCTTGGGCCCTTCCCCAGGTGAGTGTACAGCACAGGCTCCCCAAAGTCCAGGGCCAGGGCGTTTTCAGTTCAAAGTCTTATAGTAATCATGAAAATTAACCCAGGATAACCCCGTGGCCCAGGAAATTGTTCCTGCTCCTGATCTCTGGAGAAAGCTATAAATCTCCTATCAAATTAGCATTTTCTCTGCATGCACACCGCAAAAAGCTAATTTGGGGGAAGTTATGGGGAAGAAAACAGACCCCCAACCTAGGCTGTTCTGGCTTAGAAGGAAGGCAGCTGACTCAAGTTAAACATTTCCAGGCAGAGAAATTCAATCTCCCTTTCCAACTGGTCGGCAGTTAATGTATTGTTTCCTCTCCACCTCCACCCTCTGCTTTTTAGAATCTTTTGGTGGAATGCAAAAGTTCACAGGACCCTCTGCGAAGAGGCAAATGCCCTTTTTCGGCCATGGCCAAAGGACTCTGTGAATTAGTCACCAGCTGTCTTTGGGTTCCTTTGGACCTAAAGGCTGTCAGCATGGGGGTGGGGGCACAGGGCGGGCTGCAGAAAAGAAGCATCTTCATTTTGCAGCGCTGGCGCAGGCTATGGTGCCAGCTCTACATGCCCAAATAGCATTCCACGGAGTTTTTAGCTCCCCTCTCCCTGCCTGCTTGGGGGGGGGGGGGCGCCTGGTATCCTCAGGCTCCTGCTGAGTCCTCTTAAACATCAGGAGAGCCAGGAGACACCACTCAGTCTGGGGAACAGGGTTCCGTGGCTTGTTCCAGGAGGATTTGGTTCCAAAGGCTCTCCACCCTCACAAAGGGCTCTCGGTGGGGTGTGGGAGAGCCAAGGCTGGTCGGGCTGGGGTGGGCATTGAGGCAAGATGCCTGGCCCACTCATTCAGCCCATCTGCCCTGCCCGGCTGGGGGAAAGCCAACAGGAGTTAGGACCCTGGTCCAGGAAGGTTTATGGTGGATTCACGTGTTGACGGCTCTGTCTTGGGCCAGCGGGGTTGTCACGTTGAGGAGACAGATTTAGTGCGTAAGATCCTCGAATGGCAGGGCACAGGCTCAAGAGGACGCGGCAATGAGGCTGGGGTTTGGCTCAATATAAAGGTGAGCGCACGCTTAAAACAGTCAAAAACTGAGGGGGCCGCCTGGATAGCAAGTGAGTTTCCAAGCCCTGAAGGCATCCAAGCCCTGGACAGGACCTAAGCCTGCAGGACAGGACCTAAGGCTTTAATTGGTCTTTCTTGCCCCAAACTCCCGGTAACAGCCCCCTATCCCCCCAGTCCCGGAAGGAAGCGGCTCTAAGCAGGTTCCCGCCCGCGTTTACAGATGCAGCTGATTGGACCAGGATGGTCACCTGATCGAGGGCCGGCCAACTCATTGGCTAGACAGGGACCAATCAGTTTCTCTGTCTCCCAAGCATGGAAGAGGTTGAAAATTGCTACACGAGAGGGCCGGGGTCCACAGCCTCAGAGCAAAGCAGAGCAGGGGAAGCTGGGGGGTGGATATAAGAGGGAATGGGGTGGGGCGAGAGGGCAGGCCCCAGGCTCCCAGCATTCTGTTCTTGCCCCTCTACCCCACCTGGCTGTGGAGTCCTTACAGCAACCCCCTTTGAATTGAGCTTCTTAGAGGGAACGCCTGCTTTTCACACCTGTGACACCAGAGCAAGCCCCCGCTGGGAAGGTGACGCCCTGCGGGATGGCCAGGCGGGCAGAGGCTCAGCCACTGGCATCCCTGAGCCTGTGAAGGGGACCCAGCCCTAGGACTGCCCAAGGCCAACTCCTCTCTGACTCTGGGGCTCACACATAGTCCATCTCTCCTGCCTCCACGCCTTCACTGCTCAGCCCAGGCCGGGACTTGGCATACACCTTGAACAGTCAGGGCCATGTTCTCAATATCCAGGCAGCAGGCACCCCACCCCCGCCCCTATAGAAAGGCACCTCCAGTATTGCCGATGCGATCCCATGCTTAACCAACATCATTTCGTCCTTCATATAATAGAGCTTATCAATAAAGCAGCAACCCCACTCCTTCCGCCCTTACTATGCCAGCGCTGCAGAGTGGACTAGGTCCTTCTCATTTTACAAGAGGAGGAACGAGAGGCTCAGGAAGATTAAGCAGCATGCCCAGGAGCCTCCAGGGTGGGCTTCCTGCAACTCATAAGTCTCTGACAAACTGCCGCCAGATGCTGCCTGAGCGGGGGCAGAGCCCGAGCAGATGCTCTGTCCAGAGAGCTCGCCCGTCAAGACCCCCCTCTGCCCCCACCCAGCACTTCCTCTTACAGATCACTGACTCGTCCCACTTGGGCATCTCTCTGATGAACCTTGTGTGACCCAGTGCCCATTTTAGCACAAAGCGAATACAAGCGATGTTTACCGAGCACCTACTATGTGTCCAGCACCGCTGAGCAGAGGTCATCTCATTTAGTCTCTACAGAATCCCTACTGTAGGAATAGCAGCCCCAATTCACAGATGGAGACACTGAGGCCCAAAGGTGTTCAGCAGCTTGGAATGATCCAGACCCAGGCAGTCTGGCTTTATAGCCCCAAGCGCCTGGTACAGTCTCACATTTAGAGCTCAGGTCTGGGTATCTATATATATCTTTTTAAAGATTTTATTTATTTGTGCATACAAGAGCTGGGGTACAGGCCAGAGGCGCAGGAGGTGAGAGGATTCACTAGAGACAGAGTGGGGAACAGAACGGGCAGATGGACCGAAACACACTGCTGAGGGGAGCAGCAGGTGAGGCAGGAGAGGTCTGCTGCACCATGTGGGTCCCCTCCCTGGCCGGGGATCGAACCCATGCTGCAGTGGCTGCGGAAGCTCCACAGTGTGGTGCTCAACCCCTTGTGCCACCAGGGAGGCCCTGGGCATCTGTCTTAACATAGGGGCTCAGGCTCCTCCCCAAATGAGATGGTAGCACCTTTGCTCTAAATGACGCCAGGTACAAAGGCAACCCCACTGGGACCTTTTGCTAAATTCTTAGCTTCCTGGGCTGCCCATGGCCTGCCCTGCGGTGAGGAGGCGGCATCTGCCTGCTGTGTAGTATCCAAGTCGCCTCTCAGGGGAATCAATTAGGGTTTTCCAGGGAGAAGGCTAAGCCTGGAAAATCTGACTCCTGATGGGAACGTAGAGAGAAGCCAGTGGCTGTCTGGCGTGCCCAAGGCACTAGCTGCTGCCACGGCCCTGGCGTGCTTAGCAATAGCTGCGCTGTGGCAGGAGGCTAGTGATAAGGACATCACAGCACACATTTATGGCAACCCGTGAGGAAGCAGGCACCTGGGGACAGGGGTGCTGATTCAACCCCAGCCAGACCCCATATGCAGAAAGGAACAGATCCAGGGTCCTCCTCCAAGCCCTCCCGGGACAAGTGTGATAAAAGAAGAGTAAACTGGATGAGAGAGAAAGCAAGGGCCCTGACTACTGACAACTAGGACATAGCAGACAAAGTCCGAGACATGCAACTCTCTTGTCCTTGAAGATAGAGCAGGCAGGGGAAAGGGAGAAGACTAAGCCACCAAAGAGAAAACTGAGCCCCTCCCTGAGGTCTAGAACAAGGGCCCAGCCCACAGTAGGTGCTCAATAAATCTGCAATACAGTGAACCAGGTCTACAGCCAAGGCTTCCCCTTGAATTTCGCAAGACCTAGCCAGAGGTGCAAACACACTTGCTTATGGAATAACCTTCACGCTCTGCAGGGGACACCTTGCATCTGCCTCCCAGTTTCTACTCCCAGAGATGAATGTTCTCTCTGACCTTCCTTTGGGAAATACCCCACAAGCGTTACTGTAATCTTCCCCAGAGAAGGGGACATGACTCAGGCTTGGCCAGTCAGTGTGGTTTAAGCCACCAATTAAATGGTTCAAAGCTCTCACACGATTGATGCAAAGCCAACAAGACCCAGTCCTGGGATTTCTGCTGGAAATAATGAGAATGAAGGATTCTGTATGCTGCAGTCCTAAACCACAAATATTGTTTAATTGCATTAGGAATCATTCCTGCCACCACAAAGGATGAAACCAAGTAATCAAAAGGAGAGTTGGAAGAGGACATCATTTGAGCCCCTGGATGCAACTATGCCTGAAGCCAGCCTTTCTCTGATCATTTCAGTTATACAGATCTATTCATTTCCCTTTTTATGAGTCAATTCCAGTTGTGTTTCTACCATTTGAGACTCAAATAGTCCTCTAACAACATGACTACCTTTTTGGGCAGAAGGTAGGATGTACAGACAGTGCAAAGTTGGTCTTTTCATTAATACACAGTTATTGGGCACTAAGCATGGAACTTTCTGAGACTGACCCCACATGATGATGGTGCTCAGGCTGCACGACCTCAAGGGTGAACATGATTTGTCACCAGACCCTCCTATGAGCTCTGTTATCTTTGAGGGGTGAAGGTCAAGAGCAGTAGGGATACCCACAGCGCTGGGAGGGGACCTGTTGTTGGGGATGCCTGTGCTAGGCTCCCCCACGCCAGGCCCTCTGGCTGGAGTTCCCGAGTAGCCCCACAACCCTCCTCCTTCACAAGGGCCTGGCCCAGCTCAGGGAGGTAGCCCGAAGGAGCTCCCCTGGGGCGGAGGGGCAGCCTTATGGAATGGTGGCCACCTCGGGCTCCACGTGGGCCCCTGAGTTGCATCTTGTCTCTTCTGCTTCCTGGCTCTGTGGCCTGGGGCAAGTGCAAATCTCCCTGTGCTTCAGTTATTTAATCTTTAAAATGGGGTGATTAACGTAGCACTAATTTATTTGGGTGGTTTAGTGCCGGCAGCCTGCCAAAGCCCCTTTCTGGTTCCCTTGCGTGATTTTCATGCATCGCCGTCAGATGTGACGTCATTTCCGGTGACGTCGTAGGAGAACTAAGACTCCCTCCATGCACACAACCACTTTCAACCCTGGTTCATTCACCACAGTGGCCAGTGTCTGCAAAGTTCCCCATGAACAGGATGCAGGGCAGTGCCCCAGAAAGCCAGTTTGCTGGCCCAGCAAGTCAGCCCAGGAAACAGGAAGGTGGAGCTGGCACCAGACCAGCAAGATGACCTCTGTTCCCAGACTGAGGCCCAGGCACTTTGGTGAGGGAGTCACACAGGGACACATGGATTTGAGGAGTCCCTGATGTCCACCCCAACAGCCTGGCAGGAAGCCAGGGGAAGGGAGCTGCTGGCCATTCAAACACCCTGCAGCTGCCCACGCGCCCAGGCACGCTGCCCCTAGCCGTTCCGGAGGGGAGTCCAGGAAACTCTCTTGAAGGGTCCTTCCAGCTATACGTGCGGCTTCAGGAGACTCGCGCCCACAGCAATGCAAGGACTAAGCATAGAAGGGGTGGAATTAGCAAAAAGGGCTCTGCAGGGGCCTGGGGTCCCAGGATGGGGTGGAATTCGGACTCGTACAGGGTGCTGAGGTAGCAGAGCTAAGAGAGAGAGGAGACCAGGGGAAGGGATGAGCTGGGCGGTCCAGGGGCCAGTGAGGAGACCCTGAGTGCCTCAAAGGGGGTGTCAGTCATTTAGGGTTCCCAGAACCCCTTCCAGGTCAGGTGTTCAACACCCACCAGCTGATGAACCAGGAGCCTTGTGTCGGGGCAGGGGCAGTAGAGGGAAGCACCCTTTTAGTTCAAGTTAAAGGTTCTGGACTGAAAACCCCTCCTCCGGAACATGAGCCTCTCGAGGGCCGCTTCAGCTTGTCAGCACTGAGCACCTGGCTGCGGTGTGGGGTGCTCCCCCCGGAGCAGTAAGTGAATAAGGGGAAGGCACCTGCAGTGGAGACGCCCCCGTCAACCGATGCCCCAGACGTAGATGAGCTGAGAGTGACGGCAGGGCCCGAAGGTCGGTGTGACAAGGTCAGGGGCTCGCAGGGGGCTCCTCAGTTGTTGGGGGACGACTGCTGGGCGGGGGGGTCGCTATCCACACCGCAAGCCACTCTGGAGGGCGACCGACGGACTGATGTGGGGCTTTCGGTGCAAAAACCAAGAACGTTGCGGGTGTACCAGGATGGCTGGGTGACTCGGGGTGCAGGTCAGCCCTCACCAGCACCCCAGAGGGAGGGAACAAGGTCACCGGAGACACCGGCCACGGTGGCAAGGCGCTCGGAGGGAGCGGGCACGGCGCGGCTGTGAGTGGAGCTGGCTGGAGGGTGAGGCCCGCCTGCTGGGGCAGGGAAGCCGAGGCTCAGTGACCTGCGGGACGGCTCCTCTGTGCCCCAGGACCCCCTGGGCTGGCCAGTTCGGCTCAGCGTGGCCGGGGCCCTGCCATCTGGGCACCCAGGGAAGACGCGAAACAGGTGCTGTCTGCTGGGCCGGTGAGCCTGGCCAGGGAGGCAGTGGAGGTCCTGCCCCCTGTGAGGTTGGGGAGCCCGGGAAAGTGGGCCCATCCGTCCCACGGCTACTCTGAGATCCAGGCCGGGGGGCGAGCAGGCGGCTACCACCTGGGACACCGGGAGACAGGGCGGGGTGGGGCTGCTGCTGGCCGCTGCTCTGCTGGCCTCCCTTACCACCCCTTTCCAGCCGCTCCTGGGGCCCCAGACCCTACGCTGTGCGAGGCAGATGGCTCCTCCACAGCAAGCCCAGCAGTGTTGGGAAGGAGGTGGGGGAGGGGACTTACGAGAGGGGATTGCAGGAAATACCCAAATGGAAGGCGGGTCTTGCTCACAGACTACTGCTGAGCTGTAGCTCTACCTGCGCCACCTGGGAGGCTCGCTAAGACCCGGTCGCTGCGCCCGCCTGTGTTTCTGATTCTGCAGGTCTGGGGGGCGGAGAATCTTCATCTCTAACCAGTTCGTGGCTGAGGCTGGTGTTCTGGTCTTGGCACCTGTCTGGAGAACTGGTCAGCCCAGGTGGTCACGGGGAGCAGGTGGGGGCCAAGACACGGGGCACTGCCAGGCCCCTGCAGGCTGGGAAGCCTCGTAATGCTGGAAGGTGCTGGAGGCCACGAGCCTCGAGCCTCGAAGCCTGCTGGGAATGGAGGGAACTGCTTGAAATGCAGATTCCTGCCTGGGCCCATCCTGGGTATTGCTGCTGTTCGGGGCTAGGATGTTTGCTGTTCCTGGGGTCTGGGAACTTAAAAACCACAACAAGCTCCTGCGTGATTCCAACGCAGGCTGCATGGAGAAGCTCCGCGGAAACACAAACACCTCGGGCTTTACGAGCTGTGACTGATCTTAGAAACATCTGCAGCCTCCTGTCCCATATAGGACCAGCTGCCTCTAGCCACGTGTGGCCTCTCCCCATCAAGCCAGAATTCAGATTCAGTTCTACTCGTTACACTGCAGATTCGGTGTTACTGCGCTGGCAGGCACAGGGTAGAACATTCGCCACCTGCAGAAGTGCTGTCAGACATCCCTGCCCAGAAAGATCACATGTGTCTGCCTCGGTTTCCCCTTCTAGAAAAAGGGGTTCCTCCCGGGTCTTTCCTGGGTGTATAGACTCCACCCCAGAAGACAATTCTCTCCCACACTCAAAGACACCCCCCCACCCATGCGCCTGCTGGTGGGAGGGGCAGCCCAGCTTCGGGCATCCACCTCTGCCCCAGGGCCAAGAAGGAGGAGGGCCCTGGGGAAGGAATGTCAAGGACGTAAGCTGTAAGCTTCACTCCAGGTTGGCAGGTGGTGGGCCAGAAAGGCCCTAGAAGGGTCCAGGATGGTGCCGGCTAGTGCTATGGAATCCGCGCAAGCCCCAAGGCACCGGCTGGGAGGGTCAAGGGTTCGATGCCAGGGCAGTCTGGCAAAAGGGCAGTGGTCATGGAGGGCGGTGGCTCTGGGTCAGCAATGACCATCAGCCTCCATCAGCCCGAAGCCCACAGGCCGCAGGGACTCCTGGGGCTTGCAGATGGCGACGGCCTCAGGCAGCAGAGTCAAAGGCTGGAAGGGCCTCTGTTTTGCAAGGGGAGTGGAGATCCCAGAACCCAGGACCCTCAGCCAGGGGCAGGCGGCGGGTCAGAAGCGCAGGGTCTGGCCAGCACGTGCGGTTCTGTTTCTGTGCCGCGCCCGGGACAGGTAGGTGCAGACACAGCGGAGCGGGCCACAGGCCGGCTGGGGCGGGGGGCCTGCTGTTCAGTGGGTGCAGTTCCAGTCTAGGATGATGAGGATGTTCTGGAAATGCAGAGTGAGGGTAGTTGCATCGGCGTGGGAGAGGCCACGGGAAGGTAAAAATGGTTAAAATGGCAACTTTGATGTTTTGTTCATTTTACTGCCAAACGCAAAGGGGAAGGTCCCGGGCTCCACCCCGGACCTGGGGAGTCGACCTCAGAGATGGGCCCCAGACTGCATTGGAGCCTAGTGACCCCAGGACTGGGCTCTGTGCCTGCCCCTCATGCAGGCCCCTTGGCCTCCCGCTGGGGAAAGGCGCTGACAAAGCCCTTCAGGATATAAAGCCCCCAAGGGCCCCTATACACGTGGACAGGTGACAGCTGGGCCAGCACCCCGGGGCAGGGGCGGCTAGGGGTGGGGCGGCAGCCGCACTGGCACGGTTGGCATCAGGCCTGAAGAATCTGGGGATTCAAAGGCGAGAGAGTGGTCTCCCAGGTCCCCCCAGCACCAGCCCGGAGTGGGGTGCCTCTTTGGGCTGTGAGACAGGCGTCCTGAGGCAAAGACAGAGCTGCCTTGGGGAGGCCCCTCACCGCTGGACAGGCCTGCGCGGTGCACAGGACGGAGATGCAAGTGTCTAATAAACTCCAAGAACACGTGCCCGGAGGGCAGGGCTGGACCCGAAAGAGAAAAAAAACGGGATTTAACTGTTCTGCTGTGGATCTGCTGTCCAGCGGGGGGCAGGAAAGGCTGCCGCTAAGGATGATTTGGGGACGCAGCGAGTAAGCCAGCCAAGCACATGGGGGCCCCTCGTCTCTTCCTCTGTGATTAACCTGACCCCGGAAAGGCACACGGCAGAGGCTCTCAAAGCCTGGCCCACGCGAGGCACCTGGCGAAAACACAGACAGTTGGGCCCACCCACAGGCCAAGGACTCACAAGGTGGTGCCTGAGAACATGCCTTCACAAGCACCCCGGGCCACTGTCACCCCCCAACATGAAGCCCCCTTTGACGGGTCAGGAGTTGGGGATGGTGAAAAGGTAAGAAACACACATGCCTTGGAGAGTTTTTCGCTGGCCCTGGGAACTACCCCATAATACCTATCGAACATCCTGCCGCCTCTGGTCACTCCGGGCCTCAGTTTCCTCGCCCTGTAAAGGGAGTGAACAGACCTCATCCTTGCCAAGCTCCCCCTCAGGGCACGCCACGCGGCTCCCAAAGGGCCAGAGTGTGGCCTCCAGCCACAGGCAGCTGGCCTCTTTGGGTCCTGGCTGGGCTGGAGTGCTGGAGCCGAATCTCCTGGAGCACAGGGAATCTTCGAGGCCCCTGGGCCCTGGCTCCCAGCTACTTCTGGCCAGTTGGGAGCCAGTGTGCCAGAGATGCCAGGGAGAAACTCCCTGGCTCCCGGCACTGCAGCCTCTGCTCTGTGCCCTGGCGGCCCCTGGGTAATCATCAGCTGAAGAAAACCACGGGGGAGAAGCAGTGGTCCGGGGGCAGGCAGGCAGCAGCCTGGCCACTTCCAACCTTGACCATCTATCTCCTCTGTAAGACTGGGGGGTGGGGTGGGTGCCAGCTGCCTGACCAGGGAGGGGAAAGCCACAGAACAGGTAGCAAAGCCCTTGGGTCCCGGGCCAGCCCTCAGCCAACGACTCCTCATTATCAACAGGACCTCACTTGTGAACTGCAACTGAATTGTGTAACTGCGACTCACGCATGGATGCCTGGGTGCACAGGGCTTCCAAGTCAGGAGAGGCTGGCAAGGCAGGCTGTGAGGTGAGGGAATAAGGTACAGGGATGAGCAGCTGTTGTTTTCACTTTTCTCCAAGCCCCCAGGGAGAGCTTTCCAAAGCTTCTGAACAATTAAAAGGTGCTGAACACGTTCAATGCCTATGGTAAAGTTACAGCCCAAAGTAGCTGGGAGCCCCGCCAGACTCCAAATCCCAGCAGCGAAAAAAGACAGTCAGCACCTGCAGCTCAGCCACCAGATGGGGGGTGTTGCCCTAGAGGTCCCCAAAGCCCAGCATCGAGACCCAGGGTGCATAGGCTCGCCACCCCTGCACCCACCAGATTCCTTTCTCAGTCCAGATCAGCAACACCCAGTTCAGGGACTGGGACGCCACTGCAAACCACCTACCGTTCACAAGTTTCTGGCTGTTAATCTCTCCTAACGTGGGGGCCGCTGGAGGACTCGTGGGACTAACGTCGCTTAGGAAGGGCACCGAGACACTGTCACCGTCAGCGTCTTCCAACCGGCTCCTCTTGAAGGCATCCAAACAGCAGACCAGCGAAAGCCTCAGGTCCCCACCTTCATGGTGGCTGCTGCAGGGGGCACAGAGGGGGGGGTCCTCGGGAGCAGGTGGCGACCCCGACTGCTCCCCTCTCCGGCAGACATTCATCTGACGCGCTCAGCGTGCAATGCGTGCAAGGCGAGTACATTCATAAAAAATAGCTACACACACACCTGGTAACCACAGCGCGTCCTCTCTGGAGTATTACGACCCGTGACTCAGAGCAAACATGGCATCCCCACGGCGCTGCCTGGACAAGCTGAGCGCTCCGTGTGTGGGGCGTGCTTATCTGCTGGGGCTAAAACCCCAGGCCTTGCCCACTTTCGCCACCCGGCCATGCCAAGAGGGGGAGGCTGAATCCAGGGTCTAGGTCTGCGCTCTCCCGTGAGGACACACACGCGTCGTTCTGGGGCGCTTTTCCCATTGTGTTTCTGGGGCCCTGGGCATCCGTCTAGAGAGCTCAACTGGTATGTTACAGAGAACATGAAGAGCGCTGAGTGACCCTTACAGAAATCTCCTGATGACCCCAAGGCCAGCTAAGCAGCTAGGAGTCCTTCAGAATCTACCACCTGTCTCCTCAAATCCCAATATAGCGAACCTCACAAAAAATGTAAAACTTGACACATGCCTTCACTGACGTTTTTGGGACTATGGAAAAGTGGAAACCCACTCACCCCAAGCCCCATGGCTATGAGGGGCACTGACCACACAGATCGTGACTCAACAACTCTGGGGTGGGCAACACGATCCCATTTTATAGATAGGTAAACTGAGGCTCGGGCATCGAGTAGCTTCCTCGGGGAAGTGACGTAGCTAGTCAGAAGCAGAGCTGACACATTCAGCCTGGTGTGTCTGATTCCAGAGCTGGTGCCCTAAACCCACGATGGGAGCCGCCCATCCCAGCAGAAGGAGCGCGCAATCCCACAGGTGGAGGTACTGGGCCCCGGACTCTTCCCGCGGATAACCAGTCTGCGTTTACTGCAGGGCCAGTGGGTCACTCTGGATTGTTTACTCCAGGGTCACTCTGGATTGTTCAGCGCAGTCAAGTCTTCCAAGGTCCCCGTGCCACAAGGAAACTCACTAAATCCTCAGAGGCCTGGCATGTTGCTCCTGAGGGCATCAGTTCCTGCTTGGAGATTTACTGCCCCCACCCCCAGGAAATCACTTCCGGAAGAGCTAACTGAAAGCCAGGCCGTGCTGAAATGGCTAAAGGCACCGAGATAAGCACATGGTTGAATTGCTTAAAACAAGGAATGTCAAAGAGAGGACAAATCTCCTTTCTTGGAAAGATAAAAATGTCAAGAAAACAATGTGGGTCTGAAACTGAATTGGGTCTCCTTGCTAGGATGCCCGCAAGGCCCTTGCCCCTGTTCTGAAGTCTGCCGTCTGGGATCAGAGCTGTGCAACCTCAGGCAAGTCACTAAACTTCTCTGAGCACCAGCCTCCCCATCTGCGTTGGGGTTAACAACTGCACGCGCTCTCATTCCACCCGGGTCACCATTGGACTGACGAGATAAGGCACAGCCTTTGGTCACCACCATGGCTGGCTCTGGCCCCACGCTGGGAGACAGGACATAAAGATGCCCGAGAGCCCTGGTCCCCTTCTTCAAGGACCTGCTGTGAGGGAACAGAGCAAGAGAAGGGAGGCACATGCGTGATCAACAGGGCATGAAGAGGCTCCAGAAGGCTTTGAAAACTTAGGAAAGCTATGGTGTCTGCATGGGCTGGAGGCGGGGCCGGCAGGGGTGGGGGTTCCAGAGATGGACAGAGAGGCTGTCCAGGCTACAAAGACACTAATTTGCCAAAATGACTTGATTCCTTTAGCTGATGAGGCGAACCACCTTCTTGCCTCCAGGGACTTGGCACCCACATGCCTCGCTTCATTCTCAAGGGTATCCACTCTGACCCTCCCCCCCAATGCCAACTGGCACCTGCCCCCCTCTCGCTAACCCCTCACCTGGCTTCATCCTCCTGCAAAGCATTCACCATCCCCTGACACGTCCTGAGTGGATTTGCCTACTGGAAGTCTCCTCCCACTGAACATAAGCTCCATGGAAACCAGGGCCGCGGTTGTCTGGTTTGCTGCCATGTCCCTGGCAGCTGCAACAGTGCCTGGCAGGAGCGGATATTCAAGAAATGCAACGGAACGCATGGACAGCCCAGAATAGCATCGTTCACGCTCTCAACGCAAGAACCCTCAGTGCTACCTGGTTCACTCTGCAGGGGAGGCTCTGGAATGATGCCCCCCATAAGACGGAGTGTTTCCAATAAGGAAACTGATTAGAGTACCTCAAGGTCAAACAGATTGGGGGTAGACCCAACAGTGTTCAATTTCTACCCCTTCTGCTCTTGATCCAGTACCCCTCCCCTGGATGTGGCCACACCCTACAGCCCAGAGCTGTCCCCACCCTGGCCGGTCGCCCTGCCGATCCAAGGATGCCCCCTACGAGCGACACGCAGATGTCCAGGCCCCCATTCCACCACGCAGGCCTCCCCTCCCCTCCTCACGCCTCTGAGCGCCAACCCCAGACCCCCGGGGCACCTCTTTCAGCCCCTTCGACGGGTATCACGTTCAGCAGGCGACCAGCATGCTGGGATTCTGGGATAAGTCATCTCACCATGTCACTAAAATGTTTATTGCAGCAGTAATTTCAGAGTATGGTTCCAAGTCCGAAAAATTCCCATTTCCTCCCAGGGGTAAAGTCCTCCCAAGAGCCGATGACGAAGAGCACCATCCTCTGAAAGTTCTCACAAAGCCTCTGGTGGTTCTAAGAGCCACAGACCAGAGGAGGTGACGAAGGTGGGGCGGAGAGAACGCAAAACTTTCTGACTCAGCAGCTGGTTGGGTCCTGCCTCATGCGGGTGACGCCATCGGAAAGGGTATCTCTGCCATTCCCTGCCCTAAAGGGACACACCTCTAGGGCCACCAGAATACCCTCCCCCTCAACACACAGGCGTTCCTTGGCTACACCAGGTTATTAGGATATTGTTGTTAGGAACACACAGTGGAGTCCTACAGACACAAAGTAAACAGCTCTATCTCCGCCCAGCCATCTTCAACACATGTTTACTACATAATAACAACTTCCACAGGCACAAGTCAGCCTTGGCTCACTGAAGTATGTTACAGACAAAACAAATGTCACCTTGACGCAGTTCAGGAGGGGGGAGATGGAACAGATAGCACAACGCGGCTCAGCCCAGCCAAGGGGCTGACCCTGCCCCTGAGGGGCACCAACACTCATTAAGTATCAACTGCAAAGAGGTAACATGTTTGCAGGCACTGGCTACTGAGTGTCCAAACATCCACTTATCTTCATCTTCCTTGGGAGACAGACAGACAGACAGACAGACAGCAGGGACTGCAAAGAGATCAAGCAAGCAACTCGCTCAATGCTCCCGTTTGCTTGTTCTAGGTGCCTACGCTGCTTTACACTACAGGTGTAAAGTACAGGGGCCAGAGTACTGCTGGCTGAGTCCCAAGGCCAAGGATCCAGGAACTCCATCCAGTTCCTTCTGGAGCTGGGTCCTTCTAGCCCCTTGGTAACCCAAGACCCCAAGCTGCTCGAGGAGTCCACCAGCAGGTCAGCTAATTAGAGCTTCCATGGCTGGAACTACAGTCCCCAGAATTCCGTCTCCTAGGGAGACCGACATAGGCAGACTGGAATTAAGGGGGCTTTCTGCTGAGTTTTTCTCATAGGGAAGGAATAATTGTTAGGTAAATAAGCCTGGTATTTCCTAGTCCGTAGGCTGGCTGCCTGGGTGAAGCATTCTGGTGAATTCCCGCACCATGAAGGGCTTAGGGCAGAGAACCTGGAGCAAATCAATTAACCTCTGGCCCTTTTGTCCTCGTCTTCAAGAAGATAACAATGCCTCACTCCTGGTGATAAGATTTAAGCAGACACTGCATGTAAGTTACTGGAACGCAGTAAGTGTTCAAGATATAATAAACCATGGTATCGGGCCCTCCTCCCAGTTTCCTGGAAAAAGTACTTCAACTTCAAACTGCTGACAGACCCTTTCCTCCAGCATCAAGGGGATGGAGGGGTTCCTGTGGACGCCCCCCCCCCACCCCGACCTCACGGGGTTGCTGAAGCGCCTGGCAACTGAGACTAGTTTAACCCTAACGTGATGTTCTCCGCTGGGAGCGGAGCAGCCACCGCGTTTGTGTCTCGCGGCTGCAGTTTCTCTCTCTGCATTAGAAGTTCAAGTGTAGGAGCTGAGGTTCCTGGCAAATGCCAGCCGTCACCTTGCCCTGGGAGGGGCGACGGTAAAGCAGCGCTCTCCCGGCCACCTCACAGGGCTTCCAGGAGGGGTCCGTGTGCGGTGACGGGAGACCGCCCCACTTCAAGCGGGACTGACCCCTTTCCCACGGTTCCCCAAATGCGCGAGGGCTCCTGCCGGGAGCTGGGTCCCCCGGTGTCGCGCGATCGCACAGCGCCGGCAGGCTTGGCCTCCCGGTGGCAGCCCTCTCGGGGAAAGCCGGGACCCAGAGACCCCCGGCCACCCCGCGTCTCCCCTGCACCCCGCCCCGCGCTCCTGGCTCTGTGCGCGGCGAGAACTTTGCCACCAGCGGCGTCGCGATCCCGGCGGGGAGCGCCCCCGCGCGCCCGGCCCCGGAGGCTGCCCGGGCCTGTGGCCGCATCGCCTTCCCCGCCCTGCGCGCACCTACCCGGCTGGACGCAGTCGCCATCCGCTTGACCTGCGGGGGCCCCGGCGTGGGGCCGATCGCCGAGCCCCGCCGCGTCCGCGCCCGGCTCGCAGGCTGCCGGCCCCGGGAGGCGCGCCGGCCCGGCCCCCGCCCCGCAGGAAGGAGCCGGCTCGCCCTGCGCCGCGAGCTGGCGGACGCGCTCCCAGCTGCCCGAGTCGGCCGCCCGCATGCCGCGTGCCCGGGGGCCGCTGCCCGCGGCGGCGCGGGGGGATCCGACGACGCGCGCCGGGCTCACAGCCCCCGGGGCCGCCGCCGCAGCGGGGAGCCGCCGAGGGCCGCCGCCGCCGCCCGCCCGGCCGCCAGCGCGCGCCGGACCAGGGCTCTCCGTCCGGCCGGACGCCCGGCCGTCCGCGGCCGCCGCACGCGAGGAATTCGGCCGCCGAGCCCCTCACGTGGGAACGACTCTCACTCCCGCGGCTCCTCCTCCCGCTCCTTCCGGGCTGGCGGGGACCCGCCGCTCGCCCCGCCCCGGGCCCGCCCCCGGGCCCGCCCCCGGCGCCCCGGCCCCGCCCCCGGCGCGCCCAGACCGGCCCGCGGCCTGCCGCGTCGCTGCTGCTTTGTGCGCTCGCTCTCCGGCCACCGGGCGCATCCCCAGCGCGGTCCCTCCTGGAGACACGGCGGGAGAGAAGAAGACCAGTGGCCGGGAAGGGGCAGCACTGAACCCCGGTCCCCGAAGTCCGAGCGAGCGCATCTAAGCGTCGCTGCCTGGCACCCCGGTTTGCCTGCCCAGTCTTCTGACACCCTCCTGACAGCCTCCCTTGTGCAGGGCTGAAGCCCGCTCGCCGGCCAGGGGAGGGCAGCTGGGGTGGGCGCCGGGCTCACCTCTACTCGCCTGCCCTGAGTGTTGCTCATTCTTCAGGTGACCGTAACATCTTTCTCACTGGCCGGACGTGGGGACCAAACTTGACATGGTCCACTCCCAGGAAGAGGCTGTGATCTAGAGGGGGCCCTTGTGCCTGCACCTCACTTCCTGGACCCTCATTTTCCACACTACAGAAAAGGGCATCAGTCACTCCCGCCCCGCCTCAGCAGTGCCGCTTATGGACTTCGAGGCCAGGTGAGGCGATTCTCACGGGAGGTGAGACCTGGGCCCCGGAAGTGGTAAGGGCCAGTCAGGTGCTAGTCCAACCCATCCTTCTAGGAGGTGGCACCTTCGAGGGCCTGCAGAAGTCAACCCACCCGCTGAGGTGGGTGCTCCGCTGGCTGGCAGAGCCCGGGGAGTGAGTTTGCAGCTCAGCACCCCCTTTTGATCTGGGGGTTACAGTGCCCTTTAGTGGGACTAATTATCTCCTTGAAGTCCCAGGAGGCAGGTCCAGTGTCCTCCTGTGTAGACTTGGGGAGCCGAGGTTACTCGGCCAGACGAGGTATTACACCTTCTTACCGGTGTCCCCAGCTCCCCTTCTGGATAGCTTGCTCCGCACCCTTTCCAGACCTGGCCCTGCCACCTACAGCCCCCACTGGTCCAGGCCTGGGCTCTGGCAATTTCTGGGTTATTGGCATGTGGCTCTCCCACAAGCTGTGGGAACCAACTCACTCCCCCGGCCTCCCGGCCCCCCTCAAGTCTCTAAAACTTTCCTGTCTGTGGGTGAGCCTCACCTCTCAGCCACCGCTGTGGCCTGGCCCTCATCCATCATGGCCTCCTGGCTTCTTCCCCCACATCTTCCCCACTTCCCAGCAACTAGGAAACTGGGCTGGCTGTGGCGGCCCACAGGGCTGCCTCAGTCCCCCTACCTCTGGGTGACTGGACCCTGACTGCCAGGGGAGGGCTGGCTGGTGACGCTCAATGTGCCCCCAACTGGGGAAGAAAACGGCCCACAGGGTCAAAGACCTGGTCTCTGAGGGACATGGGAACTGGTGGTCCTTGTGACAAGAGACACCGGAAACTCTGTATTTCTCCACCTTTGCTGGAATGACGAGCAGAACAAAAGAAAGACTGCTGTGAGCTGGCCTGCAGCAGAAGCTGGGGATGACCTTGCTAGATCCCAGATCCTGGAGTTCTTGGTCCAGGAATCTCACTTCGGAGCTCTCCAGGGGCCCAACCAGAGACAAGATGAGTGGGCTGGGCTGTGTGCAGACTGCCATGGTCAGCTTACGTTGCATCCTTTGACTTATTCACTTCTTTTTTTTCATATTTATTTATTTATGCATACAAGAGCTTGGGCACAGGCCAGAGTCACGGGAAGTGAGAGGATCCACCAGAGACAGAGCGGGGAGCAAAACAGGCAGATGGACTGAAACACACTGCTGAGGGGAGCAGTGGGCGAGGCAGGAGAGGTCTGCTGTGCCATGTGGGTTCCCTCCCTGACCGGGGTTCGAACTCACGCTGCTGTGCAGCAGATGCTTCACAGTGTGGTGCTCAACCCGCTGCACCACCAGAGAGGCCCTGACTTGTTCACTCTTTGCACTTGAAGCACACAGGAAGACTCTTTGCTTCCACAGAGAAACATGCTCTCTCCCTTAGTTCTTGGGGCATATGGAACTCTTGGCAACCTTCTATTTTCCCACTTTTAATAAAGACACTCACTTTCCTCCTCAATCCATGACAGCAGCACAAGCATGAATAGGTAGCACTTGCTACTTGGATTCAGTGCCAGGGAGACTTTAGGGAGCAGTGGGGACTGTGGCGGAGGAGAGGCTGCCTTGCCTGATAGACGGAACATCATCAGAGAGAATATGTCTCTGTTGTAACCGGAGCTTCTAATTTTTTTTTTTAAGAGCCACTAGGAATATGGATTTTTATGTGAAATCTGAGTTTGATGTGCTGACAACTCCTTAAAACTTAAGAAGAAGAAAAAGGAGAGGGGAGGGGAAGGAGGAGGAGAAAAATGAACTACAAAATAAAGATGTAAGAATATCTAGACGTTTCTGTCTAGTCCTCTGGCACCAGTGTTCCTTTCATTGTTTCCCTCTGCAGCTCTTCAGAAGTCTCCATATACTTTCTATGGATGTTTCAATAACCCAAGTCATTTCTCAAGCCCAGAGCTCTGGGGAATTTCCACTACCGCACTCTTACTCAGCTAAGTTTGGCCTGACTGACTCTGTGTACAGTGTATGTGTGTGTTTGTGTGTGTGTGTGTTCCCCACATCCGGGACCAGGATTCCCAAAGTAGTTGGGCCCATCTTCGCAGACTTCTGGGGGTTCTTAGACAGCCCAGATCTTCTCTTTCCAGGACCCTCCCCCATCTTCCTGCTTATAACTGCCAGCAGGTAAGAGCAACGGCAGCCAGTAGTCTTCCAGGAAGCCATCTGCCTTGCTGGGAGGTATTTGGGTGGGAGGTATTTCTTCCTGGAGATATGTTTTTGATTATGAAAAACCCTGGGCCCAGGAAAGGTTTCTACATAGTTCTGCAATTGGAGATCCAGGAGCAGAGGTGAAAAGCCGTGTCGTGGGATAACCTCACCACGGATAACACCAGGTGGGTTTTGGAGACTCCAAGTCGGGCCAGTTCCTTAGCAGGCATCCTAGTTCCAGAGCTAGGTTCAGAGAGGCTCCTGGCCCTGACAATGCTCTGCTGCTGTAGACTTGAGAGTCTTAATTGTTTTATTATTATTATTTTTTAATTTAATTAATTATATTTGACAGCATTTGTATTCCCCAGGGAGTACCCACCACCATTCCACCCGTGCACCATCACCTCGGTCCCTTGTGCTCTTTCTGCCGTCATCCCCGTCTTTGCCCTCCCCTCCTTCCTCTCCCCCCCATGGTCCCTTTGGTTTATCTTTGAGAGTCTTAATTATTTTTGAACTAGGGGCCTCAATGTTCATTTTGTATCAGGATCTGCAAATTATGTGGTTGGTCCTACTCCCGGAAGATCTTCCCAGCTTCCCTGGGGAAGCTGGGAATTGATGCTGGAGACAGCTGGGCCTGGGATCTGGCGCACTCTGCCCTTCTCCAGGGTACGCTGGTGTTGAGCCTCTGTGGGTCAGCAGGATTTGGGGGTGAGGAACGGCAGCCAGAACTGTCCCCATCCAGACCTCCAGACACCTCATCGAAGACAGAGGCAAAGTGGGAATAGGGCGAGGGGCCGGGCGGTCAGGCCAGAGGGTAGGGAAGCTGTTCTGGTTCTGAACTCTGAGGCCAGACAGTGCCCTTGCGACCCTGACCCCAGACCTACAGGGTGCCACCAAAGAAAACACGAGGAGGCCGGAGACAGGAGCCCAGGGGTCAGCTCCCGTTCACAGTGTCACCTGCTCCCAGAGGAGCTTCCTGTAGATCGGAGGAGAGAACCACCGAGATACATTTGATCGAAGGAACAAAACCCAGAAACCTCATGTTAGAAGACCCCCACGTTATCTGACATCCGCTTGAAGTTGAAGAGCTGCGTCCCCAGGAATTTGTCAGGTATGTGATGTCTGGACTGTCTGTAACGCTTGTAGAGGAAGTTTCGTCAAGCTCACCCACCCAGGTACCGCAGCTCCAAATACCTGGAGCTGAGATAAAGCAGCACCTCTGGCTCCTAGGAAGAGGCACCGTTTTATCTGTAATGCCCTCGAGCTTCAGGCCACCTGCTCCTGAGAGTCTGAGATTGATCGTTGCACTGATCTAGGTCCCCCCAGCTCGTGTGTGATCATGGGGGTCCAAGGGACCAGGGGAGCTTTCTGCTTGTGCATCCGGGCACCCTCACAGCAAAGGCAAAGAAAGGGCCGGCTTAGCAGAGGTGTGGAGGGTCTTTCGAACTCTGCCCACTGTGCTGGAGCTGGTCTCTTTTCTCCTTCCTGTGGCTGTGTCTCGTGGCTGTGCTGGCAGTGACAACTGACAGGTACCGATGGCTGCGTAACAAACCACCCCACAACGAAGAGGCTTGAAACAACCAGCTCTTATTTTCTCTCAGTTTCTCTGGGTCAGGAATTCAGGCGGAGCTCAGGTGGGGCACCTCTGCTGGGCCCCCTCACGTGCCTCAGTGGAGGCAAGGCTCAGCCGGGGCAGGGTCGACCCCTGGGGTCACTCAGCTGACCTCTGGCCCGAGTCAGCGCCTCGTGGGGTGGGGTGCTGCGCTCAGAGATCACGGCCTCGTTGCCTGTGGGCCCACGGCTGCCCTCAGGTCTTGCCATAGAGCTATAGATCTGCACACAAAATGGCAGCTTGCTTCCCTCAGAGGACTCTGGGAAGAGCAAGCGAACACGTGCACAGGAAGAAGCCGCCATCTCCTGGTCCCCTAATCTCCTTGTCCCCGTTCTGTTCGTAGAGGGAGTCACTGGGGCCCGCCTATTCCGGAGGGGGGACCAGGACGATGTGAACAGCTGGAAGCGGCATGCCAGGAGTCTGCACCCGAAAGGCTGAGGACACAGAGAGATTCAAGTCCTGCCTCTGACCCTCACTAGTGTGTGATTAGTTTTGCCCTAACCGGGCTCCTCATCTATAAAATGGACATGACCACGGCCACTGCCTGATGGGGGTTTCAGTGACAAGAGGCCTCTGTGGAGCCTTGAATGGCACCTGGTGCAGGTAGACTCAAAAAATGTACTTGAGGGACGCTGCTGGAGGAGGCTGAGTGACAAGCCCAGAAAAGCCCTACCTGGTATCTCCATGGAGACCGAGGTCCTCCATCCGTTCTTGGGGGCTCCAACGTGACACTGGCCAGGGGCAGGCATGGCGCTGATCGCCCCTCGGCCATCCCAGTAGGGCTCGGGCCACAGGTGCAGTAGGGAAGATTAGACTGGGATTTTCTTCCAAACCGACTTAGACCTTTGCCCTTGGGGGACAGAGGATTTTACTCCAGATCCATGCTGCCATCTGTCCTGGGGAGGCCTTCCTGGCTGGAGACCTTTATGGGCCTGTCACACGCTTACCCCCACACTTTGACCATCTTCCTGGGGTCCCAAATGATCCTGATCCCCGCTGGGGTCTTCCAAAGGACCTGCCCTGGAGGCAGAAGCTTAGCAGCGTCCTTGGGCAGAGCCACGCATTAAAGCTTCCACAGTGCAGCTGGCCTCTGTGCCCATGGTGCGATTGTCTGGGGCCTCAAGTTAGACGCTCAGCCGCAACAAAAGGATCAAGTCCTTCCTTATCCTTCAGGTTAGGCAAGGAGGTTTCTGCCGAAGTTAAAATGTTGCAGCATACTCAGAATAAAGCAATAATATAAAAAACACAGGGTTTATAATAATAATGATACTGACAAACATTTACCAGTTTTGGGTAAATTGTTCTGTTCTAAAAACTCCGCATCTCCATTTAATCCATTCAAGAACCCTGAGAGTACCTTGGGTCACCCCCACTTTACACATGAGGAAACAGTCAGGGAGAAGTCAAGCTACTCACCCAAAGACACACAGCCAATGAGTGATGTGGACAGGATTCACAGCAACATACGTCATCGGGCTGCAGAGTCCATGCCGATAACCATGGTGCCACCATGGCAACCGGTGTCACTGACTGAGCCCCAGTGATTGTCCCTTCTGGCTCACTCAACCCTCTGAACCGCCCTGCCCCACGTTAAGAAAACTGAGGTTTAGCAAGACGAAGGGATTTCCCCAAAGGTTGGTGAACGCAGGGGTGGGAGCCTGACCCTCACAAGTGAGCGGGGTGGGGGGGGGTCCTCAAGGGAACTGTGTCCCACTTCAGGGGGGCGGGCATGGCTGCCTGTGGACAGGGCTGGAGAAGTCAAGGCCCCCTGTGGCTCCTGACGATGGGGCTGGGCAGGAAGCGGCTTCTGCTGCCCCCAGTGGCCAGTAGTGGTACTTCCTGCCTCCCCACTGGGTGCCTTCAGCCCTGGTTTGGAGACTCCTGCAACCAGACCTCGAGCCCACCAAGGCTTTTCAGACCCTGTATCTCTGCTGCCTTCCTCCTCCAGACGCAGGAGACACAGAGGGCCCCTGAGCGCCCGTGGTGAGAACAGCAGCTGCTGTTTACTAAGCGCTTCCGCCCGTGTACCAGTGCTTCCTACTTAAACAATTTAACTTACCAGCGCAGAGACGGAATCACCGCTGTCAGAGGCTACTGGCAGTGCTGGGTTTGGCACTTATCCGCTCATGCTCGCCCCCGACACTCAGCATCATCACTACCTTCATTGTACCGACGAGGAGACCAGGGCACAGAGAGGTTAAGTAGGTGGCTCACAGCCACACAGTCTCAGGGTCGCTTCTATACAACGACACGCACACTGTGACACAGATCCAGGTGCAGGCGGTTCTGGCTCCAGAGCTTATTCTCTTGCCAGCGATACCACTATTGTTTGTAATCCCTGGCATCATCATCATCATTCTGATTTCACAGCTGAAGCAACCGAGGCTTACAGAGGGGGAGGATTTAGCTAAGATTACACAGTTGCTGAGTTTAGACCCTGTGCTTCCACCAAGTCTGTCTTCATTTATTCATTCATCAACGCAGCAAACATGGACTGTGCACTAGCCACATGCCAGCGCTGTGCTGGCCTCTGGAGAGACCCTGGAGCTGCCCAGCCCATGCTGGGCACCCGCGCGTGCCAGCATGACTGTGAGAGGGCCTGAGGCGGGCCACCGAGGAACCCTGGAAATTCTGCCCAGGAGAAGCGGTGTGCCCAGCACGTCTCGGCTCTGCTCTGCCGGCTGTGCCTACCTCTGCGCTGAGCCGGGAAGCACCAGGACTCCAGCTCATCCCCCCCCAGCGTCATCTCTGCTGCTCCTCCATCCCGCGGGCCCACCACGGACCGGAAAAATACACCTGATCAGCCTCGGAGAGGCCGTGGGAGGGCCCGAGGCAGAGCTCTGCTCTCGGCTTCCGCAGCTGCACTATTCTTACTAGTAAAGTTGGCAAGGCACCCCGCTGGGGAGAGCTCCTCTCCTGTGAAGTGGAGTAAGAATCCTGGCCCACCCAGCCAGACTGTGTGTGTGGAGCAAAGGTGGGAGAGCCATGCAAATGCAGAGTCAGACAGACAGACAGACAGCTGGACTTCGAGACCTGTCCAGTTCAGGAGCCATTTGTTCATCTGCTAGCTCATTTCATCTGCGTGCATGTCCCCAGTACTTGGGGAAGGACAACGGGAGCCCCAGGGAGCAAGAAGCTCAGAGTCCACTTGGGTGTTGGGGTGAGAACGGAGAACGGGGCAGGCGTATGAGTGATGACGACATGTGAACTCGATGGCAACGCTCTGTGCTGTGGGCACCTTATCCCAGGTCCGCCCAGTGCTCTGGAGAGCCTGCCACCTGCTTCCCTAAGGGAACAAACTGCTCCCGAGACCAGGCTAACTTGAGATTCTTGTCAAGTGAGCCCTGAGGCTGAGGCTGACCTGTCCTGTCCCTTTAAGGCTTAAAGTGCCCATCTCTCTTGGAGCGACAGCCCTCGCAGTGGCTCCAAGCAAGCTGAAGTCACACTAAGCAGCTGTCCAGAATTCTTTCATGTACAGATCGCTGAGCTACTCGCAAATAGTAATTAGGCACCCCAATAATGAGGTGCTGCTTAGGTAATCAAAGACAAAGCTGACTTCAACTTCTGAAAAAAATAACCAACAGAGGACCAGAGAGGTTCAGACACTGGCCCATGGCACACAGTAAGCCTATGTCCTCAGGCCACGGAGCATCAAGTGTGGCCCCTGCACCAGCTGCACCAGCACCATCCTTGAGCATTTATGAGAGATGCAAACTCTCGGTCCCACCCTCAGTGGGACCTCAGTGGTGTGCAGGCTGAAAGTAGGGCTTCGACAGCCCCTCCAGGGGACGCTGACGCTGACAGAGTGGAGGCCACTGCGCACCCAGAGGCTGCCGCCCTTGCGTGTGGGGAGGAGTGAGCAGTGGAGCATAGCAAGGTCACTTTCTCTATGGCCGTGGCGTCATAGTTACATAACCACCCTCCCCGCCCCGATGGCTCTCTGCACCCACAGCCCAAACTCAGGCCCTCCTTTGTCAGGAGCCACCTGCCCGGGCTCCAGGAGGCCTGTCTGCACACGCCCGAGGCTGCTGCTCTCCCATAATCACGGGCTTTACCTGCCCGCCTGCCCACAGGACTTGGCCCCACAGCCAGAGCATACCGGCTCCTCCATCTCCCAAGGCAGCGTGGGCTCGGCCCCCAGCGCCACCGCACAAGCAGACCAGGGGGGTTCGTGGCTGCACTGCAAAGTGGGAAGCGGGCCTGACTGTGCCCCAGCTGCCCCGGTGTGGGCCAGGCCCAGGAGAGCGGCCGAGTGTGTGCACGGGGCCGTCAGGAATTCACCTCAGGCCCTGGACGTGGGTTCTCAGCGCAGAAATCTGCAATGGTCCCCAGTCCCAGAGGGACTAATTAGATTTGCTCTAAGTTCCTCTTTTCCCAGAATTGTCCTTTAAATATCTTTGGAACTGCTTTCAGGAGGCAGAATCGTAGGAAGCACTGGCATCTCCCCCTCGAAGTTTCTCATTAAAACAAACAAGCAAAAATGTGTTTTGCGAAATGTGAAAGAAGCTGCATTCTTTTTATTTTCAAAGACCTGACCTTTGGAAGGGGAAAGTTACTCCCAGATGGGGGGCGGGCGGGGGAGGGCAGTGGAAGGCTACTCAGGGATTGCTGGGGTGAAGCTCCACAAACTGCCGGGAGGGCCTAATCCCACCTCCCTGGTAAATCCTAGGCAGGGTGGTCTGGGAGGCAGGCCCACAGCCAGCACTCACGGGACCTGTGGGTCCATGGCCTAGCTCTGCGCTTCCCAGTCGTTCCTCCATCCGCTAAGAAAACTGTCCCCGCGTGGTTATTAATAACAGCACCCGCCACCGCTGTGACCTGCGGAGGACAGGTCCCCAGTGGCATCCTGTCACCGAGCCCCTCCCCTGCCTGGTAGGAGGGGCAGTTATTTTTGGGGGAAAGACTTATTTATTTATGCATGCAACAACCAGGGTGTAGGCCGGAAGTTGGGGGGTGCGGTGAGAGAGACAGAGATAGAGTGGGGAACAGAACAGGTGGATCTACTGAAACACACTGCTGAGGGGAGCAGCGGGCAGGGCAGGAGAGGTCTGCTGCTCCATGTGGGTCCCTCCCTGGCTGGGGAATCGAACCCTCGCTGCAGTGGCTGTGGCTGCCTCACAGTGCGGCGCCTAACCCCTTGCGCCACCAGGGAGGCCCCAGGAGGGGTACTGCTATTATACCCATTTTAAAGCAGGGTAAACTGAGGAGTTGAGAAGGGAAATGAGGCAACAAATTGGTGGCTCCAGAGCCAAAATGGCCAGTGAATGTGTTTTCTTTTCCTAGGACTCTACTTAAGACTATTTAAAAACCGTTTGCCAACATTTTTAAAGTTAGGATAATTTACAGCAACAAGAAAAATCAGATATCTAACCTTATTTTGGGAAAATCAGGACGCCTGGTAATAGGGGACTCGCAGTCCATCCCACATGGGAACAGGGTGTCCCCCATCCCTGCTCCTGGCCCCGTGTAAGTGACCGGCCTGGGCTCCAGTCCCGGGGTTTGAGCCAGTAGTCCAGGCCACAGCGAGTGAGAAGATGTGGGTCCATCCCTCCCTCCTCCCACCTCTCCCCAGTGCTCCCATCTCTCCCCAGAGCTCATACCCAGGAGAGCTCGATGCGGTGGGTCAGAGGAGCACTGGTCTGTGAGTGAGGAGCACTGGTCTGCGAGTCAGGAGATGCAGGCATTTTTTCTTTGGTTTGATGACCTTGGGTGGACCCTTTTCCCTCCCTCAGTTTCCCCATCCATATCATTAGGCAGTTGGATAAAAAGATCTCCCAGGCCCTCTCCACTCCCATCGGCCTAACCAAGGCCCCTCGAAGTCAGAGTCCACTGGGAGAGTGAGGGGCTGCAGAGAGGCCAGGTCCAGGTTGGCCCACCTGAGCACCTCCCGGCAGGGAGCAGTGTCCCACCCAGCTTGCATCAGCACCATCAGGGGCAGCCGTCTGACCCTTCCCGGAGACAGGAGAGTGGGCACCATCCAGAGTGGTGTCCAGGGCCTCCCCGGTGGCGCAGCGGGTTGAGCGCCGCACTGTAAAGCATCTGCAGCACAGCAGTGCGAGTTCAATCCCCGGCCAGGGAGGGGACCCACATGGCTCTCCTTCCTCGCCCGCTGCTCCCCTCAGCAGTGTGTTTCAGTCCATCTGCCTGTTCTGCTCCCCACTCTGTCTCTGCTGAATCCTCTCACCTCCTGTGTCTCTGGCCTGTACCCCAGCTCTTGTATGCATAAATAAATAAAAAAAAATCAGAGTAGTGTCCATACGTGTCATGACCTCACGGCCAGGGAAAGAGTCCATCAGGGCCGACCCAGACCTTCCTGCTCTGAATGCCGGAAACCTGGGCTAAGAGGTGGAGCCAGCTTGCTTCTGCCCGGGTCTGTCCGGGGCAGGAATGCCTACCAGGTCCAGGGCAGGCCAGCCGCTCTTCAATCCCAGGGACAGAGAGCAGCCGCTCTTCAATCCCAGGGACAGAGAGCACGCATTCACCTTCCTTTGTTTTTCTTCATCCTGCAGCTATTCCGGGAGGAAGCAACTAACGCCCAGAGAAGGGGAGTGACTGCCTGAGGTCACACAGCAAACGAGTGCCAGGCTGAGCTCAGGCTTCTTGACCCCGCTCCTGGGGTCTTTCCCAGAACCTCTCCCCTGGGGGATTTAGAACCTTCCAAGTTCTTGGAATGGGGTCTCAGAGGGTCGAGTGACCTCGTGGGCTTTTTTGTGGCTCGGAGGTGAAATGTCCGCGTGCACAGGGTGCCTGAGAGAGGGGGGGGGGGGCCTGTGGCTCGGGATGGCCGGAGCTTCTAGGATGGAAGCTGAGTCTCGGGAAAGGTTGCAAAACTGCTGTCTGACAGCCCACACTTGGCTCGCACACAGATTTTGTTTTTCGCAGTGTTTTTCAAACATTTATATTAGTTGCCAACATTTAAGAGCCAGGGGATTTCACATAAAAACCAGGGTTTGTGGCTTCTCCCTGAAAGTCTCAAGATCTGGCAAAAAATGACATTTGCACCCGGCAACGAAAGGCAGGCCCTCTCATTCAGCAGCCCAGCCTTGTCCGTGGCCCCACCTGCATCTAGGCTTGGGCTTCTGAACCTTCCTCTGCAGAAGCCCCGGACTGAGGTCGCCCCCGTCTCATCCTGGCCATCAGTGGTTCTCAATCTGGGGGCGATTTTGACCCCAGGGACATTTGGAGACATTTTTGGTTGTCCTAAGTTAGAAGAGGGGTTGTCACGGGCATTTAGTGGGGAGAAGCCAGCGGTGCTGCCTCTAGAGCACAGGGCTGTCCCCAGGACAAAGGAAGATCTGGCCCCAAATGTCAGCAGTGCTGAGGTTGAGAAGTCCTGGGTTGAGTCAGGAGACACCAAGATCCCCAGGCCCGGAGAAGATCCAGAAGTTGGGGCCAGAGGCAGACCCAGCAGCCCTGCGGGCCAAGTCCTTTGCTGTCATTCTAGGACCCGGATGCCTGATTTGAGGTTGTACGGGATGAGCAGGTATCGTGAAAACCACTCATGATTCAAGGTCAGTGAAATGTTAGAAGGGGTGGAGCAGCCGGCAGAGGAGCCACAGGCCGCAGAAATCCCAGGGCTGATTTGGGAGCTGGGAACTAACTGGCCCAGCTGATGGCAGGACCAGCCATTCCCTCACCACGCATTTAGTAGGCACCAGATGCATACTGAGCATCACATTGGGCAAGGTGGGAGAAAGCGATGATGGGCAGAACACCCTCTAGGCACTTGGGAGGTGGCCAGGTGAGGAGGGGGTGCCACTTCAGCCAAGGTCATCTGCACTCTCAGCTTTGAGAGGTACACGTAGGACAGGCAGAGAAGGGGAGGTTGGCCTTCTGGGCAGGGGAAACAAGCCTGGCAAAGGTGTGGCAGCAATAACAGACCCAGAAGCAGAGGATATGATGTTGGAGGAGGAGACTGGGACAGAAAGTTGAGGGTCTCCCAGTCAAACCGAGGGGGGGAGAGAGAGAGCAGAGTGGGGTGGGAGATCCTGGTCGAGGCAGTGGACTTGGGTTAACCTTGTGACATTGGACATGAATTTAAATGCTCAACCTCAGTCTTCTCATCTGGTCAATGGGGACAATAAAATTGACAGCAACGAGCGCGTGCACAGCTTACCCTGGGCCCGGGCGCTGAGTTCCAGGTGATGTATGTGATCCCCACAGCGCCTACTGTTTTCTCCATCTTAGAGGAGACTGAGATGTGGGTACTGCCGGTAAGTCATGAAGGTAGTCTGGCCCCATCAGGCACCTGATCTGTTATTCTGCCTCTCTAGAACTTTCTCAGTGGGTTGTCCTTAAGAATAACTGGGGCAGGGGCCTCCCTGGTGGCGCAGTGGGTAAAACAATGCACTATGAAGCAAACTATAGCCTCTGCAGCACAAGTTCGATCCCTGCCGCCAGTCAGGGAGGGGACCCACATGGCGTAGCAGACCTCTCCTGCATCACCCGCTGCTCCCCTCAGCAGTGTGTTTCAGTTCGTCTGCCTGTTCTGCTCCCCACTCTGTCTCTGGTGAATGCTCTCATCTCCCTGGAATCTGGCCTGTACCCCAGCTCTTGTATGCATAAATGAATAAATATTTAAAAAAAAAAAAAAGAATAACTGGGGCAGAGGAGGAGGCAGGCAAGTTCCCAGGACACTGGTGACATCCCTTTATGCTGCAG
Source organism: Galemys pyrenaicus (assembly GCA_019455555.1). NCBI lineage: Eukaryota > Metazoa > Chordata > Mammalia > Eulipotyphla > Talpidae > Galemys > Galemys pyrenaicus. The sequence continues at coordinate 6,665,544 of JAGFMF010012255.1, read as the reverse complement.
CCCAGGTCAAAGGAGCAAAGCCCAGTTCACAGCCAAATGAAAACAGGGTCCCAGGGATGTTCTGTAGGGGGCACCTCGGTTCTGGAAGAGGTGGGGAGACAGGGAAGGTGCCCTCCACTCAGAGGAGGATCAGCCCAGACGAGCTGTTGAAAGTGCATGTCCCACTTGCCGTTGGTGATGAATCTGGAAGCAGAAACTTGCCCTTCAAGAGCCACCATCCCTGCCTCCCCCTGCGCTCCCATATTCTTTAACTTCTCCATGACTTGGCTCATTCCATCTCCATGGCCTGGAGTGTTCTCCTTTCTACCTCCATTCAACCCCTTCCTTTTATCCCCTTTCATCCCAGCTCAGCTCTGAAGCTACTTCCTCCCCAAGCAATTCAGGACATGCCCAGGCAAAGCAACCTCACCTTGTCTCTGTGTCCAGAGCATTTTCTCAGACTCAGGTGGCTCTCCCAGGGCACTAGGGCATCACCCCACAGACCTGCTCAGCCTTCACCTTGCAGATGGGGTCTCCTGGGATCTTGTTAAAAATGCAGATTCTGGGTGGGGTCTGAGATTATGCTTTTCTAAGGACAAACTCCCTGGAGATGCTTATGCTGTTGGTGCCCTGTGCTGAGTGCCAGGCTGAGTGGTGAACGTGGGGTGCTTCCTGGGGGCCATCTTCTTTGGTGGACCCTGGAGTGTGGGAGACGGGAGGGTATGGACCCTTCCCCACATCTCTGTTTCAGAGGCATCGTCCCACCCCAGCCTGCAGACCAGGGAGGCCTCCAGAACTAAGGGTGGCCTGGGGTGATTTCATTGCCAGGGGCCTTTGTGATGACACATTCAGGGTCTCCAGCTTATCCTTGTAAAATATATGAATTTGTTGGGAGCACAATTGTTGGGGGAACAGTATGTCCTAGATGAAGTCTACGTACTAATGCTTTACAGACTCCACCCCCATCTCCAGGTCAAAGAGATCTCAGGTGCCAAGGACTACAACTCCCATCATGCCATGAATCTGCCAATAGTCTTGACTTCTTGAAGGTGGGGTTGCTGGGAGCTGAGGGTGGAGTTAAGCAGCTATGCTTGATAGAAAGGGAGGGCATGTGGACTGGAGGGGACCTGGTTTTGCCTGCCTCAGCATGGCCCCAGGGTTCCAACTCAGACAGTGTTACAGGTAGAACATATTGACCAATCTCTTTCTTGCTCTCCCTGCTCCTCCTCTTTTCATTTCTCCTAACAACCTTTTATTAACCTTTCTATGTGCTCCTGCCTTTGGGTCTTGTGCTAAGATTTTTTAAGTGTGGGTGAGAACTCACACCCAGGTCATCCCTTTTTCCTTAACAGACTCACTTAGTGGGAATGAAAAAAAAAATGCTTTTTAATTTTAAGAATGACGTGCATGTTTCAACTGATGACTTGTACTTTTTAAAAACATCACTTTTACAAACTGTAATATTGACAAAAATGCGACCAAGTCTTCTTAACATTTTCAATTTGTGAGGCAGAAAGGACAATGTCCGGACTACACGGTGAACCCGGGACTCCAGTTCAGCCGGAGGCTCTGGCCTGGAGTCGTCTGCCACATACCAGGGCTTGCTTCTTCCTTTCCTGCTCCTCATCCCAAGTTTTATCAAGAGATCAAGACATAGAAGTTGGTGTAATTCGAGGCACAGGATGTGGTAATTTGATACAAATATATATTGTGAAATGTTTACCATAATAAGGCCAGTGAAGCCCTCCTTCACCTCACATAATCGCCACTCTGTTTCTGTAGGTGAGATGCCTAAGGTCCATTCTCAGTGACGGTCAGCTACACAAGTCAAGGCCAGGTGTAGACCCACTATGGGTCACCTTAGTCACCGTGCTGTAGGACAGAGCCGAGAGCTTATTTCTCTTCTGACTGGAAGTTTATACCCTTTGCCAGCATCTCCTCATTTCCCACAGCCCTGACTCCCTGAGTAACCACCAGGGCTAGCGTGAATTATACTTTTTTTTAAATTAAAGATTCTGTATCTTATGGTACTTGTCTTTCTCTGTCTGGCTTATTTCACTTAGCACAATGTCCTCCAAACTCATTGACGTTGGCTGCACATGGCGGGCATTTCTTCTTTTTTTTAATGGCTAGGTGTGTCTCATTGTACATCTATCCCATTGTCTTACTGTCTATCTACGGAAGGCCATCTAGGTGCTTCTGCATCTTGGCTGCTGTAAATGAAGTTGCTTTAGGGAGCACGGGGTTGCAGGCAGCTTTCAGAGCTGGTGCTTTTATCTCCTTCTCATATGGTCCCACAAGAGCAATGGCTGGATGATGTGGCAGCTCTATTTTTTTAAAAGGTTTATTTACTTATGTATACGAGAACCGGGGTACGGATCAGAGGTATGGGGGGAGAGGGGAGGCGAGAGGAATCACCTGAGACAGTGCGGAGCAGAAAGGCAGATTGACTGAAATGCACTGCTGAGGGGAGCAGCGAGCGAAACAGGAGAGGTCTGTTACGCCATGTGGGTCCCCTCCTTGGCTGGGGATCGAACTCGTGCTGCACTGGCTGCAGGTGCTTCATAGTGCGGTGCTTAACCCCTTGCACCACTAACGTGGTAGCTCTAATTTTAGTTTTCTGAGGAACCTCCATCCTGTTTGCCACAGCGGCTGTTCCAATCTATACCCCTCCACAGTGCACGAGGGTGCCCTTTTCTCTGCGGCCTCGCTATTTTTTCTTTATTGTCTTTTTAATCACAGCCCTTCTAACAGGCGTGCAGCGTGAGGTGCTGTCTCATTGTGTTTTGATTAGTGATACTGACACTTTTCATGCACTTGTTGGCCATTTTTGTGTCTTCGGTGGAAAAAATGTCTTTGTACCCAGTTCCTCCGCTCACCTTCAATTGGATTGTTTGCTTGCTGTTGAGTTGTATGAGTGCTTTATATATTCTGACTATAACTTCTGACGGTTTGCAAATATTCCCTCCTGTTCGATGGGCTACCTTTTTATTTTGTTTCCTTCACTGGACCTAAGCTATTTAGTTTGACATCATTCTGCTTGCTGGTTTTTGCTTTCATAGCTTGTGCTTTTGGTCTCATAACCCAAAAAGTTATTGCCAAGACCAATGTCCTTAATGGATGAAGTCCTTAACCCGCTTTGGATTCATGTTTGTGAGTGGTGTAAAAAAGGGCTCCGATTTCATTCCCTTGCATGTGAGTATCCAGTTTCTCCAGCAGCATTTATTGGAGAGACTGTGTTCTTAGCTCCTTTGTCAAACATTAGCTGACCGTATATGTGTGATTTATTTCTGGGCTCTCAATTCTGTTCCGTTGGTCTATGTGTCTGTTTTTATTCACGACTGGCTTCTGAGGCTAACTCTGTCGTATTACCCGGCATGCTCCTGGGTGGTGAACTCCTGTCCTATCGTAGCACCAAGGCAAGGAATGAAAATGAGTTTTAACATCCACGTCAGCTAAGTGATGGGGAAGGTCACCCAGCTCAGGAAAGAGAGAATGAAAAAGAAAAAATAATCCACGTCCTTCAAGGGCAACCCCCTCAGCTGTTACACCGTGCTCCGTCCACGTTCATGTCCCACTGGATAGCTAATGGCAAGAAGAATTTACACGGTGTATTATCCTCTTAGTCTCTTACCAGACATGCAGGGGGAGTACTGGGTTCATCTCTATTATCAGTGTTTGGTTAGCAGCTCCGTGCAGGGCGTTCTGGATCGGGACCCGGGGGACTTCTCTGTCTCCACCGCAGGCTTTTGAAACTTGGCCCTATTTTGCGGGGGGGCAGCGGCAAGCCCGCAGGGTATTTGTTACTCAGCGTGCACCTCCCATCTCGCCGAGAGCAGGCTCTGGGGCCGGGGGCGCCTGCGGAGGATGCCCTTCGCCTGCACGGCTGGAAATCAACTCTAGTTGCACCTGGAGAGAGCAGCCCGGCTTGAGTCGGGAAGGAGATCTACGGCACACAGGCGGGTCTGTGCCGCTGCCTGCGGGGAGGGCAGACACCCCCATGCCATCCTGCAAGCCACTTCCACGTGGCGCCGAGGTGCCTTGTTTGGCGCTGGGCAGCAAACCTGCATCACACGTGGGACTCGGTATCGGAGGGACGAGTGATGAAGACCCACGGGAGGCAGGTTTGCGCGTGCATTTAGCTCTCTAGCCCACACCCGAGGCTGTGAGGCTGGGCAGTTCCCGTTTGTTTATGAATGAGGAAACTGAGGCACATCGGGGACATTGTCCCTGCAGAGCCACACGGCTAGGAAGCCACTGCCCGGAGCTGGGGGCCGAGTCAGCTGACTCAAGCCTGGTTCCTGACTGCGGCTTGGCTGCTTCACCAGCCCCGTTAGTTGATCACCCGATGAACAAACCAGCACCCAGCCAACCCCAGGAGCGTGCACGTTCAGTGGGTGCCTACTGGGTGCCAGGCGCGGGGGGCAAGGGGGAGTGAAATGGAGTCATGGTCCAGCCGTGTGACCCTTGGCAGGGGCTTGCGGTCCTGGGGTTCGAGGCCCCTCTCTGCTAAATGGGACTTGAACGCTGCCTCCGCGGGGGCTAATCTGCCACAGTGCGCATCCAGCAGACGTTACCTACTGGGACTGCGATGTTCTAAATTAAATGTTGTTGCGAGGATCGTGTTTTAAAATGGATCTTCAGACAAAGCAACTTTTCAACCAAACTTGTGCCCAGGAAGGTGCAGACTGGGGTGCCTGTCCCCTCCCGCAGCCCCTTTAGGGGTGCAGGCCTCAGCCCCCCATTTGAGGAGAAGCCCCTCTGCCCATCAGCAGATGTGCTGGGGAGCAGGAATCTGACCCGTTTCTGTCCCTGAGTGTGCCCCACGGCAAAGCCTGCTCCATACAGCCAAAGGAGGAGCACCCCAGGGTGGAGAGAAGGGGTACACGCCCCGAGCGTGGAAGGAAAGGAGCAGACACTGGTGGCTGATGGTCCGCTGGCCCCGCGCCACGGAACTAAACCTGCCGCTTCACGGCCTCTCTCCCTGCCAAGTAAGCCGGATCCCGTGTGTGAGCTCACGAACAGGGAGCGCGTCAGCATTTTCTTTTTCTTGCATTTCCTATGCCTGGCCTCTGAGTGGGTAACCGGATACTGTAGTAGGAGAACTCGGGCAGTGGGGGAGGAACAAGCAAAGGCTGTTCATATTCTAGGAGAGCGACCACCTCGATTCTCTAAAGCCAGGTCTGCACCATCATCACCACCACCACCACCTCCACGGGACACCCCCTCCCCGCCCCACCCCAGATGAGCACAGCCCTCCTTCCCATGGTGCCCCTGTGGCTTCGACCCCGCTTTCCAAGTTTTGTGCAAGAACATTCGTAACGTTGGCCTCCGCCCCTCCAGGGTGGCGCTTTGCAGCCCTCTGCAGAGCTGGACGGAGGACCTGTGCTTCTCTCGCTCTAGCAGTGTATTGGGTGCCCTTTGGAAATAACACGGGAGATTAAAAAATATTGCAACTCTGAGGACTTTGGGGATGTCGGTCTGCGAGAACTTACGCCCCACGTGCTGTGGGTGCAGCTTGCACAGGCCGAGGTTGGGGAGCGCACACCTCACCCGCCGGCAGCACTCTTTGGGTGCTGCGCTCCCCTGGGGCCCGGGCCGGGCCCACAACTGGTGGCCTCTGGGTGCGGGCCTGTGGGTCTTCCCAATCGTCTATCGGTGGTTGGCCGAGAGCCCCTGTCGCCACTGCAGACCCACGTGGCCCTCAAAGAGAGGGGTTCTGGGTTTCAGCACATAAGCCCGATGACTCAGGTGTCACTGACCTCCCCAAAATTATGGGGGCCCAACTGTTGCCTGCTGGAGACATGCTATGCTGCTGCCCAAAGACAGGCGTCGTGGGAACAGCGCAGAGATGGCATCGTTTTCAGCCGTGACCTTGGACCCTGGGCTCCCGGGGAGCTTCTGTACAGGACAACCCCCCTTCCTCCTCTTCCCCTGGCCACAAATAGGTCCTGACGGCTTTTCCAGAGTCCAGCGGCTTCTAGCTGCCCCGCTGCTTGCCCCTGGGCGAAGCGCTGCTCGCCCTCACCTGCAGCAGCCTCCGTTGTGCTCCTTTTCTACGCTGCCTCCATGCAAAGCCAGTCTCACGGCCACTGAGTCGTGCCACGGCCCGGCACCTTCTACCAGCTCCCTGCGCTCTCTGGGCTGACTCTGAGTCCTGACCATGGACACCACCCCCAGCCTCCAACCATCGTGCCCACCCCAGCTTCATTCACTCACTCCCACTGGCTTCCCTGTTATATGCGGCCGAGCCACAGCTGCTGCCCACCACAGGGCCTTGGCACGTGCTGCCCCAGCTGCCCGGGCGCTTGTGTGCCCCTGGCCTGCCCATGCTGGGTTCCTCTCCCCACTCAGGTGTCAGCCACCTGTGTGGGCCCTTCCCCCACACCCACCTTCACTGAAGCAGCTCCTCCCCCAACCCCATCACAGCCTCCAGCCGATGTCTGGGCTTCCTCTGTGTCACAACCTTAGGCATCTCCGCGATCATTTGTTAAACGCTCATGGGTTGTCCTCTCTGCACCCGGGAGCTCCTTGAGGACCGAGCCATCTCTGTTCTGGCTCTTGGGACAGCGTCTGGCACAGAACAGATGCACAATTCTTGTGGCTGGGGGAGGAAACTTTCCCGGACCCACCACACTCATCCGCCTCTCCTTCCTGTGACTTCCCACCTCCAGCAAGAGAAGTTAGATGGAGCCGTGCTGGCCACAGCGTGCCCCCCTGCTGTGGACCGCCCCCTGCCAAGTCCTCCCTGTAAGCCAAGGCCAAGGTCTCTGCAGAGCTGCAGACCGGTAGGTCTCCTGCTGAAGCTCTGTGCTGGTTGCTATGCCCCTGCCCACTTTGCGGATGGGCAAACTGCAACACTGCACGGCTTCAAGGCATGTAAAGCGGGAGACCTGACTGTGAGCAGAGCTTCACCCCTCCCCGAGCGCTTCACCCCTTCCGGAGAGCTTCACCTCTCCCCTTGCGCATCTTAAAGGTATACTATATCAGGGCCCCCCTGGTGGCACAGCAGGCTGAGTGCTGCATGCACTGTGAAGCATCTGCTGCAAAGCAGCACGAGTTCCATCCCTGGCCACAGGGCACAAGAGACCGCTCCTGCCTCGCCTGCTGCATCCCTCAGCAGTGTACTTCAGTGGATCTGCCTGTTCTGCTCCCCACTTTGTCTCTGGTGAATCTTCTCACCTCCTGCGACTCTGGTCTGTACCCCAGCTCTTATGTGCATAAATAAATAAATCTTTAAAAAAAAAGTATACTATATCAGGCCTCCTTGGTGGTGCAGGGAGTTGAGTTCTGCACTACGAAGCTTCCACGCCCACCGCAGTGCAAGTTCAATCCCCGGCCAGGGAGCTGACCCACATGGCATGGCAGACCTCTCCTGTTTCAACCACTGCTCCCCTCAGCAGTGTATTTCAGTCGATCTACCTGTTCTACTCCCCACTCTGTCTCTGGTGCATCCTCTCACCATCCCCCTTGTCTCTGGCCTGTACCCCAGCTCTTGTATGCATAAATAAAATCTTAAAAAAAGAAGTACAGTACATCTCCCGGGGGCCCTTGTGGGATGGGCGGGAGGGGGGAGGAGGGCCGGTGGCCATGATGGTGACTCCCAGCGAAGCACTTCTGACTTGGGGACTAGGACAGTGACCCTGGGCAGTTACTCCCTCACATCTTCAGCCCTGCGCTGGGTGGGGGGCTCAGAGCCGCAGTGCCCAGGCCAGCCAATGATGGTGACCCCGGGGGCACGCAGGTCACCAGGCTCTGCCTTCCTGCCATCCCAGGCCTTGCTGATGAACTTGGCTCAAGTCCCACAGGCCTGCTTTGCAAGCAGCCACAGGGCCAGAGCTGGGGAGGAAGAATGCGGGAAGAAAGACGTTGCTTTGGAGGACAGAGGGGGTGGGCAGGAAGGCAGGATTAAGAGCTGGCTTTTGTTGGCAGAGGGGAGAGGGCGGTAGGAACCTGCCACTCTGAATGCCAGGGCGGAAATCCAGGGTCACAAAGGGAGAGTGAAATGAGGGCAGCACCTCTTAACAGGCTGCTTCGCCCCTGGGGGAGGGGGCAGGGCTGGTGATGGAGTCCAGGTGCCTTACAGAGGCCTAAGGGGGAGGTGTAGGGGTGGAGAGGAAGGGAGGGGAGGGGAGCAGACTGAAGCTTGGGGGTGGGGGAGAGTTATGGAGGGGAATGCATGGGAGGGTGAGTTTCAAATCTTGCTCACGATCTTGGTCTAAAACCTGCCATTTTCCTTCACTTTTCCAGGATGCTAAAAGCTACTGCATGCACAGAAAGTCCCGGATGAGGTTAAGGCCTCTCACAGGTGCAGCAGATCACAGGGCTCAGTGCCGTCCCTTCCCATCCCACTTGCCTCCCCAACCCCACATTTGAAAAAGGAGATTGAGCCTGGCATTGGAAATCACTTCTTCCCTTCAAATCGTTCTGTAAAACCCAGACGCCAGTCCACAGGCCTCAGTTACTGGCAGCATCGACCCTAAAACCCACGCCAAAGGCGCTGATCTGTGTCATTTCAGAGGCTGGCAGACACCTGGAGGAAGAGCCCCACGAAAGTTACCTGGCCCGTGGATGGACATGTTGCTAGGTGGACCACAGTCCAGAGTCCCGGGCGCACAAGCCCTTTGGGTGATCTGCTTTCCTGGTCCCACCTGAAAACCTGATCCAGTGGGAGATTCCACAGTCCCCGAGCCCCCAAGTCAGCACGTGTTCTCAGGGACCCCGCTGATGATGCCCTTCACACACAGGTGGGAGACGAGTCTCGAGAGGGAAAGTGACCAGCCCCAAGTGACACAGAGCTGGGGATAGAACCAGCCTCTCCTGATCTCCAGATCAGGGCTCCTTCCACTGTCTGCAGGGAGACCACAGCTCCCGAGCCCCAGGTCCAAACACGTGGTCAGTTGAAGGCTATCACTGTCCTGGGAGCGAGACGCAACTTGGGAGATGCCGTCGGGACGCTGACACCAGGACGGGGCTCCACGGTCACTCGTCTACGCCATACAGAGTGGCCACTGTGTGCCAACACGGGACTGGATCTGGGACACAAACCCCTACCAGCCAGGCTTGAAACTGGGATCTTTCTGGAAGGTGTGCCGGGTGCCCAGCCTACCACACCACACCTCCCCCTCTGGGTGCCCAGCCTACCACACCACACCTCCCCCTCTGCCTGAGGTCTCACTGATAAAGTGCTCTGTGCCACTCTGCACCCGTGAGTGTGTGTGTGTATGTGTGTGTGTGCTCTTGCGCATGCTCACCTGCACATGTACCCAGCTGTCCCTTGTAAGCTTGAGGTCCTGACTTTGACCTGAAATCTCTCCCTTCTCCCCCCAAACAACCAGGGCCGCCTCTGCTCTCTCTTGTCCTGCTGACTTCCTGAGGCCTCCACTTTCTGTCTCCAGCCCCATCGTGCTGACCCGGCGCTTTGCTTTGGCCTCTGGGCCCTGGACTGAGTCTTGCTCTATCCATGCGGCCCCTTCTGAGCAACACCCACCCCCCAGCCCCGTTCTGCCCTGGGGAGGCTCCATCAGCACATCGGAGGCTCACTCTGACCCCAGCTGGTGCCAACTCTGGCTTCTGCTCTCATTTTGACTGGGAAAGTCAAGTGTTCAAATTTGACAAGTTCGTTTTATCCTCCCCTTTGGTGAACAACGCCCCCACTTCCCTCTCCGTACAGTTATCACGACAGGCCTTGCTTCCAGAGAGAGCAGGAATGGCCTAGTGGGATGTGCGTGGGTGGAAGGGACCCCGGGGAAAGGAAGTGAGAAGCCTGTTCATCCGGGTAATGGACTATTTCTACCTGCGCTCACCTGTGATGCTGCCCTCCCACCAGGCACCATTTATGGAGCCCTAGTTAAGGCTTAGGGTAAATAATCTCCTTTAGTTCCCTTTCCACAACGCTGTGAGGAAGGGGCGATTATTATCTCCACGGACTGGACGTCTGGGTGGCTCCCAATACCTGCCTGCCCTCCCAGGATGTAGCTGCCTTGCAGTTCTAGTGACCTGGCCCTGGTCAGTTTCGGGGGCCATCCCTGGTTCTTCAAGCAAATGATTGCTGATGTGTATTCTGAGGAATGCCGGGGCCCTTGGGCTGTGGGGGGCCCCCTTTTCCAGCCAGTTCTCTGCACGAGGCTGGATTTTCTCCAAAAACTACAACCCAAACAGGTATGAGAAGAAGCAGGTATGAGAATTCTGTTCTTAGTTCATGCCAGACTTCAGAGAGTCACAAAATGTAAGTTAATGCCACTCTTCTCACTATTTAGTTTTTTCGCTTTGAAAAGTAGTCATGAGTCATAAAGTACTTATTTATATTAACGTGTAGAAAGGTTTTGTCATCTCACAAATGAAAATATGTCATTCTTTTCAGTTTTACTTTCTAAAATGGATAAACATGATAAATATAATCCACCCTCTCAACTTTTTGAATATAATGTACCGCGACATACAGGGGGGCCGAGAATTAAGTCTGAGAATTGCTCTTGAAGCCCATTGCCCTGTCTCATAACCCGAGCTAGTGATTGGCGCATGAATTCCGGCCTCAGCCAATCATTATGCGGCATTCCCCGAGTGCCCACTATTGGTTAGGGAATGAGCATGTGACCCCGTTTGGACCAATAAGAGGGAAGTCTTTCTTGACTTCTCTGAAGTTCTCTGAAGTTCTCGTCACCAGATGTGATGTGTAGAACTTCAGTAACTGTCACACCTCTGACCTGGGAACTGCTGCCCAGGAGGGCAGAACCTAGGGAATCACCGAGAAAGGAGAGAACCATGAATCAAGTTGACCTACACTTTCAAGGTCAGTGTCATTCCACCATCAACACCGTTATTTCTTATGCCAGTTGGAACTGGATGTTGAGTAGAGATGGAAAGCATTGGAATTGCTGTACCCTATTTTACACATGAAGACAGGGGAGCCAGAGAGGGGACGTGAGTGCAGTAAGTGGAAAGCCAGACTCCAAACTCTGATATCCCCGACCTACCTTTCCCCATCATAAGATACAGCTTTCAAGAGTTAAGTCGTTGCCTTTCTCTGTCTTGATCCAGCTCATAAAAACAGGTCCCCCTGAGACACCTTCTCTTAAGCTACTTGAATCAAAGCAGCTGCTCTCTGACCTCAGGTGCTCTGGGCTGGACATTCTAGATTCCCAGGGCTGACCGGTGAGTGAGCAGGACTGCGATGGTGGCCGGGGCCGGGTCACGGTGGCCTGGACCACGGGAAGAGATGCCGGGCGCCAGGCCTGCAGGTATCCTCTGCCTCCCCAGCACAAGGCTAAGGACTCGGGACGTGGGGCCTGAAGTGAACTTCCAGAAGCCCCCAGCACTGGCTCCCCACTGCAGAGACCAGCCCTGCCCTGGCTGGGGTGCATCAGCTTCCTCGCTGCCACCCTCGCTCCCAGAGCCCGGGCGTGACCGGGGGTGGAGGCTGCTGCGGGCTGGTCTGCGGGGGCCTCTGCAGCTGAGACATGGGTCGGATGGGTGTTAATGAGAGGTCTGCTGATCTGGAGGCTTTGCTAATTAGGCTGCAACAGCTCCAGATCCAGTGGAGGGAGGCACGTTCCTTATACTAATCAGAGGTGCCTGGCGCTTCCTGACTGGCTGGGCAGCCCTGAGCCTGCAGCGTGTGCCCAGGTCCCAGGCATCGCCGCGGAAACAGGGGGTCAGGCTGGGGGAGAGACGAGCCAGGGGAAACCAAAGACGGGTCATGGCCACGCTCTGGGTTTGGGGGCTGCCTGCTCCCCGATACAGGGGACAAGAGGCCTGGGTGACAGCAGAGGCCACTGGCGAGGGGGGGAGGAAGCAGGCAAAGGGCGCGTGCCAGGAGGGGCCGTTCACGACACCAAGCCCCAAAGGTGGGGGATGGATCCTGATGCCTGCTCTCGAGGGGCGCCCAGCAGAGCGGGCTGCACGTGATGTTTCGGGGCCTGGACTCTGTGTCGTGCGGGGTGAGGGCAGCCTCTGAGTCTCAACACTGGCCGACTAGCAGACCTCTCTCCTCGCCAGCAGGGCTACAGAGCCAACCCGCCTGTGCATGACAGGTGTGGACTGTCCTGGGATTTCTCCATCACTGATGTGGCAGCAAAGACCCTGGTCAAATGTGCCTGTTGAATCATGCACTCAGTGACCATTTATTCATTCATTCATTCATTCATTCATTCAGCACCCACTGGCTACCCAGTTCCAACCGCTGGGAATGCAGGCGAATGGCGCTCTCTCTGCCTTCGCAAGCTCAGAGTCCGCCAGGCCCACAGAGCGGCGCTGAGGGCAGTGCAGTCACCAAGCACAGGTGCGGGACGCTCGTTCAGACTGGGAGGCCGCGGGGTCTCGGGAGCTGATGCTCGGGCTGTGTAAGGAGGACGCGGGGCCTCCGCTGCTGACAGCTCCAGAGTGGACAGTACGCGCCGCGCAATGCTCTGTGTCCTCGAGGTCCCCAGGCCCCCCACGTCACCTCCCCAGAGACCCACGCCCTGTGACGGTTACAGAGTCACACGGGAGCAGAGTGAGGCACGATGGGTAAGACACGTTCGCAGTGCTGCACGTTGGTGAGAGGCAGGCCCGGGGGCAGCAGACGGCCACGCGGTCCAGGAGGCAGCGGGTTCCTGAGAAGGGGGGAGGGTGTGTGCAGAGCGCTGCGGGGCCCTGGGGAAGGCCACGTGTGGGTGGGGGGGGTGGGGGGAGGAGATAGGGAGACAGCTGGGTTCACATGCTGCTGGTGGGCTGAGTGGCAGCACCCCGGCTCTGCTGGGTCAGGGGAGGGTGGCGGGGACTAGTTATCTGGAAACCTGCAGCCAGAGGGCCTTAAGCGCTGATTAATTATACTCTTCATCAACTATTTAGCACGTCCCTTTGTAGCCGGGGCTGGCGCTGGGCTCTGGCTGCCGCATCAATATTTCAGATGTGTCTTCTTTCCAGCTAAAAATGAGCTTGTCATTTGCACAGCTTCTGAGACACATCGGTAAGCAAGGCTGTCTGCTCGGAAGCTGGTGCGAGTTTTGCATTCAGAGGGTGCCTCCCTCATGAAAGGGCCTTTTCAAACAGCACTTGTACCTTAAACACAGGCTTAAAGGGGACAGACCTGTTCTGCCCACTCTGAGTTCCCACCCCCTCGGCTCCAGACGTCAGGGTCTTAGGCCCCGAATCGTAACAAGCTCCGGACAGAACACAGCTGGAAAGAACTTTTCCATGTCTTTGCTTTCCCAGCCTTCCGCCACTCTGGAGGGAACTGGTGTGGGTGCGTGTGACAGTAGGAGAGGGACAGTTAAAGTTAGGGGGAGGGCAAAAGAGGAGGAGTCTTCGTGTCTTTTACCCTTCAGTGCTTAGCGAGGGCTCTGCTAGCCCCAGGAAGCCCCCCCAAGCCTCCCCCTGACCCTATCAAAGGGCCTCTGCCTCTTCCATGTATCTCTTGTCATGGGGGCTATTTCCCTATTTAAAAAAAAATCATGGGGGCCTCCCTGGTGGTGCAAGAGTTTAAGGTGCAGCACTATGAAGCATCTGCAGTCACTGCAGCACGAGTTCGATCCCCGGCCAGGGAGGGGACCCACAGAGCACAGCAGACCTCTCCTTCCTTGCCCGCTGCTCCCCTCAGCAGTGTATTTCAGCCCATCTGCCTGTTCTGCTCCCCACTCTGTCTCTGGTGAATCCTCTCACCCCCCACACCCCTGGCCTGTACCCCAGTTCTTGTATGCATAAATAAATAAATTTTTTAAAAATCACAATGATTTGCTTATTGGCTGTAGCCTGTCAGCCTCCCGAGGACAGAAAGCAGGTCCAGCTTGGTTCATTACATCCTAGCACCTGGAATTGCAGCTGGCAGAGTGGGTGCGCCTAGGTATCTGTAGAAAGGGTGCGGAAATGAAGAATAATCTGGGGGAAACAAGAATTCGTTCCCTCCTTTCTCTCACTCCCTCCTCTTTTTCCCTCCGGGAGATGTTTTGCATGAGAGCAAGGGGGTCAGGGTGAGTGAGCTGACTTGGTCTGCATCCTGGACATCATACGGCTGAGCTGCAGGCGTCCCCTGCCCCATGGCCGAGGCTTCCTGGGAGCATCTGCTGTCATCTGAGGATGATGAACAAACCACCACCCCCAGCACGGCCAAGGAAGTGGGTGAACGTGTGGAGACAGAGGTAATTAGAAGGCCTGCTTTGGAGACACATTCTGGGATTTCTCTGCAACCTTCTGGTACCTTCCTTCTACCCTGTCTCTCGTAGCTCCTACCCGGATGCTTCCCACCTGGGCTCCTGTGGCTTGCTGGGGGAGAGGAGACATCCTGCTGTCTTGGGGCACCAGCCTTTCAACAAGGAGGGTGTGTGTGTGCAGGGGGAGGGACGGAGAGGCTTCCAAAGACAGACATGCTTGTCCCCCCAGAATGAGGGGCAGTCTGAGACTCTGTCATCAGAGATGGCTCAGAGGCCGCCCCAGGCAGGGACTGATCTCTCTCTGCCAGGAGAGTTCCAGGAGCATGTGGGGCTTGTGGCAGGCGCTGAGCTGGGCTCCCAGGAGTCCTCAGACTCCATCTCAGCAGGGACGGCAAACAGACACAGCAGGCCACCGCGTGCCTGGCCCCCTCTGCCTTGTTTCTCGGAGTCTGCACAGCACACAGACCTGGGGAGGAGCCAGAGGCCAAAGGCAGGCGGCAGCGAGGGGGTCACGTCCAACTGCCCTCGCTTCCCAATAACTTCCAGGTCAGACCAACAGGCATTGTCGGATGCAAGAGCAGGAGACCTGATGGCACCTGCCCTCCCAGAGGGTTAGATAGAAACCCAAATCCAGTTTGAGGTGCTTCAGAAATCTGGCCACGGGAACCCCAAAGGGCTTCTTGGAACTTGCCAAATACCGATGTGCCAATACCGATGTGTCTCAGAAGCTGCAAGAGCAGGAGACGCCCAAAGAGAAAAAAGTATACGCCAACTTTAAAGCCTATTATTCTTGATTTTATACACATATATATTTGACTTTTATATACATTTACGTTTTTGTAGAATTTTGTAAATTTGTAAAATGCATATAAATTTTATAAGTGTATATATATTTTGACAAATATATCTCTCTCTATTTGACTTTTTCCTCTCCTAGAGAATCGTACAACAACTTAGGATGTTCTAGAAGTCAAAATTGTAGGCCATCTAGCCTTTTTCTTTTTGTGTAGAAAAACTGGGGTGTAGGCCAGAGGTGTGCGTGGCGGGTGAGCTGACTTACCAGAGATGGAGTGGGGAGCAGGACTGGTGGATCCACTGAAATCCACTGCCGAGGGGAGCAGCGGGGAGACAGGGGAGGTCTGCTGCGCCATGTGGGTCAGCTCCCTGGCCGGGGGTCGAACTCAGGCCGTAGTAGTGACAGCGCTAAGACTTAACCCCTAGGCCACCAGGGAGGCCCCTCTTTTTCTCTTTTTCATTGAGCAGTATTCATGGACATGGCCCATGTGGGTACATACAATTTTAAACTAGTGGGGTTTAAACCTGCACGCACATCAGGAACATGAGCTTAATAAAGAGCTGGTAGCTGGGCCCGTCTGGAGACCTGTGGGTGGCTCACCTGTGAGGCCCGGATGTCAATACCAAGGTTCCAGTCCCCCAGATGTCTGATTCACAGAAACCTGATCTACAGGCTGTCTTGAAAACACCCTTTCCTAAAGCATTTGGAAGGCAGGCAGAGGGGAAGGAGATCTAAAGTTGACATCAGGAATTTCAAAAATTTCAGCTTTTATAGGTAGTGAGGATATAGCTATTTGGCTTCAACTCAGGTTGGGTTTGATGTCTTTATGTTTTTATCATATGAGTAAAGCCCGAGCCTTGGGTCACGGATGGGGGTGTCCAGATCACCACTGGAGAGGCGATTCAGCACCTGTGAGGGCAGAGGGTATTTTCCGTGCAAGGGGCAGGCTTCCGTCAGTGCAGGGAGAGAGAAATGCAAAGCCTTCCCACCTCCAGGGGACGGCAGGCTTGGGCAGCTTCCACCTGTCTGTCCAGCAGAGTCCAGCGGGGGAGTCTGACGTGACTGTGGGACCCCGCCATCCTCCCGCAGTGGAGCCGCCCCTCACATCTGCAAGGGGACTTATCCCACAACGGGAAGCGCTTTCCCTAGGGGGAAAGGGGGACAGAGAGGACTTGAGGCCAAATCTTCCATGAAAGGGACATTTCAGCCCCAATCAGCCTGCCTTCCGGTGGGGTTGCCCACACTCGACTCACTCACCCCAAACCAAAGTTGCTGAGCCGGAAATGACAAGATGGTTATTTGGCAAGTTCCAAGAAGCCCTTTGGGGTTCCCGTGGCCAGATTTCTGAAGCACCTCAAACTGGATTTGGGTTTCTATCTAACCCTCTGGGAGGGCAGGCGCCATCAGGTCCACTCAGTGGGTGACGGGCTGGCTTCCTCTTGCAAGTCCTTCTGTTCCAGAAACACCGCTGAGACGCGGGTCGGCCTGACCGTGGGCCCTCACCCCGCGCTTAAGAGGGACTTACAGTAAGACGCAACCACAGGCGCACACAGAAAGGATAATAAAGGGCTTGTCTACAAAAAGGGGAAATGAAGAGATGAATAACCCACGGGGAAAGAGAGAGATAAACTGGTGAACCCTCCCTACCAGTTCCGCTGAGCTAGAACCCCAGTAATGTGGTGAGAGCCAGTGAAAAACCAAGGACCCCCGCCAAGGTCTGCTTATCTACCAAGCCTGGCTGCTGAGCTCCACACTCAGGCCCGGCATCCTCCCTTTGGTGGTGATGAGTTATGGGATTTGTAGTCCTCGTGTCTTGGATCTCTTCGGTCTGGGGAGGGGGGCTCCATAAAACCTGTGGAGTCTGTTCAGGATGTCCTTGTCCTTTCCCCCTGCCCCCTCCCCCACTTTCACTGAGGCCCCCACCCGCGGTGCTACCAGCAGGCCTCAGGAGCACACAGGCTCAACACACTGGCTGTGAGGACAGAGGCCGGGAGACGTGTTTTGTGAAGGTCCAACGAGCAAACCTTTCAGGCTCTGGGCGGTTGTGGGAGGGGAGCGGCTGGGCGCCCAAGGAACATCAAGTTTTGAATTTCTTTCTTTTGTTTTTTTACTGGTTTGAATTTCATATAAATCTCTCTTGTCATGATATAGTCTTCTTCTTTTGGTATTTTCGACCGTTTAGAAATATAAAAGCCATTCTTGCTGTGAGCTGTACAGAAACAGGTGGTGGGGGAGGGGCTGGACTGGCCACCGGCTACTCGCCAAGCCCTGGTGCCCGAGGAATCTGGACATGACTAGGGGGAGGTTCACCGTGTGCGTGTGCGTGTGGAGGGCAGCGGTGTGTGGTGCGTTCTGTCCTGGGAGATAGAGTGTTAGGTTATTTGGAACATACATCAGGCCCAGGAGCTGTGTCAGTGGGTTTTCCCTACAAAGCCAACTCCAAGGAACAAAGTTGGGTGCAAGGAGTTTATCTGGGATTTTGTTCAGGGAAGTTTGTGCAGGTGTGAAGAGGGGAGACAGGCAGGGTCCCCTAAGAGAAGGTTCACGCTCTGACCATGGGGGTCCATCCTCCAGGACCCTCTGAGAGGCTCACTCACACCCAGAATGGCTGCCCGGAAGGACGAAGCTGCTGTTTATTCGCCGACTCCTGGGCCCAGGGCCTGAGGTCAGAGTTGAGGCTTTAGCTCTCCCTCACTTGCCCGGCTCCAGATGGTGGTCTGGGGGACAGGCCAGTCTGCCATAGGGGTGGAGCTGTCCACAGACGTCCTCTGGGGAGAGGGCAGGACAGAGACACCGTTGCTCTTTGGGGAGCCTCCTGCCAGGGGGAGGGGTCCCTAAAAGATCCCGCCTGATTCTATTAGCCCAACAGCAGGGTGTGGTCCCCATTCCTTTAAACAGACCCCAGCATGCTTTCGGTTGCTTTCTGCCTCGATGCGATGTCTCCCTTCTTCCAGCCCACGCCACGTCCCAGTCTGCCCCTCTGCTCCCTTCAAGCTCCAAGCGCCCTTCAAACATCACACGTCACACCTGGCTCCTTTCCTGTGGAAACATGGCTTCTCTCCACCACTGGCTGGAGGCTCCAGAGCGCCCACCGTGGTGTCTGTTCTGGCCCCAGAGCTCTTTGGCCTTGGGCAACCCGCTCCCAGGGGACAGACCCAACCCAGCCTGTGCCCACTTACCCGGAGTGAAAGGGCATGACCCGGGGGTCACGTCCTGAGTCAGCATTTATCAGTCACCACTTAGTAACGTAACATCTACTGTCTTTTTAAAAAGCACTGAGTCCAGGGCCTCCCTGGTGGCGCAGCGGGTTAAGCAACACACTATGTTGCAAACTGCAGCCACTGCAGCACGAGTTTGATCCCTGCCTGCCTCTGGCCAGGGAGGGGACCCACATGGCGCAGCAGACCTCTCCTGCCTGGCCTGCCACTGCCCTGGGCAGTGTGTTTCGGTCCATCTGCCTGTTCTGCTCCCCACTCTGTCTAGTGAATCCTCTCACCTCCCGCGACTCTGGCCTGTGCCCAGCTCTTGTGTGCATAAACAAATAAATAAATAAATAAATCTTTAAAAAAAAAAAACAAAAAAAAGCACTGACTCCAAGTCCAGCCTGTGCCAAGCTGTCCCCTATAGGCCTTCCCTCAGGTAAGGGGGAGCTGTGACCTCTCCCTCTGGCAGAGCCCAGGGCCGTGCGTGGCGAGGTTCGGGTGAACCCCTGCTGGGGTCTGAACCCAGGCCTGTCTGCTTCCAAATTTCGAAAGAAATTTCTCACGTCCTACTTGACACGCAGGAAGTAATGTATGTGTGCTGGGCAGGGGCAAAGGGGAGTTGGTACTGAAGGGCACAGCATTTCAGTTTTGTGAGATGCAGGAGATGGAGGACGGGGACGGGGACGGTCACAGGAGCAGGTAGCAGGTGAATGTACTTTATCCCCGGGCCATCCAGGAAGATGGTTACGGTGGTGAATTTTATGTCGTCTGCCTCTCACCACCATCAAAAATTGAAAAAAAATACATATGGAAGTTATGATCACGGTAATGGAATAAGCTCCGGTGGATCCATGTCGTCAGAACATTCCTCACCGGCCTCCCCTGCTCCAGGCCCTTGTGTTCTCCATCAGAGGCTTGCAGTTCTGGGGGGCTGTCAATCTCTTTTGAAGAATATCTTACTTAATCAGCATGTTTTTGTGACAACATACGGTTCAGTTTCACTTTGCCCGACCAGTTGAAAAGTGGTTTCACATGTGGAAGGCCTGGCTAGGTGAGGCATAGGACTGTTCGGGAAAGACGCACCCCTTGCAGGTGTCCTTGACATTGTACCAATTTGCGGTTTGCCCGCTCCACCTGGGAGGAAGGCAGCCAGGCCTTGCTCACTAAGTCCCCTTCCCATAAAATGCTTCTTGGTTTTACATATACAGAAGATATTTATTTTAATCATTTATATATTTGCTCTAATTTTCCTGTGTTTCACTGTAAAGGAAAGGCATGGCAACATAACTACTGTATTTGATGCCTAATAGCCTAAATTAAGAGTTAAAATCACAACTTCTAGACAGCAAAAATAAAATAGAGAAGTAAAAAATGCCATCATAGTGTGCGAGGCCTCTGGTGACTTGCTTGTTTTGGCTCCTCATTCCATTTCTAAGATGTATTCGTGCTGTTGTGTGAGCTATAGTGCATCTTTTTCACTGCTTTATGATCCTTCCCTATGAATAGATCATCAATATGAACTTTTCTGTTTGCTTGTTTTTGTAATGACAAGCCTGTTGCAGTAGCCTGTAATATTTTTCAGAACGAGTCACTGCTCTCCCAGGGGGAGGATGACACTTTCCTTTTACTGATGGTGGGTCTGGCTTTGTGACTTTCTCTGGTCAATAGAAGCTTCTCTGAATGGAAGCTTCAAGTCTGTGCATGATCTCCCCTGTTCTCTTTTCCCTGCCAGTCTCTTAGTTAGAGGCTGCTCCATCAGCCTGGGTCCTGGCAGGGAACAGATCTGTTTCTGGGCTGCAATGGACACGTAGCACGAGTGCGATAACCCTCATTGCTGAAGGTGACTGAGCCACTGGGATCATTTGTTACTGCAGCAGAACTGTTCCTATCCTAACTGATCCAGCATGCTCTTTCCCTCACAACATGGCGACTTCCAGGGCAGGGGGTTGGCGGGAAGTGGGCATTTGCTTAGGAGTCTGAATTCATCAGTAGCACACAGCGCCACAGGCAACAGGTTAAATGGGTAAGTGTGTAAATACCACCCCTTCCAGTGTGTGCATTGAGAGTGATTCATTCATTAACAACTAGAAAGTGCTTTGAAGATAATTAGCATCTGGGGGACTGATGGACACCTCCTACCTGACTTCTGGGGTCCTCACTTCCTCTCTCCTGCCTGCAGGCTTTGAAGTCAACTCTCCTGCATAGAGGGTGCAGGAGGAGTTGGGGGCCAGTCTGGAGACACTCCAGCCTGGGGGTTCCAGTGCTGGAGATGCCAGCTGACACTTGGAAGGAAAAGTACAAGCAGGGGAGGGGGGGAGAACGTGCGGAAGCCAGGAGACTCCACTGAGAGCAAAGCAAGTCTGGGCAGAGTCTTTGTGCCTGGAGCCTCTCGGGCTGGGAGCCTCATTGGGCTGCTGGGGCTGGGCTTGTTCACTGTGGACCTCCCAATGTGCTCGCAGGGCTGAAGATGGCAGGAATGTCCCCCCACCCCCAACGCTTCATTTCCCTTTCTCATTAAAGCAGCAGTGACCAGGAAGGACAAACACGACTGCACTGTTTTCGATCCTGCCAGAGAAGAGGCTCATTTGGTGTTATTTTCATTCATTCTTGTGTCACTTTTCTTCTTGTTCCTTTTCTCTTGCCATGGAGGACCCCTCCACGACTCCCGTACACCCAGCAAACAGACTCACGTACCCGCACGCACGCACCGAGATGAAACCATAATGAGAGAGAGAGGGAGCATGAGAAACTAATCCATCCTAATGATAAAGATCATTATGGAGACAGAGAAGGAAGGGAAACAACACATTTCATTCTAATTAGGCCCGAAAGCTCATTACTGGGAGCCGGGAAGGAAAGTGATCAAATAGATGCACCCAGAAAAATGCCTCTTCCAGGTTTCCTAGGATATGACAGCACGAGAAAATCCCCCTCCCCTAAGCCCCTCCTCCCACCCTCTGCCACCACTACAAAGCCCATGGTTCCCAAACTGGGGTTCCCTTGTAGTAGTGCTGGGGGAGAGAGGGCTAGGACTTTTGTTCAAGAATTTAAAAATGCTTAATGGAAAATATTAATCTTTCCTGATAATCCGGCACAGGCAGACAAGCTGAAAATGTCAAGTTTCTTTGTTTAGGGCTGGAAGACATCTGCTCATAGGCAACACTAGTCTGTTCATACCAGTCGGAGGTCTAATTCATTGTTGATAGCATCGTAAGAATTTCTGGGGTGCAGTGGCGACCCTCAGGACGCCGGGATCATGGAATTCCCACTGATCAGAGCCGCAGTGTCTTCACCCACAGACACGCCGTGGCCTGACTAACCTCATCTCAGCTTTATTGCGCAGGAGGAAAAGAATCAATGACACCTAATCAGCTTAGGAAAAACATCTTTCCAAACACGGGGTTCAGAGGAGTAGGATAATGAAAGATGTCTTTGGTAGTTAAGGCACAGGGAACAGAAAGTGGGACGAGAGAGGAAGGAAAATTAGCATTTATCGATCAGCTGCTAACACCCAGCACTATGCTAAGTGCAATACATAATCTCACTTAATCCTCACAGTCACACTTGGGGTGTGGAGGTGCCAGGGGGTTCATTTGCTCATTCATTTAACAGGCATTTACAAGTACCTCCTAGGAATCAGTTCTTGTCGGGCCTGGAAAATAGAGCAGTGAGCAAAGTCAGGTCCTTGCCCTCATGGAGCTTATAATAAACAAGTAAACACACGTCAAACATCTACTTAAGTACACACGCACATGTATACCCTTCAGCATAGATGTGTTTGTGTGTATCTCCATGTTCCGTGTATAACTGGTGGTTCTCTATCCAGGGAATGGGTTCCAGGCAATTCTCAGGCAATTGGGAATGTGGGTGTTAGCAGATGATGACTAGGGAGAGGGGCGCCTGGCATCTAGTGAGTGGGTAGAGGTCAGGGGTGCTTCTAAACATCTGACAGTGCAAAGGACAGTCTCCAGGGATGTCAAAGAACCCAGCCCCCAAATGCCACGGTTCTCAAGTTGAGACACACACACACACACACATACAGATTTCGGATAGTGAGACGTGTTATAAAGAATGGCTACAGGTGGGTGGGCTTTGAGGAGGGGTCCTTGAGTATGTACAAATGCTGAGTGTGGAGATGGGGGCTGAAGAAAAGAGATGGAACACCTACATTTTAGTGCCAAAGAGGGCATGAAGCCAGCCAACATCCAAAAATACATGTTTGCTGGTTTTTGGATGCTATGAAGGAAATGAGAGGGCCCAATGGCAGTATCCAATGATGGATACTGATGGGGAGTTGCTTTAGATTGGGGGAGTTGAGAATACTATTCTGGGGAAGTGGAGACCCTTACGGGGGACTCCAGAGATGGCAGGAGTCAACCAGACAGAGAGAGCAGTGAGCTCAGCAGGTGCAAAGGTCCTGAGGCAGAAGGAACTGGGAGCTCTGGGGAACCCGGAGGAAAGCCAGAGTGTGGCTAGGGGAGGTGAGCAATGAGAGGAGTGGAGGGGCGCCCTTCCCCAGGCTGCACTCCTGGGTTAATGCAAGCAAGAAAGCAGCAATTATCTCCTCATTTCCAGGTTAATGAAGGAGAACTTGGAGGTAATGTTATTTGTGTTGATCCTTGATTTCTTGTTAAAATGTTTTTCGGAGAAGACTCGATACTGATGGATGAGCACTGCCTCCCAGGCATTTTCCCGCGGACAGTAATGTCCTCCTCTCCCTGGCCAGCTCCCTCGGTAAGCACGGCTTTATGTTGCGTGTTAAATGGCGCTCGGTCTCAGCTGGTACCCCTCCTCCACGGTGGACGGCTTCACCACACCGCTCCCACCGAGATAAAGACTTATCCTTTGGAGGCTCTTGGATAACAACAGCCTGCAAGAGGAAGCTTAGTCTCTGACCACGCACAGCCTGGTCTCGGGAACTGCAGCTGGGCAGCTGGGAACTTTCTAGAAATGTAGAACCTCAGGCTCCACTTCAGTTACTGCAGTTTAACAAGAGGCCCTGGTGATGGCCATGTACACACAGTTAAGAAGCTCTGCCCCCAGTGACCTCCAGAAAGGCACTCAGCACCAGCTTCCGTGATTCCTGCAACGAGCACCCTCAATTTGGAGAAAATGCCTGCCTCCATTCCCTTCTTGCCTGCCGCTCTCCTCTGCAAAGCAGATTGGAGCTGGGGGCCTAGGCGAGAACAAGGGGACCCTCGTCATAACCAGGAGGGCCAGGGGGATGTCTAAGGACTTAGGAAAGTGATTTCCAAGTAGGACTATGCAAATCAAAGGCGTGTTAATTTCAGAACCACAACTCAGGGGTGCAGCAGGGCCCCAACGATCCCTGTTCGGAAGTGGTTTCGTGCTTCGCACCTGGACTGTCGTCACCTGTGAGTGATGGTGTGACAGGGACAAACAAGTCCGCAGGGATCTTGAATACCTGGAAACTGCATCCAACATTATGCGCATGCACAAACTTCTAAGAAGGGAGGTTAGAGTCTACCCAAGGGGTACAAGATGGGGGCCCTGTGAAGAGGCCCCTCCCACGTGGCTGCGTTTCTCAGTTGAACTTTAGGAAGGGCACCGCCTTGGGGTGCTGCTCTGGGCACAGCCATGCCCTGTGTTCCCATTCCAGGGGGCGCGATCAGCGCTCTCTCCTAGTCCTCAGGAGACTGAGCTCCTCGAGCAAAGAGCTTACGAACCACCGACAGCCTTGCCAGCAAGGTAAGCTTGGGAGAGAGGTGTCCAAGTTGGAATCCCCGCTTGTTCCCCAAATGATTTTGACACATCCCTAGAAGGTGGTGCGTGTGTGCGTGCATGCGTGCATGCGTGCATGTGTGTGTGTGTGTGATGCCAAAACCTTGCAGGATTATTAAGGCATTTAAGAGGAATAATCCACGTGAGAGTTCTATACCTGTGATTCTTTTTTGCAATCCTGACACCTGTCCTCCCGCGTGCAAGGCGAGGAAGGCAGCTTGGGAAGAGCAGGGTTTGGAAGGTTGGTGCTGGGAGCAGCTGAACTCTAACTAGTGCTTCACTGCTACCCTGGCCCCTCAAAACTGGGCGCTTCACTCTCCCTCCCCAATCAGAAGCTCTGGACTGTGGAAATACTAGGTCTCCAAGAATAGCTGTGCTTATCAGACCAGCTTGGGCCCACCCCGAGCCAGGCGTCTCATGTGCGGTAGCTCACGTTATTCTGCATCCTAACAGCCAGGCCTGTCCCACCCCTCCCCTATAGGTGGACAAGGAAATTGAGGCCTGGAGAGAGAAAGCAACACAAATTTTCATCCACACACAGGACAGCAAGTCACCCCCTATGGATTTCAGGTGGGCTATTTTTTTTTTTTTTTCTAGAAGAATGTGAAGTCTGGCTAAATATACAGTAACCGGGAGAATTCAAAATGACCATCAGAGTCACAGCAGAATTGAGGTTCAGCCCTAATGACTCAGAAAGACTTTATAGAGCGCCAGCTCCATGGGCATCCCAGAGCCTGCAAGACACAGGCGAGAACAGCAGCAAGACACAGCAGCAAGACACAGGTGAGAACAGCAGCAAGACACAGCAGAGAACAGTTCCGGTCCATGACCCTATTTTGGGGTGTTCCAGATCCTCTCCCCCCGAGCTCCCCCTTACCGCCACATAAAACGACAGAGCCAAGTTCAGAGGAGACACTGAAGAGGTCACTGACTGACTCCTACGTGAGGGCTGCTGACTCGTGGTCGAGCTGGGTGCTGTGACTGCAGAACCCAAACGGGAACCCGAGTTCGCCAGGCAGGGCCCAGAAGTCATCACGGCCCCCAAGACTGCTTGCTCCCCAGGGCGGGGCAGCCCCGAGCTGCTTATCACTGCCTCCCTGGGGCTGGGGAAGTGCCAGCACGTAAATGGCACTCCATACGCTCTTGTGGGTGAAGGACTCCCGGAGCGCAGGGAAGGCCACAGCCAGGTGCTTTCCTGCCCCCTCATCCTTCTTGGGCCTTCGAAAGCCACAACGGGTTTCCGTGACCCCGAGAAAGGGCTCATCTCTGCACCGCTGCTTCCCACGTAGCTGGGGTCTGTTGTTACTGTTTCTGCACCCACTGGTTTTGACAAGGGCTGGAAGTGTTTTCTGGGAAGCTGTGTGACCAGCTGCCACGCCAGCCTTTCTGGTACAGCTGGAAATGCCCAGCTTATCGCCAAAGACTCACTTGGGAGCGTTCAGCTTTGTCTGTTCAGGAGTCACTCCCAGGACATGGCGGTGCTGGCCGATGGACGCAGCCACTCGGCCGTGTGCGCAGCCACCACGGGCTCCAGGATGGGCCCGCGGCTCCAGGCTTCAGGGTGGCCCCCAGAGCACCAGGCGGGCTGCGCTGTAATTCTTATTTTAGCCGCACTGGACTCGAACCGCCGAGGGCCGGATGGTCTCTCTCCACAACCCCTGCCCACGCGCCTGCAGACCAGAACAAACGATGCCCACCCCCGAACCCGGCTGTCTGGCCGTCCTCACGGGCACCGCACAGAGAGCTGTCAGCTGACTTCCCAGGTCAGGTCACCACAGGCCTGTGGGTTCTGGCCCCCACGCTCGAAGGAGCCCAGATGATGAGGTGACAGTGCCCGCAGGTGCTGGGACGGTGACTAGCTGTCGGCCCACTGCTTTATCTGGGTGAAGCCACCATCTTGGAAGTGGACCCCCCCGCCCGGGGGTCCAGCTCTTTGAGTCACTACCTGAGTGTCCCTGCTGAGGCGGCGGCCGCTGAGAGGCCAAAACCAGCCACCCCAATCCTGCCCCAGAGGATCAGGGGTGTAAACACTTGTGGGTGTCCTGCACCCCTAACTGGGTGGTTGCCCCTGCAGCCATGAGGATTAGAACAACTCAGGAGCCAGACGCCTGGTTCAAGTCCCAGCTACACCCGTGAACAAGGGTGTTCCCAGGCCATACCCTGGCCCCGTGGGGCTCGGCTTTCCCGCCCAGATGTGGACTCGGGCCCACAGGCCCCAGGAGGCGAAACGAGGCCGCTGCCACAGGTGTCCTGGTTAACTCCCAGCAGTCACTGAGGCACCGGAGATGCTACTTAACATCCTTTAAGGTACAGGACGGCCCCGCAGATGCCCCTGGCCTGCTCCTTGCGCCCCGCTCCTGTGACAGGCGCAGGTGCCTGCAGTGGTCAGGGGACAAGGCCGCTGGCCTGCCAGGCTGGGCTTGCGGGTCCATCTCCCGGGCCTCTCCTCCTGCATGACAAGCGTCGGCGAGCACTCCCTCGTGGAGGGCGCGGGGAACACGCTCAGGCGCCCCATCAGGAGGCCCTCGGGGCCAGCCCCCAACGCTGGCCACCCCCACGCCACCTCTACCACCCCTGGGTCTGCGTGTCCCGGGAGGCCACTCCTCGGCACAGCCGCGTTCCCAGAGTCAGTCCCTTCCGGTCGCGTTCCAGTCACCGCCCTGGAGCCTCGTCGCTCTTGCCGGGGACGGCTGCAGCTCATCTCTGTGTGCATTTTCCAGCCACTGCAGCCAACGGGCCGGGCCCACCTCCTGAACAACCACTGCAGTGAGCGAGCAGGCGGCTCGGGGCCCTGGAGCCCGAGCACGCATGTCTGAGACGAAGGCCGACTCTCCCCACGTCGGAACAGGGCGTTGTGGATGCCGAGAGCATCTCAGCATGATTTCCTCCTGCAAATCACTGAGCCATTTGCAGAGTGCCGGCTATAAATAATCCCGCTGACTTCTCCACCAGCACAAGTATAGTCATTGATAAGGGATTATGTATTGAGTATTTCCTATGGTGGGAGCGATACTGAGTGTCTGGAATATATTAACTTGTTAGTGCTACCACCAGCGCCAAGGAGTGGGGGCCTTTAACCCATTATTTGTTACGCGGAGGTGCTGAGCACCGATGGCTGCCTGTGGCCCCCCAGCTGAGACTTGAGCTGAGACCTCTGACCCCCATGCCCTGGCTAGGCTCCTCCCGCTCTTGGCACAGACTTGTGAGGATGTAAAGGGAGATGACCAGGCTTTTCATTTTCTTAGCAAAATTGAGCTGCAAGAGAACCAAGACCAAGTTCCCGAGAAGCACGGAGCAGGGCTGAGAGGCCACATGGGGATGAGGCCATTTCAGGCTCCAGGAAGCAGATCGATGTCCACTGTGAATTTGCCAATAAGTTCATTAGCATTCGGCTGACTCCCCTATTCTCGGTGGGGTGAGGCCTCCCTCCAGCAAGTGGGCAAATGTGGAGGCCAACAAGGACACTCAGCGAGAAGCGGGGCCCAAGGCCAGAGAAGGGGCTCAGCAGGTGCCCCCACATGAGCACCTGAAGACCCTGCCTCCATCCACCTGAGGCACGAATGGCCTTTCTCACCCGGTCCCCATCTGCAGAAAGGACTTGGCTGGATTTCACCCTAAGACCTGGAATTGGGGAACTCTGCTCCAGGGAGGCCCAGGGTCACCTATCTTCTCGGTCCATTTGGTTGACAGATGGAGAAACTGAGGCCTAGGACTCAGTGTCCAGGACCCAACAGTGAAAAAGAGGAAATTTCTAGAGCAGTGATCCTCAGGTAGTGTGGATGCTGGGTGGGTGGACTTTGCCTCAGGGGATACTACGTCACCACTGGGCATGTCTAATGAGTGGTGGCCAGGGATGCTACTTAACATCCTCTAAGGTACAGGACAGCCCCTCAGATGCCCCAAGAATCACCGGCTCCAAGATGTCAATGGGGCGTGAATGAGAAACCTTGGTCTGGTCTCGCAAGCCCAGGGCTGTGGGTGATAAAAGCCTTGAGGTGTCGTGCAGTTGGGGTGAGATCCCACCAGAAATTGTCATTCCATTTTGGAGAGAAGAAAGTTGAGACAAGAAAGAGCTAATGATTTCTCTCAGGTCACAGCCAATCTGAATATATACAAATTTGAGTATAAATACATGAGTTTGAGCTCATGTCTGCAGTTGGCCTGACTTTATTTTATTCTTTAAAGACTGATTTATTTATGCATACAAGAGCTGGGGTACAGGCCAGAGTCGCGGGAGGTGAGAGGAATCATCAGAGACAGAGCTGGGAGCAGAACAGGCAGATCGACTGAAACACACTGCTGAGGGGAGCAGCGGGCGAGGCAGGAGAGGTCTGCTGCGCCATGTGGGTCCCCTCCCTGGCTGGGGATCGAACTCGTGCTGCTGTGCTGCGGATGCTTCAGTGTGGCGCTCAACCCGCTGCACCACCAGGAAGGCCCTGGCCTGACTTTAAACACAGAACTCTGTTTTTTCCACTTTGTCTCTCCTTGGCCTCAGCGGTCTATGATCATCAGTTAGATGTCTAATTGTCCCACCTTGTTGCAGGTCCTAAGAGATACCTGGGCCCAGCATATAGTGGACATGGAAACTTTCTGAGTGAAAGAATGAGTGAGGGAATGTATTTGTAGGAGATTCGTGATCTCTTGGATGCCAGGGAGCAGCGACAGCTTTTACTGATCATTCATTTCTCAGTTATCAGGCCACTTGTTTGAGGGATTTAGTCCTCAAGTGCCATGAACTGTTCTAGCAGATTACATTGGTCAACACATGTCCCCAACAGCCTAATGAAGTGCTATCATTATCCCCATGTTACAGGTGAGGATACCGAGGCACAGAGAGGAGCAATAACCTTGTCCTGGGGCCCCGACTAGTAAGTGGGGGAGCCAGGATCTGAGTCCAAGCTATCAGAGGCCTTGGTAGCCTTCTGTGATGATGTGACTAGTGTGTCCATCCCATGGACCATCTCTTCCTTATCTCATGGGCTAGTCTATTGGAGCTGACTTCAACTGTTTACCTTCAGTCCAGGATTGGTGCATGACTCAGCTCTACCATGCTGCTGTCCCTCTGGCTATCATGATTGGATCAGGAATAGACATGTGACTAAAGAGGTGAGCCAATCAGAATTCTCCCCAAGACTTCCTAGAAAATATACTTTTGGTTCCCCTGAGATCACTATCTGTGAGGATGATACTTAAGATCATGTTCTCAGCCAGTGCAGATAGGCTTCCTTGGTAGAAGAGAATGCAGTCAACAAAGGGAACAAAGGAAAGTAGAGTCACAAGATTGGCGGTCGGGAGGACAGTGTAAGACAGTGCTGGTGGCATTGCTTAAGCTTCTTTATCCACTCTGGGATTTTCAAGCTCCTGGATCCAGCCATGCCTGAAGGAGCCACTCTGGTACTTTCAAGCTCCTGGATCCAGCCATACCTGAAGGATCAACCTTAGCATTTTCAATACCCAATCCATAGCTATACTTTATTTTATTTTATTTGGCTTAAGACAGTTTGGGGTGCTTTTCTCTCTCCTGAAACACATGGATGTCTGACTAATACAGATTATTTGTTTATTTCAAGTTGCCCAGAGGCCTATTTGCATTCTTTAGCTCTGATTTCAGTGTTAAAAACTTTGTAGTATCCTAAGTTGTAGACAGGATACTGTCCAAATTCAGACACTCCTGTCTGTAAAAAGGCCTGGAAGAGAATGATAATAGCTAACAGCAATAGCTTTTACATGACAGGCACTGTTTTGAGTGTTTTTCATAGGTTACTCATTAATTCTCACAAGCATGCTGCTTTTTGGTATGATGATCATCATTTGGTATCACCCCATTTTATGTCTACATAGGATAAGGTAAACAGAGAAGGCAAGAAATGTGCTCAAGATCGCAGAGCTAGTGAGTGTAGAACTAGCCTTGAACCTAGGCGATCTAGCTCCAGATCCCCCACGTTTAACTACTAACCAAAACCATGTCTGCTTCCCCTGCAGACCCACACAGAACTGCTGGTCTTGACTTCTACCTGCACACCCAAGATCTCTCCTCCCAGCTATCTTTTATTGCTAGTGCCAAGAGCTGGTTTAATCACCTGCCTGAACCTTCCTTCCTAGCTTGCATCGTAAGGAGCCCACAGCAGCTGCTGTCACTGATGCCATGCTGGCAGCTGGCTGCATTTGCACGTGTAATAAACACAGCCAGCACAAGGTCGGAAATTGGGCAGGTGACAACAGAGGCGGGGATTGTGCAGATCAGATTGGAGACAGGGAACTGATAACACCAACAGTTCCATAAAGCTATCTCCTTGTCTGTTGTTTCTTGTCTTGGCGGCTACCCTCTCAGGTGCCCTAATGCGGTGAGACCCTAACATCTACAAAGATCAAGTTTTCTTCTTCCTTTTCTTGGCAAGGAACTGCTTTTAATCTTCCCATTCACTGGAGCTCTGCTATTAAATGTCATCTCACTGAATGCAAAGTGGGGGATGTCACTTGTGTTAAGTGTGGGGGTAACACCCCTTCCTGGGCATCTCTGTTCTTGTGGTGGTCACGCCTTAGCTGAATTCTCCCTTCCAAGGAAAGGAGGAAATTCTCGAGACTGCTATTTTTTCCCCCAGCACTGACATGGCCATAAGCTTGCTGGTAAGCTTTTCAGAATCAGTTCTGGGGGTGGGTGAAGCCCTGATTTGTATGACTGCCAATTGTGTTGGTGTAAATAGTCTCACCTTGTGGATTTCAAACTAAATGTGAGGCTCACAAATTCCTGAAAGGTTAACCCTTGATTTGCCCCCCCCCAGAGCAGCTGAGCCCAGAGTACCCCACTGAGCCTCATGCCTCCCAGTTATTAGAACAGAGTGCCTCATAGAAAACATATTTTGATTGAAAACAAACTAAGAATAATGCAAGATGACTGTTTAAGTTCCAGCCTCCATGCTAATGCAATGAACGATAACTACAACCAAATAAACCCATGAAAACATAGATAACGCTTTATATAAACTCGCTAACTCTCCAATCTCCATGTCTCAAACCTTCTCTCACTTGGCTATAAAATGGAAGAGACTCACGAGGGACAACTGCCTACAGTCAGAGATGGCTCTGCAAATCTGCTCTCCCCAAAAGATGGGGGTATTTGGCAAAGCAAAATCAGTTTGGCAAGTGCAAGAACAAAATTAAGTAAACTCAGAATCCCAGAGCTAGTGTTTTTTTTTCTCTTTCTCCTTTTCTTGTTTTTCTTTCCCTTCTCAAATCTCAAAAGAGAGACAGTTCAACTGAGAGCATTATGGGTAATTGAAAGAGAGTGACCAAGCCGGAAGATGCCAAGATTCTAATCTTACAGTGAGGATGGTTCACACCAACATTTCTGGGCTGGGTCCAAAAAGTTGAGAGAAGAGAGAAGGGAGCTTGACAGTTTTTGGTTCTGGCTTGCAAGGTGTCAGGTAACATCCGGTTAATTGCTGTTATAGGTGAAAGGATGCTGCAGTCAGCTGCATTAGTTAGGGTCAACTTACCCCCAGCCAGTCAGCCAACATTTTCCTGGATCAAGGTCATCAAAGACTGCCACACTGTTAAACCCAAGGGTCAGTGTTTTATCTCCACCCTGCCTTCCCTCCTACAGCATGGGTTCATCACTCTCTCTTTGACACAGCTTCAGGGTTCACTCTCTTCTGCTTTCCTTCCAACTTGACCTGTTTCTCCATTTCTTTTTTTTTTTCTCCATTTCTTTTTTTATTTATTTATGTATACAAGCACTGGGGTACAGACCAGAGGTGTGTGTGGGGGTGGTGAGAGGATTCACCACAGAAAGTGGGGAGCAGGACAGGAAGATCAACAGAAGTACACTGCTGAGGGGAGCAGCAGGCACAGCAGGAGAGATCTGCTGCACCATGTGGGTCCCCTCCCTGGCTGGGGATCGAATTTGTGCTGCAGTGGCTGCGGTTTGCTTCATAGTGCATTGCTTAACCCACTGCGCCACCAGGGAGGCCCTGTTTCTCCATTTCAATAGCCTGTGTTGGGTCTTCTTCCTCCTTTGGCCCCCAAATGTTGGAGGACCCCGCCCTGCCATTCTGGGGCATCTTCTCTATCCATCCTCACTTGCTTGGAATCACAGCTTTGAATACCAGCTTTAAGCTCATGATTTTCAAATTTAGACGACCAACCCCAACCTTTCCCTTGAGTTCTAAACTCTCGGATGACTAGTAGACACCTCAAACCTATAATGCCCTAAGCCCAATTCCTGATTCCACTCACCCTCGTGCTTGGTCCTGACCCAGGCTTCTCCATCTCAACAAATGGTGACCTCTTCCTTCCAGTTACTCAAACAGATACTGCTGGAGTCACCTCTGACTTCTTTCGCCTACTCCTCATTCAAGCCACCAGTAAGTCCTTTTAAACTACACCTGAATCCTGCCATCTTGTCCTATTTTACACCACTCCCTCCCTGGCCCTAGCCGGCATCATCTTTTTCCTGGATTACTTGCAAGAGCTTATTTATTTGTTACCTGCCTCTGTTTTTCCCATCTACTGTCTATTTTCAGCGCAACATAAATATATGTCAGGTCCCTTTCCTCCTCTTTTTAAGACTCAGCTTTCTGTTTCACTCAGAGGAAAATTGATGTCTCTCAATAGCCAGAAAGGCCCCCTGGCTCCTTGAGCTCATCTCCTCTCACAATGCGCCCGGCACACTCTGACACAGCACAGCACTCTCTATCTCTCTCTGTCTTCTCGTCCCCAGGTCTCTGCATGGCTCACTATCTTACTTCCCTCAGAGTTTTCTCAACTGTACTTTACCAAAGTGGTCTACCCCCAACAGTGCTACATAAAATAGCAGCTCCCATTACTTGGGGTTACCCCACTTTTTAAAAATCATAGCATTTCTGCTCCACAGTACTATTTTAGCTGTTTGCTTTCTTGTTGAAATTCTCCTTTAGAATGTAACCTTCATGAAGGCAGGGACTTTGTTTTGTTCATTGTTCTCTCCCTAACTGCTAGACAGTGCCAAGTGACAGCAGGAATGAATGGATGAGTTCATTCATCTATAAATCAATCTATTCATCTATTGGTCAATTGATTGATCATCCATCCATCATCCATCCATCCATCCATCCATCCATCCATCCGATAATTTTTCAGTCAACTCAGTTCACATAGCGGTATTAACTTTCCAGGTGTGGAGGGAGACATCCAGCTGTCAGCCTGTTTGGAAGTCATGGGACTCCCTGACGTCAGGAGTTACAATAATCACGAGCACGAGGCTCACTCACACAGCCCCCAGCTCCATCCAGGGGTCACTGACTTTAGGGATGCAATGACTCGTCTCCCATGCGCTTTACAGTGTACAAAGTAATTTCACACCCGCCATCCCATGGAATGCTCCACAACTGCACTGTACAATATGGCCACTCGGAGTCCACTTTTCCTTCCAAAGCGGGGTCCTAAAAGGGCCTGGTCCCTGAAGACCCGCACCCTAAATCAGCTTCTGATGCAGGAATTGAGGGACTTATCTGCCAGTGATGGTTTCTGGTCACGCTGTCCGCGCAGTATCCACGCTCCCGTCTCTGACAGCAGCATCCCATTTCCCCGACCACCTCTCTCTCCCCGACTCTTACTCTATGAGCCTCTGGTGGGGTTCACCCCACTCTGACTTCAGGGGTGAGCACCGACCCCAGACTGGTCATGACCCCAGCACTGCATTTCCCAGGCTTGGTGAAGGAGTGAAGTCAAAGCATAAAAACCTTACACCGCACCAGGGCACGTATGCACGCACGGACGGACGGACGGACGCATGCACGTATGCACGTACGCACGTACACATGTATACACACGCACAGACGCACGCACGCTGCGCTGCTAGTCAATGGCGTAGGTTGACTGCCACTGGCCTGTGGTTCAGAATGGCGTGGGGCTGGTGGAGATACCTGGGAAGCTCCCTCCTTACTCTCTTCTCCGCAAGTACACTTGGAAAGCTGCTTGTCGACCATCGCTGCGCCCGCCTCAGATTTCTCTCTCTTCCTCACCTCGTCAGACATCAGAGACACTCAGGAGGGAGTCGTTATCAACAGCCCATTTTACAGATGGGGATTCCGGGGACCAGAGTACTTAAGATACTTGATCCAAGACACAGCCAATGAGAAGAGCTGGGACTCCCCTAACCTGGCTTCACGCCAGTCTGTGGCTTTGGACCTCGGGGAACAGGGTCTGAATTTCTCAGAGTTGAGGAAATTCTAAATGTTGGCCACTGCCCTCAAAAATCTGCCTGCAAGTCACTGAGGCTGAAAACGAAGGGCCCAAGACCAGGTCCGATCTTGGAGAGCTGGAATTTCCCATCGAGAGGAGGCTCTGAATCCTTAACTCAGCGGGGGAAAACCTGAACTTTCTGCCCCCCAGAGGATTTTTCTTACTCTCTCTCACCCTTCCGGGAATACCTTGGGACTCACAGGAAGTCATGTGGGGTGGCCGCTGGGGCTGCAGGTAGGAAGCGGCCAAGGCAAGGTGATTGGCTCAGCCCGGCAGCCACCCCGTGGATTGAGGCTCATAATAACGCAGGATTTTTCCAGCAGGTCGGCTGGCTAATTAAACCTGCTCCTCACAGTCTCTGCAGAACGAAGGCGCCACACCTGGCAGCCTGTAATTTGCCAACGTGAGAGAGAACAGAAGCGAGTCCTCAGACATCGCCCCCAAGCACGGCTTAGGGATATAGATCAGCCAGAGAGGCAGATGCGGGCTGACTTCACCCCCTCGAACCCAATCAAGATCAATATTTCTGTCCTTGGAATGGGGAGGAGAAGTCCCTTTTAATACTGAATTGGAAACAGTCTGGGGCTGTGACATTTGCCAGCTCCGCTGCTGTGTTCAGCTTTGCTGAAAATGCTATCATAGGTGAAGATATAAAAATTACACAACTCGTCAAAAGATATTATAAAACCCCGGCCACGCGTCCTAATGACTCACAAAATGACTAGTCTCCGGCAGCAGCCTGTAATCAGAGCCGCGCTGTGCTGAATGCAGACATGCAGGCCCCGCGCCGAGGCTCCAAGCGGGCCCAGAGTGGCCGTCTGAATTGCTTTCATGCGGGGAAGCCACGGAAGGCCGCGAGCTCACCCTGAGAGGTGAGAAAAAACATCCAGGACTGGACAAGCCTGGGACTGTCTGAAATGCAAGTGGAGGTTTGAAGAAATAAATATGAAGGATCAAGTGAGTTGGGTGTATGTAGGAGCAGGTGGTGCAAGGTGGACGCTGGGCTGGTACTTTGATGCCCAACTGTGACTGGAGCAGGAAACAGCTACTCACTATGTCGAGACTGTTCCCACTTACCAGAACCTTCTGAGATGCTAGTGGGAACTGGCGAAGGGGAACCTGGCTCCCCGGTCAGCATGCCATCAGCACCATCTTGGAGTCCCCAAGGTGGGATGGGGAGGTAGAAGGGCAAGGAAGAAAAGCTCCTCAGGCAGATGCCCCTAATTCAGTTTTCACTTCTTGGCCCCATTTCTGGAAGGACATGCAGAGGCTACACCAGCAGCAGAGGAGCAGAATTCCAAGCACAGCCTGCTAGCTGGTGGTGAGAGTTCAGTCTCTGGAGTCAGTCATCCTGGGTTCGAATCCCGGGCCTCCCACCTCGGTTTCCTTGTCTGTAAAATGACTCCATCCCAGGGAAAGTGCCAGAACACTGTCAGCGCTCAGTCAGTGATCTAGCGGTGAAGCAGCGTTTGTAGAAGCCCAGCGTTTGTGGGGGTGTCAGGACAGTCCCTGAATGTGCTTATGTGAAATAGCCCCTGTTCGTGTCTGTCCTTCCTGTGGCAAATGGTTTCTCCATCTCCCCCACCAGCACCTGCATGAGCACAATCCAGAACCTTCTCATGTCCCTGGCACAGCACGGAAAGCTGAGGACACAGGGCCAGATACCCGTCCTCCTGGGTCAGGGCCCATGCCAGCTGATCTGCCAGCTGCCCACTCCGAGGCCCCATGCACCGGGGTCTCCAAAGACCCCAAGCAAAGCTGCCACAGAAGGCACTTGACGGGGTGACAGCTGTTGTCACTAACAATACAGACAACAGCACCTCACACGGGCTGAGGGACAGCCGTGCACCCTTGTGCTTGTGACACAGATGCCGGTAGCTTCCCTAGAGCTGGAAATAGGCCCTGCCCGTGGTCTGGGAGGTGGATGAACCTCCAGGGCCTGATGTGCACGCCTCCATCAGTACAGCGGCTGGAGCCGTTCTCAGGGGCATCAGCTGCTCTGGGCTTTCTATTTTGGTCCCCTGGTCTAAGTCAAGTTCCGCTTTTGTCTCTGTTTCCCTGTCAGCCCACTCACAGCCTGACCTTCCCACTGGCACAGCAACGAGCCTTCGAGGGAGGAGAGGAGGGAGGGGAGCAAAGAGGCGGTTTGGGGGGCACGTTCCTGTAATGAGGGTAGAACCTGGCAGGCTCCCCCGCCACTGAAGGCCCTGGCCTGGCCAGGGTCAAGCACTGGCGCTGAGGAGCCCTGGGAAAAACAAGCCTGAACTTGGGATCTGGGGGAAGGGCATTGCAAGGTCAAATGTCCCCTGTGGGCACAGGGAAGTGGCCAGCCTCACTCAGCTTCCTGCTCCCATTCTGTCTTTTCAAATCCAAGTTTATACCAGGGCAGCAACGATGTTCTTCAGTGTGCCAGTCTCAAGAGCCCTAGTCTGGCACCTCCCGCTGCCCAGGCCAGTGGGAATTCCACCCTGGGAGCCTCAGGCCAGAGTCTGGACACTCAGAGCCAGGCCTTGAGCCTTGAAAGGACTGAGAGGGACTTCTGATTTCACTGTTTTTTAGAAGACTTTTGGATCAAGTTTTTTCATTTGTCAACAAATTCTTGTATACCAGTGGAATGCCGGGCTCCAGGGACAAAGGAATCTGGGCATAGACCTTTCCCTCCCAGGAGCTGATGGGACTGAGGCAGGGGCTCCTGCCAAGTCCCAAGGACATCAGGAGGTGTGCCCTCTGTTGAGGTCACCTGCTCTAAATGAGGCAATTCGTTAACGATCGCCTATGACAGAGAAGTGGAGGGGGCCAGAGCACGTACTGCGTAGGTGCTCACCCGTGGGGCTGGCATGTGTCTGGCTGAATGGGGCCGCAGTGCTCCTGCAGGCACAGTTGGAGGCGGGGTGCCTGTGCCCAGGGGAGGTGGTGGCGGAGGCTGCGAGGCACTGGCAGAGTAGCCAGGAGGGGCCAGGCCATTTACTCTATTCAGCTCCTACTGCACAAAGTCCTCCCAAGGGTCTACTGAATGTCAGGGTCAGTGCCAGGTCAGCGACACGCCAGAGCATAGGACCCAGAACAGCGTTGCCTTCCCCAGCCCTGCTGTCTGGTGGTGAAGATAGTCAGGAACCAGAGCTCAAAGTATGGTGACTCGCAGGGGTGTGCAGGCCTCGGGAGGTGCCCCTCAACCTGTGCCCATGTCTGGAGAGTCCAGGAAGGCATGCCGTCTAACCTGGGATCCCTGGCTGGGGCTGGATGCGTGACATGGGGATAGGATGGGAGAGGATCTGGCAGGTGTAGTTAGGAGAGAGCTGGGTGAGTTTGCAAAACAGATGAAAGAAGGGCACGGGATTCATCTCCTGGGCTGCCGTAATAGACTTAACACCCAGTATTTAGTCTCCTGCGAAGGGGGCTGGAAGTCTGAGACCCAGGTGTGCACAGTCGTGCTGCCTCTGAGATCTAGGAAGACGCCCGCCTGCCTCTTTGGGTCTTTTATAGCCACTGGCAATCCCCGGCACTCCTTGGCTGGTGGACACATCCTTCTGCCTTCTACCTCCATGGCCACATGGCTTCTCCCTGTGAGCTGTCACATGTCCTTCTGATAAGGACACCAGGTTCGGGATTAGGGTCTGCTCCCTCCAATATGACCTCCCCTTGCCTGGACTAGTTTACATCTGCAAAGCTCCCCCTTCCAAATCAGATTACTTCCTGGTGTCCCGGAAGGACATGGATTTGGTGGAGGGAGGGGCGGCGGCACTGTTCATCCTGGATGCCGGGAGGAGGGTGGCCTGGATGGATGGTGTGTTCAGAGGGCTTGGGGCTTCCTTGACAAGAAGTAGGGTGTTTGCAGTTTTAGCATCAAGGCTTCTGCAGTGGTGGGGAAGGCAAGGGCGGTGCCTCAGCAGCAGATGGAAGAGGCAGGGTGGAGGGAGACCAGGAGAAGCCGGGGTACAGAGATCTTGTTTTAAAATACACCAAAATCAGAAAGATGTGTCAACTCTGCTAAGCAGATGTGTTGTATATTCTATTAAAAGCACAAATGAACTCTAGAAGACAGGTCCTAATAAGCAATTCTAATTATCATCTTCATTAGCTGCTCCAGGCCAGGGTGATCTATTTTCATACTGGGAAGGCTCCCCGTCCACATTTATCTGGAGAAGTCTGTTCTGGCATCTCTAGACACGGGGCTTGGCGTGGACAAAGAAGTCTCTGACCTTGAGCTGGGGGCAGAGGGAGACTCCACCACCCAGCATCCTTGCACATATCAACACATTTTGGAGGGGAAATGATCCCACTGAAGAAATGGTACCTGGGGTTGCTTAGTGCCCTGTGGGGTTAACAACAACAGCAGCTCACAGTCAACACACACAGGCAAACAGACACAGCCACACACACACACACACACAGCCGCACACCTACACAGCCACATGCACACTTGGTAGGATCTTTTCCGTGAGTAGCTGCACATCACAACACCACAGCCACCTTGCAGGTTGGCTGTGGTTCCCCCATTTCACACGCGGGAAGACACAAGTCCCGAGAGGAAAGTGACAACTGACCCACGGCCCTCGACAATCTGAATTCACAGCCTGTTCTTGAGAGCCGCACTGTGTGGTCCACCAGATGTGGCCAGATGTTGCTGGAGGGAGGGAGTGGGAAAGGAGGGGAATTAGCAGAACATAGAGGGTCTGATGCTGCAGGGTTTGGGGCTGTGCTCTGCCTGCCTGGAATCTCTCCTTCCTTCCCTTCTGGGGACCATTGTTGCCATGGGCCCCAACATTGTACTTTCAGCATTTTTTACTTCTCGGTAGTGACCTTTTCAAGAAGCTGAACAGCTGCTCTGTAAAGAAAGGGTCCAGCTTGCCGACACTTCCTTGAAGCATTGAGCTTGTTGGTAGGAGGGGACCCCCACTCTCTGCTGGGCACCCTGGAAAGGGAACCTCCCGCCCTCTCGGACTCTGGCTGGCTTTCCCTCTCCTGCCTCTTCCCCGACGTGTGACATCCATGACCACTACTCACTGCTCCCGGACGCTCCACCCACCCCTGCATCTGTGGACTTGGCCTTTTCAGTCCCAGTTGCCTGAACGCCCGTGCCCCTTCTCCCTCTCATGAACTCCACTCATCCTTCATGGGCTGGTTCAAACTGACCTCTCATCCTCCTTAAATTTCCCCTGACATGACTCCTCTGCTGAGTCACTCCTTCTGGGTTCTCAGCGCTTCCTGCACACACCCCGAAGGCATCATGGGACTTAGCCTGTCTCGGCGTGGTCGTGAAGGCTGAACGAGGCACTCTTCGCGGGGGTGACTATTCAAATTATTAATACCCAGGACGGTGCACGCGTGTGCCGGTGATCAATACCGAGTGACGCTGGCCCCGGGTCTGGTCTGCGAGCCGAGGATATCCCGGAATAGATGTCAGGGCTCAGCCACGCGGGCACGTTATGAGCGTGTAACAAATGGCAGCTTCTGCCATTATCATCGCTGTGTTTTAATGACTCGAAGTGCCCCGGGCACCGTTCCTCAGAGCCGCTCGTATCCTAGGTACACTCAGGGATGCTGAATTTAAAAATCAGTTTCAATCGTCTTCACCCCTGACTGCTTTTTGCCGTTGTCGGTAGGGAGGGCTGCCTGATGTGACTAATCTCCCTTTGTCCCTGGGCTGGGGGTTTGGAAGGTACCACTGGCAAAAATCAATCCAAAGCAATTAAACCCCTACCAGGTCTGATTGGAACAGGAGCTGGATTGATCGGAAATGCACTGGAATGGTACAGGCTCGTGGGCCTCAGCGCCACAGCACCCCAGAGAGCCACGTACACCCCGGCCCGAGTGCCCGCGTGCAGGCTGACATCGGAGGGTGAGGCATGCGCATCGTCTTCTGGGTGGCCCGCCCTTGGTTCGTGCGTTATCACGGTGGCTGTCCAGCTGTGCTTGCATGCCGGCTTCAGCTGTGCTATCGTGCCCTGGTGTCAGGTCCTGGAGAGGGGGCGCGCCTTGCTCAAACGCGTACCTCTGCCTTCACCGTCTGTGGGTGCCACGGTCTCCTGTCAGGGTCTTCAGTTACGAGCGGCAGAAACTGAGCCCAAACTGGCTAAAATAACAGCAGTACTGGCTCCCCACTGTGCGCTGGCTCCTGCTTGGAGGGGCTCAGAGGGGCTCGGGGGGACTCGGGGGGCTCGGAGGGGCTCTCTCCTCCTGGTGAAAGATGGCTGCCAGCTGCCCTGCGCACCTTCTCGGGTTCACACCCGCTGGGCACGCAGGCAGCTCTTGTCTGGGGTTTTAGCAGGAGCCCCACTGTGTCTCTCCAGCTTGATGGGGTCAAGTGCACGTCCTTGAACCAGTCGGCGTGGCCGGGAGACTGCAGTGCTGGAATGAACCCCACCGGGATGACATGTTTGGGGTGTGGGGGGAGTTCCTTGGGAAGGAATCAGAACCGTGGATGGTGATAGACGGGACACCAGAAGTTCTGTGCTTTGTGTTCAGTGCGTGCAGAACAAGCACTGGGAGGGGACCGAATCCTTTCTGAGGCCCCTTATAGCTTGTGATGGTGACACCTCGTGGCTCCCGTCTGCTCCTGCTATTCTAGGGGGGAGTCTGGCCCGTGGCTTCTCTCTTGCCATCATCCCTTCTCAGAGGAAGGGCTTGGGGGTCACGTGCACTGGGAACAAGTGTGGAGGCGTCAAGGAGAAACAATTGTCAGCAACTTGAGTCTGGTAAGAAGTAAAGGGTTTCGGGGCCAACGCCAGTGTCAGAATGCAGACAGACACTTCGTCCATGAGGGCTGGTGTCTTCCAAGAGGGCATTTTCGGTCAGTTGAGAAAAGACTTTATATTTTCAGTTCATGGACGTTGTTTTGCTTGGATGTATTCTGAAAATACATGCAACCAACTCGAGCGAGTCTATGTGCGTGTCGCGCACCAAGCACGGGTACATCTGTGCGGGCAGCCCTACGTGTGGGTTCCAAACCCGAGGCCCCCATGTCCTGGTAACGGCCATGGAATATTTACTAAAAAACTGGTTACCCACTGAACTGAAGAAGATCCCGGGGCGTCTCTCTCCCTGACCACAAAGAAACGAAACATTTAAAAGGTCGCACCCTGCTGTGTTTTGCTGTACCTGGAGAAGGGAGGTAAGGCCTCTGGCCTGGGGAGCGGGGGTTTGAGGATCCTGCCGAGGATGCCATGAGATTCTCCTCACCCTCCCCGAGCCCACCAGTGCTAACTGCACCAGGCAAATGATGACGGGGGGGTGGCGGGGATATGCAGGTGAGGCTTTGGGATGTCACGGTCCTACCACCCACCCTGTATACTTTCTCCTCTTGCTATTTGATAGGTGGTACGAATGATCTAAAGGAGAGACAGTGGGAGCAGAAGGAGAAAGAGCAGGAATGCTTTATAAGACATGCAGAGAAGCCTAGAAGAGCAAAATAATCCTACCCTCTTTATTAGCTCAGGCACCTGATGGTGGCTGATGGAGGAAAGATATTGACAGATAAGGGCCTTCGATAGGAGACTTTCTTGATGGCCAGAAAGTACTGGAAGGACGTCCTAATTAGATTCAGAGTAGGTGAGTGATAATCAGATTTAGGATCAGATCAGGGTTAAATTAAGCAGTGAATGAAAGAAGCTGAAGTTTAAGGAGATCTAGCTCTCTCCTCCACTTCCCAGGAAGGATTTGAGGGGGATTTTCAAATATGAATACAGTCATGCAGATAGTGGTTCAGAGCCTGGACTTTAGAATAAAAAAGAATTAGGTTTAAATCCCAGCTCTATCACCTCCCACCGTGTCACCTTGGGCAAGTCACCTGCCTCTGATCTCTCCTCTGTATCACGGGGCCTCATCACTGGCCTGCGGGGGACAAAGGAACTGACAGGCGTTGCTGATAACGCTGGCCTGGACTTTGCCTCTGGACACCATCGTGACCACGGCAAAGACAGAAGCATAATTCAGCTTCCATAAGCTAAAGATGAGCCCGTGGTGTCAATCGCAGCTCTCACTGCGTTGAGTAGAGAATGTGAGGGATGTGAGAAAATCTGCTCTCACGCATTTTCGCGTGATGAAGACAGGGCCAGGCCCCAGTGATAAACCCCTGGCGAGGCCTAAGTCTCTTCAGGGAGGCCTCTCGGTGGAAGCCAGCGGGGTCAGAGGCAACCCGGGCCCTGGTATCTTCCCATCTTTCTCTAAATTCGTCTCTTCTGGAGTGTGTTGTCGTCCGGTCTAGTTAGTGTGGCCAATGCTTAGTTGTTACCATGGAGCTGCGTTCACCAGGCAGAAGCACAGCTGACATGAGAACCCGTACGTGACCCCACGCAGCAGCGTTTTCCACAAGAGCCAAAAGGCGGACGCGCCCAGCCGCCCAGCCGCAGATGCAGGGAGAAGCACAGCACGGCCTCTCCTGCCAGGACAGAATCCTCCTGTCCTCAGAAAGGAGCGGGGCCCTGACACCTGCTGCGTGGCGATCCCTGGGGACACGACGCCGGTGCAAGAAGCAGCTGTACGAGACCAACATGGCGCGAGTCTGCTCACGTGCACTTTCCAGAGAGAAAGGGCTCAGCATCGCCTGGGGCTGGGGTTCGGTGGCAACGTGCTGGCCAACAGGTGCAGGATCTACTCGCTGATGAGCCTTCCAGCACCGATGTGCCGATGCTCACGAGCCGGGGCGTGGACTACAGCATGGAGCGTGTGCACGGCCGGCGGGCGGGGTGCGCGGGGCGTGCGAACTGCATTGCAAGGAAACC
The DNA here is from genome assembly GCA_019455555.1 of Galemys pyrenaicus. NCBI lineage: Eukaryota > Metazoa > Chordata > Mammalia > Eulipotyphla > Talpidae > Galemys > Galemys pyrenaicus. The sequence goes on along the minus strand of JAGFMF010012255.1, from coordinate 6,622,754 downwards.
ATCACAAACAGAAAAAATAAAGCCAAACACCCTTGCTGTCCACCCACACTGGAGGGCTCCGAGTGGAAGCATCTGGGGTGACTTTTCCCAGATCATGAGCAGCACAGCCTAAGGGGAAATCAAGTGCCGCACGGTACAGGGCAGGATGAGGGACACCCCAGAACCCCCAAAGCTGCTTGCTTAAGTGGGTTTTGCCATCCATCAAGACAAAACATACTCTTGCCTCTAAGACCTTCGATAGAATATGACTTTAATATAATTAGTGTGCACCAAAGAGAAGAGAAAGAATATAGTTTAAAATAGTTTCTGGTTAAACATGCAAAGTTTCCCATCCCCTCCTGGGTAAACCAAACTGGGTTGGCCCAAAGCTCGACCACTGAGGCCGGAGAACTAGCCACACGTCTGAGGCGCCTTCTGGCGGGGAACCATAGGGAAGGGGCAGAGGGGCCAGGCAAGCTTGGAAGGAAAAGAGCAAAATCAAAGTCCAGGTCAAGATCAAGGCTGCCATTGTCAGCACCCCCGTGTATCTCTCATCCAGGTCTGTCTCTTTCAAGTGTCCCCTCCACGTCCCCCCAGTCCCCGGTCCAAGTCCAAGGCCAAGAAGCAAGTGCAGCATCTTCACATGTCTCTCTGCTCCATAGACTTCCTCCAGCTTCCCTTCTCTTCTTCCTTCCTTCTCCCAGTCTCTACTTCTTCTCCCTGCTCAACTCCACTCTCCTTTGGGTGGGGCAGGGGACCTGGAATTCCCTGGGGATTACCCTGTTAGAAAAACATCTCTAAAGATTTCACTGGGAGAAAGCCACCAACATGCTAACGAAGCTGTGGGCACCCTCAAGAACGCAAGAGCAGCCGGAGTATCTGAGCGGGGTGGTCCTCTTGCAAATTTCACCCTGCTGGGTGGCCGACCACCCCGTCGGGGGAGGCAGTGAAGCTCCTCCAGGTCTGTTTCCTCTGGGGGACGCCCTGTGCCTCCCGCTGTGCTCACCCATGTCCCATTCCGGACTGTCAGAGCACAGGAGCGCCGAGAGCGTGACCGTGTGATCGCCTGGATCGGAACCCCCCAAGCGAGCCTCCTCCCCCGCGTTACAAAGGAGATAAACGCGTCTCCAAGGAGCAACGCTGGACTTCAGAAACCCGTGGCTCTTGGCTCCCTTCCCTCCCCTGACGCGCCCCGCAACCTCCTCCTGTGCTGTTCAGCCCATTTTCTCCTGTTCTGAGCACGAATCGATGTCCTCTGCAGAAATCCCTGTATGTGGCTGAAGATATTTTCCAAAGCAATTCTTAGCTTTCTCTGCTTAATTAAGCAACTCCAATTCACTCCCTTCCCAAAGAGCAGCTCAGTGATGATAGGAGAGGAAAAAATTTGAGTTCCTACTGAATTGTAAAATCTCTGACTGGGCCAGCAACAAATATGTGCTGATGTTTATCCTGGAAGAAGAGGCGCAAGGGCCCCTGTGGCGCGGCAGCTCACTGAAGTTCTGAGAAACACCTGGCGAGGAAGGTTCCTCGAGACAGGGGTCTGTGGAAGTGCAGCTGGGTGGACTCAGCAATGCCTGGGAGAGAGGCTCCTGGCTGCCCCTCCCCGCTCCGCAGCCCCTGCCCAGTTGCTCCGGCCACCATCCCTCCAAGAGGTGCCCCATCCCCAAGGGTGCTTGTGTCTGATGTCATAGCACAGACTCAGTAACTTAAGCCCGAGCCCCCGAGGGTGTAAGTCATAGCATCACCCACTCGTCATTGTAGCTCAGTCACCCACCTCATTACTGATGTGGGGCCTCCCTGGTGGCACAAGGGTTAGATCTCAGCAGTATGAAGCTCTCATTACCCACTGCAGCACAAGTTCGATCCCTGGCCAGGGAGCTGACCCACATGGCACAGCAGACCTCTCCTGCCTCGCCCGCTGCTCGCCTCAGCAGTGGATTTCAGCAGATCCGCCTATTCTGCTCCCCGCTCTGTCTCTGGTGGATCCTCTCACCCCCACACCTCTGGCCTGCACCTCAGTTCATGTGTGCATAAATAAACAAAAATAAATCTTTGACCAGGTACGAAGGTGCTCCTCGTCGGTGACATCAGCAGCGAGTGCACCATCAACCACTGGAAAATTAGCTGCTCAACCAAGTTGCTCCGCAGGGCAGTGGAAGCAGCCGCGCCCTCTTTTTAAAGGAGGGAACAGACTTCCCCTGCTCTTCCCTGGAAACTTCCGCTCCAGTGGCACAGCAAGCGGTGGCTTAGTGCAGGCGCCAGACCTCAGAGGTGGCTGCGATGCCCCCACCCAATCACCTCACGCCCCTCCCCCTGTAAAGCGGCACCCTCCCCCTTCGAGGGCTGCGCAAAGTGCCTCCAGCACACAGAGCTGTCGCCCCAGCTGCAGGGCTGAGGCCCGGCCAAGGAAGGCCCTGGGACAGCTCTCTCAGGTCAGGGGCGTGGCCTGGCTGACCAGATGCCACAGGATCCCGATCGAGCCAGTGACCCATCTTGGGGGAGGCTACACCGGTCCCTTGTGCCATTAGGGGCCATGGAATCAGCAGAGGGGGAGAGAGACTTTAAAGCTTTAGGGCGGTTCTGGGCAGAGCTGGGGTTGGGGGTGCTGTTGACAAAAATCAGAAAAGCCTTCAGATGAGGTGCAGATTCAACCCTCCCTATCAGTAGGGCCGGGAAGGGATAATTTTGCCCAGAACAATAGGCAACAGATAAAAATAACTCCGGTGTGGCAGGGAGACAGATACCAGGCAGGGAGCCTCAGAGGGCGCTTCTGTTCTTAAAGGCGTAATCAGTTTAGTGGGCTGGAAACAGGCTGCCAACAGCCCTGAGAAGTTCTCCCGTCACCCCCCGGACGCCCGTGGCGGGGCTAAATGAGAAACAACAGCTACCTGGCCCCCACTCCTCACGTCGGGTCCCCAGGCTCCCACAGGGGGCACCTCATCTGTCTTTGCAGCCGGCTGCCACAACCACTGAAGTGAGGCCCCCAGAACCAGCTAGTGTCACTGTTTCAGGAAGTCTGCCTCCTGAGATCGTCGGCTGCACCCCAACAAGCTGAGGAACACCTCAGCGGCTGGGAAATACGCTTCTCCCTCTCTGAACAGGCCTTCCCTTCCTGTCCGGAACTAGGAGAGGCGACTAAAATATTGTGTGGGCACCCCGTGAGAGCGCCCTGCCTCTGTCTCGGGCACCCCGTGAGGGCGCCCCGCCGCTGTCTCGGGTGCCCTGGGATTTGTCGGCCCGAAGCCTCAAGCGGCATTTGCTGGCAAGTCCTTTCGCTCCTCTGGGGCTCAGTTTCTACCTCGGTGAAATGGGGAAGGCTCGCTCCCAATGGACCAGGGTGGGGGTCTTTTTGGGACCTCCCCCCAGGGCTCACACAGCGCTGAGTTGGGTCCTCAGGGGCCCTCCGAGCAGGCTGGGGAGGGGGTGCCCACAGCAAGCCTAAGGGGACAGGTTTCCGACTGGCCTAAGTGTCTGCTGTCTGCCGGCCCTCTGGGACTCGATCCCGGCCCACCCAGAAGCACTCTCCACCCCGTGCCTGCACTCAGCTGTCTTCATGCCGCCTCGAGCTTTGCTCCCCTTTCCAGGGTGACCCCCAGGCGCTGGTCGCCAGCACCGTGGTGCCTCAGCCCGACGGCAGCTCTGCAAGCAGTGGAGACACACGTGCGCTGACACCCGTCTGGGCCAGGTGGCTGCGGGTCCGGGCCCTCAGATCCTGGAGCAGCTGGTTTGGGCCAGTGACGAGGGACCGTCTGGGCCAGGGGCCACGAGACGCGACTGGAGCCCCGGCGGTCACCACATCGGAATCCATCACTCACCAGGGAAGGACGCTACCTAGCTCTGCTCACGCTGTGCCATCTGCCTGGAACACTCTTCCCCTGCCAAGAGGCAGGGGTGTGTGGGGACGAGAGCCAGACTGCTGGGGTTCAAATCCCACTCCACCATTCACATCAGTGCCGAGACTTGGTGCAGAGGAGCTGAGCCGAGGAGAGGCCCGCCAAGACACGGGGTGCAGGCAGCCCCCATCTCCGCCAGGGGCCCAGGATCCTGGGGGTCAGTGTGCACCCAGGGTTTGGAGCAACTGTCGGGCCCTGTGTGCTGTCGGCCGGCTCAGGCTCCTGCCTTGCCTGTCCGGTCCCGTGCACGCCCTCCCTGGCCCTGGCATCCGGGCTCTGAGCCCCTCCGGCCGCGCCCTCCTCCTTGTGGTCACCGTCACTCTCCAGCCACCTCTCCGCTGATGCGCTCCCCCAGCAAGGGGCGAAGCCCGGGTCACCTGCACTCCCGGGACTCCGCACGGCACAAGGCTCCCAGGAGAGCCTGGCGAGGGAAGAAAGGACGTGGCCGGACCGTGCACAAGCCAGGTAAATTCCCATTTGGCTTTGCCCACCCCCCACCTCCGGGGTCAGGCAGTTCATTGCTGACCGTCAGGTTCCTCGCCTGGAAAGCGAATGTCAAGTTGGGTTCGGTTCCTCAAGTGCCGGTAAGCACAGGAGCCGCCGGGGGTCAGGTAAACACGCAGATTCATCTGCAGCAGGGTGGGGAGGACCCGGACTCTGCATCTTTAACCACCGCCTGGGGGTGCCGACGCCGCTGGTCCAGGGACCGTGCTTTGAGTAGAAAGGGCTGAGCTCTCGCTATGAAGACGTTGAGTCTGGCACCCAGGGGTGCTCAGTAAAAGGCTGACTCCTGTCATCTTATTACAGGGGCAGTGGAAATAACATTTCTGATCACAGAAGGTGTGGGCCACGCCGCCAATTCCCTGAACCCCGTTTCAAAGCCACTTCGTTGAGACTCGCGTTTGTCATTTCCTGCCAGTAGCGTGAACTCTGGGCAAAGGCGCCCAGAGAGCCCATCTGGCCCTTTGGAAATACGCCTGGCACGGCTCACCCTGGTGGGGCAGAGCCCGGAAACACAGACTGAGCCTAGCATGGGGGCACCGTGCAGGGGACCGGGCAGGGCCGCATGCGGGGTGGGGTGGGGCCATTTTGGCGAGGGGACAGAGCAGCGCTGCTGCTCTCAGGTGGGACCCCGGCTCTGACTCCTGCCCCATTCGCAGCGGCGCCTCGGACTGCCCGTGCCAACTCTGGCAGCTCTGGACTCCCCATCCGGAGAAGCCTGGCAGCAGCCAGGAAAGGCGCTGGATCCACAGCTGCCAGGCCTCAGCTCGTCTCAGGGCCGATCCCACTTCCTTCCTGGGGGCTCAGGAGAGCCAAAGCCTCAGACACCTGGAGCTCTCCAGAGGCCGGCCCCGAGGGGGAGGGAGGAGGGATGCAGGGGGCACAGGCGCAAAGAAAGGGAGCCCCAAGACACGGCCCCGGGGAGAGCAGACTGTCCTGGGCCTGTGTGTATGTTGGGCGCTGTCCTTGCCTTCCTCGCTCACCAAGCGCCCTGGCATCTCGCCTCCAGCTGGGAATACTGAGCCCAGAGCACGTAAGTTGATGCCCAGGTGATAAGAGAAGGATTTAAGCTCCCAAAACGGGACCGCGAAGGCTCAGCTCCTGGTTCCACCCAGGGTCCAGGGGTCCTGGCTGGAGCCCCCTATTTAACCTCTATAGAGGGGCACCTTGGTTCTTCCTGCCCAGTCCTTGTCTGCTGCTCCTGGTCCCTACACAGCTATAGGGGCGTCCATGCCCCTCAGGGCCCAGGGAGAGGCTGGCCCCCGGCAGTGCAGGGCGGGGGCAACATGGAAGTGAGGGGCGCCCAAGAAGAGACGGGCTGGGCCTGGCACACGCTGGCCCTGTGGGTACGGCCCCCAGCAGCGGGCCCCCGGGCTGCAGTCCCCGGGACCCACCAGCGCAGCTCCTCCGTGGTGTGCTGGGAAGGGAGCATCTCTCATGTGACAGCTCGCAGGAGCAGAGGTGAGGGGAGGGATTAACGTCAGGGACTGACGCGCCGACAGTGGACGGGGCGCTCAGCAGAGGGACAGCCAGTCCAGCGAGGTGAGCATGTGCACGGGCAGCCACGACCTGCTCTGTGCAGAAACTTTGGGAAGCGACCAGAGAAAGACGGAGCTGCTGCCTACAAGATCCCAAAGGGGGAAGCAGGTCGGAGACGCGAGCCAGGAAACTAACACGTCACTGCAGCCTGGGACTTATGGACCCAGGGCGCTCCGCGAGGCCTAGGAGGTGGTCAGTGGCGGGGGTGGCCGGACCACCTCCCCCAGGCAGGCGGCAGTCTCGCCCCACCATCTCTGGAACTTTCCCAGGGAAACTGCAGCGAGGCCGCCACCCAAGCGAACGCTTTACAGTTGCCTGCCCTGTGTCACGCACCACGCGAGGGGCTCAGGCGGCGGAGAGGACCAGGACCCCCCGTTCTCCAGGCGTTTACAAGAGCTCAGGCCAGAGCGTGGGCAGGGAGCTGGAGAGTGGTGGGGGCCGCGTGCCCAGGGGCAGATGCTTGCACGTGCAGGATGTCAGTGCTGCGTGATGCTGGTGGCCTGCGCGCACCCATCTGTCTGACCGGGGTGATTTTAGCAGCAGCTGCCTCCTGGTGTGCAGGGGACTTAGGGACTTCGGGTCTGTTCCCGTACCTGTCTCGGTGGGGTTGGCCTACAGGGAGTGGGGTTTGCAGGACGGGGCTGTCATGCTGGCTTGTGGGAAGCCCTGCACCCCATGTTTTGAAGCGATCGGGGGCAAGCTTTCTCAAGGTGAAAGCAAAAACTTCAGCAGCCTAGCTTAACCACACGGAGGAGGATTCACCACGTGCCCTCCTGGACCGCAGGCGCTGACTGACTCGGTGGCTCTGGGTCAGCCACAGCCACCCTCTGCAAGCAGCTTGGGCGGCTGTGGGGGCTGGGGCAGCCAGGGCACCGCTCCCTGTATGGGAATGATGGATGGAGATGGCAGTGCAGCCTGCATTCAGTTTTTAAATTTTTAACCAATATTTTCATTTATTTATGCATACAAGAGCTGGGGCACGGCCAGAGACACAGGGTGGGGTGGTAAGAGGACGCACCAGAGACAGAGCGGGGAGCAGAACAGGCAGATGGACCGAAACACACTGCTGAGGGGAGCAGCGGGGAGGCAGGAGAGGTCTGCTGCGCCCTGTGGGTCCCCTCCCTGGCTGGGGATTGAACTCATGCTGCAGTGGCTGCAGAAGCCCCACAGTGTGGCGCTGAACCCCTTGTGCCATCAGGGAGGCCCCTTGATTTTTAATTTTGTAGAAAATAGTCTCTGTCAGAAGCCAATACCCTCCGGGATCAACATCTCAAAGAGAAAGTCTGAGCCTAAACATGTCCTTGAAGGATGCAGAGAAATGACCCCCGTGGAGACGGGGTCCCAGCTCAGCTGGGCTTCATGGGGCGTCTTTATCGCTTCTGGGGGTGCTCTAGTTGCACGGGTCTGGCAGCTGCCACGCTCAGCTCTATTCCATAAGCCTGGATCTCGGCAGCGCATATCACAGCAGGGGGTTTCCGGGGACACGCGCAGGATATCAGAGCAGAAACAGCCGTGGCGATGCCTGCTCAGGTTCAGAGCCCACTCCTGCCGCAGCGGCCGGGCGTGTCCTCCTGGATCATGCATCGCACCTCCTGGGGATGCCGTAGACCCACGGTTCGCGCCGGCGGCTACTGTTACCGCCGCCATCCTGATGGCTGGGAGGCTGCTGGTGGTGGTGGAGACTGGAGTTACTGGAAGGGGTGTGGGTGGGAGACCGTGGGGGCTGACAGTGGCTTGGCTCAGGTTTTGATTTTACTCTGTTCATTCCAGACTTGCTTGGTCCCTTCTACCCCTTTCCTGTGAGCCCCACCAGGGGGTGCCTGAGCCAGGTGGCAGCTTTTGGGTCTCTGTGACCCCACTTTGGGCCAGCCCTGTTTGGCTGGGCATTGACCCCCGAGGGGATGGGTAACTTTGGGTGTTTCACTGGGACACTACAGTCTTTCTTCTTTATGCACACTAAGTCCACTGAAGCTCTTTTCTTTAGAAGGTCTTATGCACTGAGAGTATGTTTTGTCTTTATGCAGCATTTGGTAGAACCTACTTAAAGCTTGCAAGGCTTCGGGTCCCAGGGTGTCCCACAGTCATCCCACTAACGGATATAGCAACCAGACTAAGAGTTACATTCATGCTGCCCCCTCGGGGTGCCTCCCACCAGACGCGCAGCCAAAGTGACTTGCACCCAGGATGCGTTTGCTCACCAGGAGTCTTTGCTTACCAAGAGCGTTTCCCCCATTTCCCTGACTCCTGATCTACTGGCGCATCCTGACCTTGCAGCACCGCCAGGAGGTGAGCATGGATGCACTTGCCCTGTTCTACAGATGGGGAAACCAAGACAAAGAGAGACGGGACTCAGGCTAATGCCTGAGGCAGAGCTAGACGGGATTCCCTTGTCCTGCAGCTCTCCCACCCCCAGCTCCTCCTGAAGTTCTGAGCTTGGTGACACCATCTTGGGGAGAGAGAGACAATGATTGGACACAGGCAACTAAAAAGAGAAAAGATGAGAGAGGGCGGCTGGGAAGGCAGGCGACAGAAGCCGGGGGAAGCAGAGAGAGAGAAGAAGCACATCCTACTGGGTGGCGACTCCTCTCAGGTCCTCCTCTTTGTGCTCGTCTTTTACTACGTGAAATGTCAGGTTCCACCCTGTCGTTCTCGGGGTGGGCATAGCAGGCCAAGACGTCCTGTAGAAAGAAGGCGGTTGGATCCAGCGTTCCGTTGGAATGGACATTTTCCCACAGGATGGCACGTGACAGTCACTTGTCCATGCAGCAGACACTTGCAGGCACCTGCTATGCTATGTGCAGGCTGCTCTCGGCCCAGCGGGGCTGCGCTGAATGGAACCAAGTCCCCGGCCCCCTGGAGCTGCCCTCTGGTGGGGGCGGAGGAGCAGACACATCTGCGTGTTGCTGGAGGGCTCTGGGGCCTGTTCTCCCTCGGGTGCTGCCCAGGTGCCGGCAAACAGACTTCCCACGGCTCAGATGGGGATGTGGCGCTGGAGTCCAGGAGAGTAGGCTCTCCCCAGGTCTAGGGCCCCTTTCCTGCAAGAAGCCAGGAAGCAGCCTCTCCGGTGAAAGCACACGGCTGTGGACAGACCTGAGGTTCTGGGCACAGCCAGGTTCACGCAGCAGAGCGGCCACAGGCGCCCCGCCCCACCCCACCTGGACCCCTGACCACCTGAGTCGGTGATCGCGACGCCTTCAAGAGCCCTGGCAGGCAGGGCGGCTGGCAGCTCGGTGTCTGAGATGTGAACAGCATAAATCTGACAGCTCTAATTCTGGAATTGCATAAGCTTTTAAACAGATTGCCAGCATATCTTTTATTTTTATTGTGCTAGAAACACAAACGAAAACAGCAATGATTTGTCCCTCAATAAACAAAGGCAGTAAAGGGAAGGGGGAGAAAAATCACTACGCACTTTACATTCCCTGGGTCTACTTCTTGCTGTGATATAGAGCGGGTTATAAAAAGCCCACTTAGGGGGTTGTGCGTGCCTGCTGCCGTGGCCAGCGGCTCTGTTGCTGGCGGGGGCTGCGAGTCCGGCTGGTTCAGGGGGCAGCCTGCTGCTGGCTGGCTGTGTGTCCATGAGCCAGTTGCTGAGTCTCTCTGAGCCACAGTCATCTGGGGCAGGAAGAAGGAAGTCAGTGCAGGTGGCCTTGCTTACTGTCGTTACAGTCAGTGTCATTGGTAGTGACAAAGTGAGAATAACTTGCCCGCCTGGATTCACCAGCCGGTTGGGTGCTACAGGAGAGGGGCAAGAGCTTTAGAAACCGTAGTGCGGGGTGCACACAGGAGGCCTCAGTTGTCAGTTGTGTCGATCCAGTAACACTGGGATTCCACCTATACATGCGCTTGTACATACAGGGCCTTTCTACCACACATACATGCATCTACATATATGTATCATGGTATCTCACAGTCTGTTGAGAACAACCAGGTGCCTCTCTTCCTCCCTTGTTTGTGTTTGCTCTGCCTCGGTCGTGTGCAGCTCTTCCTTCCCTCCCCCATCCTCTTTTCTCTCTGTTCGCTATTCCCTTCTCTCTCTGGATGTGGGAACTCGTGAGCGACCCTTCGAATACTGGATGTCAAATTCTATCCCTTGAAACCCATCTATGAACAAATGCTCCGTAATCAACTTGGGGGACGCGGGACTCAACAACTTTATTGCAGAGCTTCTCAGCGACTTGGTTATGCCGATGTGCACCCCGGGACCCAGGCGCTGAGCAGGTGGCAATTACCAGACACGGATGTCTGCAGAGCCTTCCTCCCCGATCCTCCCCGACCTTGGCTGCGAGGGTACGTCTTGCTGACTCCCCAGTCCAGGCTCTCAGCTGCTACTTCTCCTCAGAGGCCATGCGTCACAAGGCTGTGTCCAGCAGTGATGGGCCATGTCAGGGAGGAGACACGGATTCCTCCGAAGGCCACCTCTGGCTGGAGGGCTCCTGGATTGTCTCCCAAAGCTTCCTTAGATCACGTGCTAGTCCAGGATGCTCCCACCCTACTCTCCTCCTCTGTCACTTGGGGTCCAACTTACACAATGGTCTGACACTCATCAGCTCTCCCTCGCTTCCTTCAATGTCCCCTTACAGGCATGGGAACATCCCTGTATATTTAATCCCATCTTGGTGTTAGTCCAGGTCTCCCTGGACTAACACGTATGTTTTGACAAGCACCTGTTAACAGCATGATGACAATCAATGCGCTGGAGAGGTCACTTGAAGAAACTAATGTGGAACATATTAAGGACATTCAAGACCAGAGACTATCCATCTGGTTTTTCCATCTATTAAATGGATGGAAAATCAATCTATCCTTCTATCCACCCACCAACCCACCCAACCTCACACCCATCCATCTGCTTACCCACCCATACCCAACCCACAAGCCAGCCAGGCACAGTGGTGGGATGTTGGACAAACCACCAATGTGGCTGCCAGCTGCGAAGCTGCCAGCTCCTTGGGTTGTCCTGCCAGTCCCAGGGAAGCCAGGCAGACACTGTGGAAGAAGCTCTGCTTCCTCCCTATTGGAAAGGGACTCTGTTGTCTGAGTTGATTCCCACTCAGATGGGACAAAATACACCCTACAGTTGCTTGGATTTTCTTCATTGAGAACAATTTCATTGAAGCTTTGACTCTGTGCCCAAAAGTATGCCTGCAAGACACGCTTCTTGCAGCACATATTCAGCCAGGCTGACAGCCCAAGAAGGATGCTGTTTAGAAAAGCAGAGTTGAGAGAAAATGTGACGTGTGTTTCTGGGAGTCACTGTTAATAGCAGGGAAGGGAGGGGTCCAGGCATCTGCCGGGATCCAAGCCCTTAACTTACTCTAGGCACCCTGTTTTAACTTTCAGGTGAGGCAGGTCTAGTTATCACCTCCATTTTACAGAAGAGGAGACTGAGGCGCAGAGAGGCAAAGTCACCTGCCTGGCAGGTGAGTCTGGGGATGTGCAGTGAGCACGAGGGAGGGAGGGGGCCAGGGGCTTCTCTCAGGCTCCTGCACAGGCCCGCAGCTGGCCCCAAGGTGGGCCAGGGAAGCTGCGGTGGAAATGGGCTCAATCAAGACTCAAGGTCAGGGCTTGCTGCTGAGGCCTCGAAGCATGCACTTTGGGAAAGAAGAAGACTGGGCCTGTCGCCTGTCTACCCTGCACATCGGGGGTGGGGTGAGAGAGAAAAACCCCAAATGCTTTTCGAAGCTGCTGTGAGCATGTTCTCTTGCACAAGAGGAGGTGGGTCCAAGCTTTGGTGGTGAAGGTCAGTGTGTTTTCGTCCAGCTGGCTGAGTGGCCGCAGAGGCAAAGACACACATGAAGTTGGCGTGCACTTGGGGTCCACTGTTGGGCTGAGCAAACTCAAGACCAAGGAAATCGACAGCCACATAACTGTGCAGCGGTGAGGACTAGGAGAGGTGTAGGGATCACAGACATGTTAGGGCAGAGGGAGGGCAGGGATATTTGCTTAAACAACAACAACAACTTAAGATGATAAAAGGAAGACATTTATATACAGGGGCAGGGAGGCAGGTTGCTAAAATTGAACCCCTTTCTGGATCTTGGCCTGTGCTGGTTGCCCGGCACTGGATGCTCCTCCACCCATGCCTGTTTGCTGAAACCTGGCTCATTTTCAGGGTCAGCAGACAGGCGAGATCCTCTAAGGAGCCTGACTTCATTCTGGCTGCAGCCATCAAGGGGCCAGTGCTCCAGTCCCCCAGGCCACTCCCCATGCCTGCAAGGCTGTGCCTCTCCACTGCTTGCCCCCTTCTCTCACCACTCACTGAAATGGGTCCCTTAGGATTTTTTTTCCTCAACCTTTAGTTTCCTTCTTGGATCGCTCCACCAACTGTCTAGAGGCTCGTTCACTCCTTTCCATACTCCCATACCCCTCCCCTCCACACACAGTAGGCATAGATTTGAACAGGAAGGCTATTCTGGGAGGATCTCAGAGTACCCCCTAACTCTACAGCAAATGTAGTTTTAATAAACATCAACACTGACTTTTGAATGGAATTAAGAACTGTGACCCAATTACATTGGGAGGCTGGAAAAGGAGGGGTGGGTGAAGGGAGCCCAAGAGAGTGCAATCTTAAGCCACCATTACAGGATATCAAGAGAGAGTGTTTGAAATGAACAAGACAAAAAATAGCTATATACAGAGATCTCAAAATATGGTTATGAGGAGCAGAAGAAATCACTCAAAGTGGGGGAAGTCATTGGCTCTGGGGAGCTAGAATCGGGGAAGTGAGGAGGGATGGGCATGGGATTGACATTTTTCATTATGAGCCTTTTAGTATGCTTTGATTTTTTAATTATGTGCATGTATTACTTTAATAAAAGTAAAAATTAAAAAAAATAAGAAAAGCACAAAGGAAAAAGAAAATCCCATTGCAAATTGTATGGTTCGTCTGATCCTCCTGTGTAGCACGCCCTGAAATGATAGCACAACATCAAGGCGAAGAGATTTCACATGGAAATGAGGAACGGAGGAAAAATGTAAACAGATGTCAATTCCATTCAGCACAATAATGACTTTTAGATACTAAAATTCTAGGGGGGATATTTGCAGGACAATGAGACATTTGCAGGGCTGATACCTCACACAGCAGACCTGAATGGGACTGCCCATGGGGACCATGGACTCGTGTTCAGTAGCAGGCCAGATCCTCACCCCTTCCTGGCTTCTTGACCAGGTTTGCTTGACCTCTAGTGCCTGCTTGGCCCCTTGTGTCTACCTTTTTCTAGAAATGAGACACCACCACGCTGATGGATCCACTAGAGGGAAAAGAGAAAGCACAGACTAAGCTGCTGATTCACACATTCAACAATAGATGCATAAATGCCAAGTATCATTCATTCATTTGGTCAAAGGTGAATAAGCACTGAGTGTGCACCAGGCACGGTTTAAAGTGCTGGGTATAAAAGAGTCAAGAAACAGACAGTCCCCTCTTCACCCTTCCTCTTAGCCTTACATTCTAGTAGGGGTGGGGCAGAACCCTAAAGATAGACCAGTAAAAGATACTGTCTAACTGAGTGGTTGTTAAGTGCTACAGAGAAAGAGAGAGCAGGGCGGGAGGGAGGGTGATTGAGACTGAGGCTAGACAGCCAGGTAGCAATGGGTCTGAAGAAAGAAGAGCAGCAAACTGTGATATCTACAATAGGGCACTTGGATAAATGAATCCCCTCCATGGGTTTGGAGGCTTTGTGTTCACTAGGACTAGTGAGTGGACAAGACACAAGTGGGCAAGAGGCAGCCTGTGGGCTAAGATCAGAGGGTGTGGCTCTTTCCTCCTAGATAAGGATTGGTCTCACCAGCTTGAGGATGGCCTGAAGTCAGACAGCACCCCTAGTAAACATAGTTTAGAAGATCACACCCAGAGCCCCTCGTCTCTACTGTGAATGGCGAGAGTAATTTCAGCAGGCGTCTTGCAGTATAATCTCTCCTTGGCACTGGGAAAGCCTTCAACTTTAGGTTCACAATTAAGAGAGATTTAATGTGTGTGCCAACGTCTCTCTTTCCTCGCACCTGTATGCCCACAGACAAGGATTCTGGAAAGGTGGATGTGGGCCCAAACATTCAAAAAAGGGCAGGGCAGCTCATACTAGGAAGAAAAGGCTGAAATGAGAGTATTTGCTAGCAATTCTGTGTGATTAGATCCCCCACCCCAGACTTTGTAGAGCCCTGACATCTAATCATTTCAATAGCTATTATTTAAATAGAGGAAATAATTGACCTCCACCGCAGAGCACACTTACATTGGCAATCACCGAGCGAGCCCTCTCCCGGACTCAATTAAGAATTAAAAGGGATTCTCTGTCTGAAGCAGCCAATGTGAACAACGAGGGGAAAGTCAGTTTCTGTGATGCCAGGTGGTGAGGAGGGTCAGAAAAATCAAGGGCTGGGAGGCGGGTTTGGAGGCCCAGCCTGGCATCTGGCTGGAACTCCTGGAGGGACTGACTAGGTACTAGCCAGGGCGGGAGGCAGGACAAAGACCATTTGGCATGTCCTCCCACAGAATTACTGCAATGCACAGGATGAATGGACGCCATCAGGCTGACTTCCCTGCCTCGCCAGCCTGCAACCACATGAGACCAAAGCAGCCTTGACCTGCCTCTGAGATCAGTACTCTATGAGCACTGCCTCTATTTCACACACTCAGCACCTATGCTGGGCTGGCCATCAAAGACTCAGGGATGAGAAGAGAAAAATAACCCCTGTCCTGGAAGATGTGATCTATTTGAGAAAAGAGAGGGTAGCAGCAGCAGCAGCAGCAGCAATGAAAACTATCAATAGGTAACATAAGCTGAAAGATGGGATTATGAGCTGTGCACCAAATGCTGTCAAGTAGAGGCAGGGTGGAATATCTCAGTTGGGTCTTGAAGGATGAATAGGAGTTTTTCTGGTAATGGTAACAATCATGGCTAACTCCCATTTATTAAGGTTCAGGTTTACACAGAGGTTGCCCACTCCAGAGACCCCACTTCTAACCACTACCTTATACTGTCTTTCTTATGAGAACTCTGTTCTGCATCTGAGGATTGTTACTGAGTAAATGCTAGGTGTTAGTGTGAGGCAGCAGAATGGGTAGGTTTGGGATGGACATCTGCAGCAGGACAGACTTGTTCTGTGGGCTGAACTGAAGCCTGGAGCCTTAGGATGCCCCCTGGTAGGAGGCGATAGTGGGGGTGTAGGCGGCTTGCCCATTTCTTTCCCAGAAGCTGGTGGATAAAATGCAAACCCTGAGCTAACCTTGCTTATGGAGAGAGCTGGCTGCAACCATTGTGGAACTTACTCATGTAAGATCTTATAGAGGGGTTCTTGGAGCTGTGAAGGGCTGATGGGGGTGATAGTGGTGGTGGTTCTTTCTCCCAAGCTGTAAATTGGACTTTCCAGTTCACCATATACCTCACAACCCAACAATGCTACTCCTGGCTATAAGCCCAAAGATATTCCAAAGCCAAGGGTAAGAAAATACCCTTCCCAAACATCCAAAGTAGTGATGTTTATATACACACCCCAACCCCAAATGCTCCATCATGGGTAGGATGTTTAAATAAACTATCTTACCCAGAAGAATATTATACACCAGTGAAAATGAACAAAGCACAAGTGCATAAAACAGCAGATGCATTTTAGCAAGAGAATGTAGAATGAAGGAGCTGTAAGGAGCTTATAACATGCAATATGTTTGTGGAATCTTAAAAAATTAAATAATGACTACATAGACATCTATCAGTATATGATATGACAAAAAAACAAAGAAATGATAGACAGAATTCTGGAGAGACCCTATGAATGATTGGATTAGATGAGTGTCTGAGAAAAATAAGATGCGGGACTGGGGTACCCTGGGTGGGGAGTGGGATGAATCTCAGCAGGCTGGCTTATGCTTCTTGTTGGGGACTAGGTGTCTTTTTTCAGCATTATACTTATAAATTTTCAAATCCAGGATTAGTATCTTTTTAATATATTAAATAGATATAATAAAACATTTAAAAATGTGATGCTGGTGGGAATTCACGCCAAGACCCCCTCTGTGTGTTCCCTTCCCCTCTTGATTAGTGGGGATGGTGGCTGGGGGGATGGAGGGTTAAAGGGGGTGGGGGTAGGGGCTTGGTGGGGTTAGGAGATCTGGTTCTGGGGGTCTTGAGGATGCTGAGGGGATGAAGAGCCCAGCTTTCCATCAGAAATAAGTCCCATCCTGGGGTGAAAAGCTGAATCAGCCTGAGCTTGCTTGGAGCCCAGTGAAACCCAGTGAGGGGACAAAGCTGGGGTGCTTCAGAACCTGGGACTGCTTTCCCCTTGGCCTTGAGACCCTGTGCCTCCTGCCGGCATTCACAACAAAATTCTCAGAACCGCAGGGACAAGCTGCTTTGGGGCCCCGAGGGAGGGAGGATGGGCTGTGGGGTGTCTCGCCCACTCCTGGGTCTGTCTGTGAGGAAAGCAGGGTGCGGTGGCTTGGGGCCTGGGGGCCTGGCCTGGAAACCTCAGGTGCTGGAGGCTTATGTCACACACTTGGCCTCCTCCCCTCCCTCCTTCCTCCCTCCCTCCCTTTTTCTCTTCTTCCCTTCTGGCAAGCTTCATCTAGCTGCCTGCAGGAAGGACCCTTGCAGAGGTTTGCCCAGACCCTAATCCTCCCACTTGGGGGGTGGGGACCCCATGGCTGCCCAGCGGCCTGGGTAGGTATGTCTGTCTAATTAGATTCCCATCCCTCAGTCTCCAGCCCTGGGCTACCAGTAATTGAAGAAAAGTTTTGGCTTCCATCTGCCAACTCTTGTTTTCAGTCTCATTTGGTTATGAATCAGCAGGGAAAACCAGAGTGTCCTCTATTGGCAACCTGGACCCCCAGTACCGAGGAGGAAGGCTATTGGTGTGTGTGTGGGAGGGCTCCCTGGGGTGCCTGAATGTCTGGGAAGAAGTCCTGGCTAAGGCTGGGGGCAGCGTGATGGGGCTAGAGGGTGAAAGCCGCCTGTGAAGCATGGCCCTCATTTCCCTGCCTGGGAGAGGTGGCTTTTGGTAAACAGCATGTTAATGTTGAGGCCTGCATTCCAATCCCAGCTGGGCCACAGACTGTGGGGTAGCTTTGGGCAGATAATTTAGTTTCCTCCTCCAAAAATGGGAATAACCACCCCAGCAGGAGGGTATGGGGAGTGAGTGACACACGCATACGACATGTGTGGCATTGGGCCTGGTCACCCAGTGCTCAGACGAGGCTCAAGGGAGACGTCCCCTCTCCTACCCACCCAGCCCACGCTGGGTTTTCCCCAGCTCCATCTACAGGATACTTTAAAGACTAGAAGTGCTCTCTGAAGCTGCAGCCTGGTCCTTATTCTTTCCTTCTTACTGGATTTGTCCTGTAGTAACCGTGAAACTTTATAGTGAATTTTGGCTTTTTTTCCAATTTAGAGCTAGGCACAGATGCCAACATCGCCCCTTACTGCAGCCTTTAAGACAACATATGTCTGCGGTGCCCACAGGCTCAGCAGCCACTGAGCCTGGTCGCGAATGCTGGTATTGCTGGGTAGGCACGTGGATCACCCCAGAGTTATCAGGCACTCCGGCCGTGCAGGAGCAATGAACATTTTTAATGAATGAGTGTCACACACTCATCTATATATGACAAACTGCCTTAAAACCTGCTGCCAGAATAGCTGTCACCAGACAGAAACATGGCACCCGAGGGATCCTTCCCAGAAGGTGGTGCATTTCACATGGCAGAATGCTCAGCACTCTTGAATCCACCCAACCCCGATTCAGGATGCTAACAATAGCCACCATTGTATTTTCATTCTACAGCTCAACAATGGCAGACCCACCAGCTCCTGTGTTCCTGGAAGAGCTCCAGCCCCTGGTACAAGGCACCCACTGAATTTTGTGGAACTAACCATAAAGTTTAAATGATAATGTCTGTTACATTTGCATGGGTTTTCAAGACACTTGCATGTATATTATTGCATTTGTATAAGTGTGTTATAGACCAAGGGCAGAGTGAGAAGAGGGCCGAGATGCTCTTGTTTTCACAAGGGAAACTGGAAATAATCTGAAAGCATTCGCGGAGCTGAGGTACCGGACTTCTGGTAGACCTGAGCTCTGGCCTATGAACTACATGGGACCCTCACCTAACACCTGTCTAGATCATCAAAGCTCTGGGGTGATACACATACCGAGGGGTCTTTTAGCAAGGATTCTGGGGCAGTCAGGTAAAAGAATGTTCATCTTCAGGCTATTAGTAGTCACTCACCCTTTCTCTTAGATTAACCACTAACTGAATGGGGAATGGAAAAGGAAACTGTCTCAAAGTCTCCAAAAAAAAGACAGAACCTATATGCACAGTGGGGGTTGTTAGGGGCTGGAGGATGACCCCCCAGCTGCCTTGCCCTTCAATGGGGAAACCTGAGCCGTGTGTCCCACACTGTCTCCCAGAGACCCCTAGCAGGATGAATCTTGGTCAATCATAGTAGTCACTGCCCAGCAAAGTACCCTATAGTCATACCCTATGTTCCCTATTTCTGTACCTCCCTTTCTCCTCTACCCTTCTCTCTGCCAGTGCTCCCTGCGTTCCCTGTCCCCCACCTAAAGGGCCAGTGCTCACACACAGGTCTGCTTCTAGGACATGCCAGGCTAAGACAATGGGTAGAGCTGACAGGTGTGGCTTTGTTTGCCCAGCACCCATGCCTCTTTCTTCTGGAAGGCTTTTGCCTGTGTTGGTTGCTTGGTTGGGGTTGGTACTTGATTCAGGCAACCCCACTGGCTACACCAAATGTATAAGCCAAGGGTTGGTAACTGTTTCTATGAAGGGCCAGCTAGTAAATAAGTCTGGCCTTGTGAGCCAGAAGGCCAGCCCCAGCTACTCAGCTCTTCCACCGCAGGACTGGAGCAGCCATGGACGAGACCCAAACAAGTGAGCATGGCTGAAGGCCAACCAACCTGATGGGCACTGAAATTTGCATTTTATATAATGGTCACATGCCACACTGTAACTGTTATGCCTTTGATATTTTTCAACCACTTAAAGGTGTGAAAAAATGTTATTAGTTCGTAGGTGATGGGAAAACAGATGTCGGGACTGGTCTAGATCCATGACCGGGGCTGAGTCAACCGAAAGTAATGGCTGTCAGCTGCAGGATGTCTACTGGGAAAGAGTCATCCTCTTCCTGTTGAAGTTGCTAAACTGTAAGGAGGTGCCTTGGAAATTCCAGGGGACTGTGATGGCTTAAAAATTAAATCCATATACCGGAAGCAAAGCCAAGAGCTGGAGAGAGAGAGAGAATGAGTGAGTGAGTGAGTGAGAGAATTAGGTCCTGACATTTTTAAACCCCAGGCTCCAGCCATGCCTGAAGCTCGACACTCTTGGATTTTTTTACTTTCAAGTGCAAATAAATTCACTTAACTTCTCTTATGCCTATTTGAGTTGGGTGTCTGTCACTTGCAACCCTATGGGTCCTGAGTGACACAGCAACAGTTCAGAGAAGGTTTCCCAGAGAAGGGAAAACTGGGGATAGCCTTGAGGGCCAGGCAGAGGCCGCTGGGTCCCAGCAAAGCTGCCCATCACTTCCCTGTCTCAGTCTCCCACTCAGTGAACAAAACACTCCATAAGGCAGAGCCCAGATGGGGCTCTGTTCGTATTTTTGTAAAACCTTGGAGGTGGGCTCAGTATCTCGTGTCAGACTGAGAGTGCTAACAAGCAGTGCTTTGTGGTAGGCAGGATCAATCGATGACCTCGTGGCGGGCATGCTGGCTGCTGCTGAGAAGCTGCTGAACGGAACGACACTCGGTATCCATGTACCACGCCATGCAACCTAAGGCAAGCGCAGCGCTTTTCTTTATTAAAGGCAGAATTGACCAATGGTGTTGGTCTAGAGAGGGAGGGGGGTGAAGGCAGGGAGGATCCCATGTTCCTTTGGGGGTGGTAGCAGCAGCAGCAGCAGCAGCAGGGGGCCTGGAATTTTCCAGAGCATGGACACACTTGCTGGCTAGAGGACAGGGGTGACTATGGGGGGACCAGGTGAGTCGCTGGATCTGGAAGATGCGCAGCAGGAAGGAGTGCAGGAGGGCAGGAACTGGGTGGACATCAA
Organism: Galemys pyrenaicus; assembly: GCA_019455555.1. Classification (NCBI taxonomy): domain Eukaryota; kingdom Metazoa; phylum Chordata; class Mammalia; order Eulipotyphla; family Talpidae; genus Galemys; species Galemys pyrenaicus. Next base: position 6,602,785 of record JAGFMF010012255.1, on the reverse strand, counting down.
CCAGGACATGGCCAGGTCCAGGCCATGGTGAGTCAGGGAGGATGATGAGGAGGGACCGTGTGCTGGCAGTGCACCCTAGCATGATGACATCTCAGTGTCTGCTTTCTCTCTTGGCTCACTCTGAGGCTCCTGGGGTGGGACCCGACTGAGGCTGCCAACTGTGGCACAGCATCCACTGATCTCAGAGATCAGTCTGGGGATGGCCATGTCACCCAAGACAGAGTTCTTTCTAGAGCCTTTGCTTGAACTCCCGCTCTTTTCTCTGGGGTCCAGCGGTCAAGGAGCACAAGTGGAGAAATTCTGAGGGTCACCTGCTATGATGCAGGAGAGCCTGTCTGAGGATGAAGACAACTCAGAAGAAGAAAAGAGTCTAGAAAGAGAGACAGATTCATGATGACATCACTTGAGCCTCTTGATCCAGCTGTGCCTGAAGCCCATTGTCCTTGGACTTTGAAATAACACGCACTGAATTCTCCCCATATCTTTCTGTTACTATTTCCCCCCTCACTCCCCAAGTCTCAACTTATACAGCCATGAGGAAGGCTCATGTGCTCACTTGCTAATGGTGCCTCTTGCACCCGCCACCTACTACAAGTACTGGGGTAGACTTGACCTTCAGGACCAAGTCTAAACTCAGGTCATCTCTGCGAGTATCCCTTCAGTGTCTGGTGTGTGCTCATCTTCCCAAGCTCGCTTTCAATGAACAGGCTACATTGGCCTCTCTTCTTCAAAAACAGGTCCATACTGCCTTTTCGGAGACCATCACGCATGGACGCCCATGTGTCCTTCTACCTGCCCCTCACACACCCATTCCCCCCCCCCCACATCACACACAGACACACCCACACAAGTTGGCATTCTTGCTTATGTTTATTCTTGGCTCAGATGTCATTTCCCTAGAAAGTTTTCTGTGATGCCTCATCCTATTGTTTGTACCCAGATAATTCTGTATGTCTGCTCTTATCCTAGCGTGATTTCTTTGTATCGAGGGACTGTTGGTTTACACTTATAGGACTCCGAGGTATAGATTCGCACCCCTTCAGATGTATGCTGCTACACCGCACCCACCGCCAAGACCCCTAGTTCTCCACTATAGTCCACAGGCCCCTGTCCCTTTGCTCTCCATCCTCCCCTCCCCTGCTGGCAGCCTCAAATTTACAGTCAGCTTTGTGTTTGGTTTGCTTTTGTCTGACTCTGTTTCATTTCTCTGTATTCCGCTCCCCAGTGCAATACCTGGCACCCACTAGGCACTGATGAAAGCCGTGTTGAATGAATGAATGAATGAATGAATGAATGAGCAGCAAGCAACCTGACCTTACTGTTCATTCCTGTCATGTCCCAAAGGGACGCAGTACCCTTGAGTATGTGTCACAGACACTACCAGCTGCCTGTCCGTTTCCAGACTTTCCGTCTTTCTTGCTTAAAGAGCACCAGATTCGCCACGGGGTAAGGCTCATCGTTGGTCTAAGCTGACCAGGACACACTGTCCCCCGCTCTCCCAGCCTTCCTTAAGCAGGGTGGACCTGTGTCCTGTTCTGGTCATTGAGGTGGAAGTCTCAGCGCTCTCTTGGTCAGAAAGGACAAATGTGGCTGCCACCACCTCTGCTGGTTTGCTCCTGCTCTAGATGTGAATGTGGTGGCTGGGGCATGAGCAGCCATCGCGTGTCCATGAGGTGCCAGACCACTGCCCTCTGATGGCAACGAGGAGGGGAGAGGCTGGACTCTGGTGATGCTGGACCCTGCCACAGTCCAGGTCTCCCTGCACCACTTCTTATTTGGTGAAAAGCAGAAGCTCCCTTGAATCAGGACTTCCGCAGCCTCAGTACAAGTGCGGTGTCTTCCTCTTTGGGGGTCCTCGGGATGAGGACTTCCACTTCTAAGTGCTGACTCCACTGCCCTGGGGTTCAGAGCAGTCTTTCTTCGTGGTTCTGAGACTACCGAGTGGAAGAATCAATCTCAGAGCTCACACACTCCCCTCTTAGGCCAGGAAGTATCTAATTACCCAGAGATTGTAGTAATTATTCCATCCGATTGATCGGTAATCGCTGTAATTCCTAAACATGGCTTTCCATTAATAATTTGTAATGTATTTATTGTTTATACTCCACTAAAATAGACAGATAATAAGACCATTGAAATGGAATCCCCAGGGTCCTCAATATTTACACGGTGCAGTGGCACATGTTTTAATTGTAATTTGTATGTTGTTTTCCCTTTTTTAAAAGGGAATGTGTTTGCTAGTAGCAAATGCTATCATCATGGTCTGAACTGGGACGAGGCCGTCCACGGGAGGGACAGCAGAGTGCGGGGATTGATTGTTTATGTCTGCTGTGGTCAGGGGCGAGCTGAGCTAGGGCACACGTGCCAGCTCTCGTCATCTCTGGCTGGGGCACTGGCCTTCTACTTCCAGCTGTGTCATTTAACCCTAATCCTCAGACAAGAAGGGGACACAGGCAATGTTTATGCAAACACAGGAGGAATAAAAGGCAGCCCACCCCGTTTCTACTGTTTCCCATGACAACATGTGAAATCCAAGATGGGGGCTCATGTTCCACCCTCAAAGGGTGGAGGTTTACGCATCCTGAAGCATTTCCGTTCAACACTGGTTCCCCATCTTCCCAAGGTCTCGTGGTTACTTTATCCAGAAAACCCCAGCTTGCCAGCAGGAAGACCCTTGTGAACATTCTGTGAAGGACCTGGGTGGGCGGCTCCTCACTGACTGGGGGGTTTGTTTCTGGAAGGTTCTTTTCTGGAAGCCCCACTCTCTGTTCCAACAACCCTCCTTGAATCCAGCAACCATTGCCTGAGCCCTTTGATCGCCTGCCAGGCCAGCCTGAAGGGCAAAGCAAACAAAATCCCCACCCCCAGAATTCTCAGAGCTCATTCTGGAATGTTCTCAAGTTGGTCACCAGCTCGGTGGCCCCCCTGAGGCTGCATCAGGGAAGGTTACTTGACAACAGAGCCCTCAGGTCTGGGTCCACCCATCATTTTCCTGGAGGAGGAGAAAAGCCAAGCACATGTTGCACAGCAGTCCTCTATTTTGCCCCAGGACAACTCCATCAGTTGAGTCCCACGTAAATGTAAAGACACTGAGACTTGGGGGGGCCTTGGCTAAGCCCATACTGCACAGTGGCTGAGCCTGGATCCGAACCCCATTTGGTCTGGCTCCCAGTCTTTACTCGTCCCTGGGTTGACTTGTCCTTCGTCTGAACAAAGGTCACCGAGCTGTTTCTAAGCCAGCTTCCCAGCCAGGCGCAGCACAGGTAAGCAAACCCCAGGTGCACACTGGTGATGTGGACACACCAGGTCCTGCAGAAACTGAGCTGAGAAAACCCTTCCCTGTCCCGAGGAACGTGCATCTCCTGGGGGGAAATGGATGAAAAGAGCAACGGAGCCACGGACGCGGGAGGTAGGGGCAGAGACGGGGGTGACGGTCCTGGAGAATAGGGCATTTCACCCCAGGGAGCACTGTATAATTTTCCAGAAATTGCAACTGGGCTTTCAGAAGTGTTGGTGAAAGTAGTGCAGACTGGGGTGCAATTACAGAAGCAGATGATGACTCACCCCGTGTTTCACAGAAACTTTTTTTTCATAATACAAAAATCCAGTAAAATAAACCCATATGGCCAGCCCCGCAGCGCCCGGCCATAAGACCGGTTCCTGCCCATTCTGAGCGCCAACAGATAATTAGCACACGCCCACTCTCAGATGCTGGGAAGTTTCCCCTTCTTGTCACCTACTCCTGCCTTTGCAATTTGGGGGGAACAACCATCAAGGGCGGCAGCTTGGGGTGAGGAGGTGGAGCTGCCTGGAAACATTCCTATGTGCACCCTAAGGGCGGGACTTAGTGGTCACCGCTTTCCAAAGGTGTGGGGCGGAGCCCAGAATCGGCCCTTCCTTGCTGTGCAGCCTCGGGTGAGTGCTTTGACCTCTCTGAACGCTGCGGCCAACCATCAGCGGCCCAGGAATGGAGGACAAGCTGACTGAGCCTGCAGCAGGCACCTGGCCTTGTCGAAGTGCTGGAGACACCGAGGGGCCTCCTGGCTGGTGGGGGTGTGGGCTGGAGAAGGAGGACTTGACGGATAAGGCAAGGAGAGGTGAGGGCTGTGGTCACAGGCTGGGAGCAGAGCAGCAGGACGGGAAAACCAGTCCCGAGGGTGGCAGGGGCACGTAGGAGAAGGCCCCCAGGATGGACAAGCAGGCTTGATCGGGCAAGAAAGGGGCAAAGGAGTGTGTGGGTAAGTCCTCGGCCTTTAGCTGAGCAGGCCTGGCCTCTAGGCCCAGCTCTGCCTGATCAGAGCTCTGGGCCACAATCGAGTCTTCTCTTCCCAGAGCATGAACATCATGCCTCCTCCAGCCCCAGCACGGTGAGCTCTGCCGCCCCGGCTTCCCTACACTGTTTAACCGTTGGGGCTGTGTGCTCTTGGACAAGTGACTTGACCTCTCTGTGCCCAGTTTGTTCCTCTGGAAAACGGGGTGATGACAGTTGGGACTGGCTCGTTGAGGTTTTGAGAGGATGACGTGAGCTCTACCCCTTGCCCCAGGACACAGACCGTGCTTCCAAGCACCAGGCCGTGCGACATCCGGGTGCTTATTTAACAGCCCAGGGAGAGTGCGGGACAACTGTGATAAAATGGGGGGAGGACAAAAAGGAGCAGCAGAAGCTGAGCTGCACTTTCTAGAACAGCTAAGGACGAACAGGAAGAGCGGGAAGAGGCCTTCCAGGTGGAGACGGCAGAAGCCTTTCTAGAAGAAGCCCTCTCCCTGTGGCCGCGGGCTGCTGAGCCCATTCATCCTGCCATTTCCCTACTTAGAGATGAGCTTGTGACCTGGTTATGGGTAGTGACAGGCAGGGGACACCCCAGGAAGCTGATCTGAGAGAAGAGAGTCCTCGGTGGGGAGAGGTCCCCCGTCTCCAGGGGGCAGCCACCCTGAGACCCTAAGGTCAGAGAGCTAACGACAGGGCCGAGGACACATGACGGCTTGGAAAGACAGGGCACAGTCTCCAAATGCACCCACTGGGCACCCCACTTCAGTTCTCCCGGCCAGAGGGGACATGGGTCTCCTTCCGGTCGAGTCAGAGTCTCAGGGCCACTTATAGGACTCACACACAGGGGCACAAGGGCCCCTGGTGTGAGATGGAGGAAGGGACAAGTGGGGTCCCCGTAGTGCCCCAGACTTGCGCTCCCACACTCCCGGGGTCTGACTGCCCCTTCTCTTCGGAGTCAGCAAAATGCCAGCGTCTTCCCCATGGACACCCTCTTGCTTGTTCAACCCAGAGGCAGATTTTCTCCCTTGAGCCCAGTCATGGGAAGTCACCTTCCCTTCTCCTTATTTCTCATCCTCTTGCCTCTCTGCCCGCACATCCTCACAGCGCCTCGACCCACAGCTCTAGACTGGTGGCTACACCCGTCTCCTTCTAGAACATCCCTTTCCTGCCTCCCTAGTGGCACAAAGGATTAAGGTGTAGCACTATGAAGCATCTGCAGCCACTGCAGCACGAGTTCGATCCTCGGTCTGGGAGCTGACCCACATGGCGCAGCAGACCTCTCCTGCCTCGCCCGCTGCTCCCCTCAGCACTGTGTTTCAGTCGATCCGCCTGTTCTGCTCCCCACTCTGTCTTTGGTGAGTCCTCTCACCCCCACACCTCTGACCTGTACCCCAGTTCTTATATGCATAAATATATAAATCTTAAAAAAAAAAAAAAAGAAAAGCCCTTTCCTGGCCACGGCTCTTTCTGATCACTTGTGGAAATTTCTGCCTGAATGTCCAACTGGCATCTCCACCTCCAAGGGTCAGAGGTAAAGCTCCCAAGCTTGGTCATTCCCGGCTGGCCCATGAGGACCAGGGCTCGAGCAATGGAGAAGAACGGGCTCAAGCATGCTCGGCTGTGGACATGCGGAATCTGAGAACACCAGGAGAAAATCATTACTTAAAAAAAACAAACGGAGGCTAGTTTGCTTTAGGGGCAGCAAGTTGTTTGAACAAACTAAACTGTAGCCGGGGAGAGGGAGAATATTTCACGATCGCAAAGGCAACAGGGAGTGATAAAAAGGCAAGCGCTCTTGGGGGTTCCCAGAGACTGGACTCCACCCTTGAGGGGCCTTCCACTCCTGGTCCTCAACGCTCCGCTCCCATTTGTGGGGGGAGGAGACTCAACTGGGTGGCTGCTGTGGTTTTAGGGCTTCCACGGCACATTCCCATAGGCTGGGTGGCTTAAAGGTCAAACACTGATTTTCTCATGGTTCTGGAGGCTGGGAGTTAACCACGGTTGACCAAGTCAAGGTGGGAGGGTGGTTTCCTCTCAGACCTCTCTCCTAGGCCTGGAGAGGACATCAGTGTTGTCTTTACGTGGCTGTCCCTCTGTGTCTGGGCCCCAATCTCCTGTTCTTACAAGGACACCAGTCATATTGGGTTAGGGCTCCACCCTGGTGACCTCATGTGACCTTAATTTCTGCTTTAAAAAACTCTGTCTCCATGGCTTCCCTGGTGGCGTAGGGGCTAAGTCCAGCACTGTCACGGCTGTGGCCTGAGTTTGATCCCTGGTCAGGGAGGGGACCCACATGGCACAGCAGATCCCTCCTGCCTCGCCCGCTGCTCCCCTCAGCAGTGTGTTTCAGTAGATCCGCCTGTTCTGCTCCCTGCTGTGTCTCTGGTTTATCCTCTCGCCCCTGCATCTCTGACCTACACTCAGTTCTTCTATGCACTAATAAATAATATAAATCTTAAAGAAACCCTGACTCCACACACAGCACACTCAGACGTCTTGGAGTTTAGGACCCAACATGTGAATTTTGAGGGAACACAACCAACTGCAGCAGTGACCCACAGTGGGTCCCTTGAGGATCAGCGGGGCCTCTATTCCGCCAGCACCTTAACCTTGTTCTTACTGCTCACCTGCTCCCCTCTTCCAGCGATCCAACTATCTACCACATAATGCGCCATGGTCCCGGGCGCCTGAGCTCTCCAGCCCCACCCAGCCGGGGTGAGGTCCTCACGCCATGCTGGTCTTCCCTCCCTCCCTGCTTCCGAACTTCAGGGCTCTTCACTGTCCCTCATGGCCCTCCCCAGCCTAAACCCCACTAAACCTTCCACAACACACAAGCCCATTCCCCAGCTACCCTGCACCGCCTTACTTCTATCCTTTGCTTAAGCCTGCAGCGCCTCCCTTCCTTTTGAAGGGATCCAGTCCAGCACCCGTAGCGTAGCGCACACGTGAGTAGGCACTGCCAGTTTACGTGGGCAAGAGCAGAAGTCCAACTTGGTCTTCAGGGAGGTTCGTTCTGCCTGCCCCAGCCTAGTGCCGTGGCTGCTCAGCCCAGGACCGGGGCTTGTAGCGGTGGGGACCACCTAATTGTGGCCTAATGGGAACTGGACACCTCATTCACCAGGGCTGCTTCCCAGCTGGCAAACAGACATGGGCTCTCACCGTGCCCAGAAAGTGGGGTGCTCAGCACTGGCAGGTGAGCAGGGGCAATGCCAGGCTGTGTGACCTCAGATGCCCTGAACCCTCCAGAGGAAACACTTAGGTCCAGCGGGCTGAGTGAATTACCCAGCAGAACTCCACGGCCGCTGCATTCTGTCTGATCCTCCTGCTGGATCTGAATCTCTGGACACGAAGCCCCAGAAACTGTTGTCACAGGCTGTCCAGGTGATTGCCGAGCACAGTCCGGTGGGAGGCTCCCTGGACGAGGGCAGGGGGTTGGAGAGGAAGCAGGGGGGAGGGGTTAGGGCTGGACCACAGGGCCTGTGTCTGCCAGGATGCTCCAAAGAAAATGGAACCAGGAGACACTTATTTCCTCCTCCTCAACTCCTTCCCTTCCTCCCTCCCTCCTGTCACGCATCACTTAACTACGGGGGCACTGTGACTGTGTCATTAGGCGATCGCATCCTTGTGCAAACATCAGAGTGAGATTCCACAGATGTGATGGTCTAGCCCCCACACCCCTCGGCTGTGCCCAGGGGGACCTTAGCAGCACCGACCCAAACATCGTTAACTCAGGCGTGACTGTGCTTGTTTGTTGTTATTTTAAGGAATGGTGATTCCCCACATGAATGTGGGGGTGCTGTGCTCTTCTGTGGGCTTCTCGAAATTCAAGCTGAATCCTTTGTAAGAGCTCTCCAGCTGCTATGGACTAAATGTCTGTGAGCCCCCAAGTTCATGGCTGAAATCGACTTCCCTGTGTGATGAGAAGGAGGTAATCAGGCCAGGAGGGTGCAGCCCTCGGGAGTCGGATTTGTGCCTTTCTAAGAAGAGACAGGAAACAAGGGAAAAGAAGAGAGAGCTGAGATGACCTCTGTCCCCACCAGCTGAGGACAGAGCAGAAAGAGGACCTTTTACAACGAGAAGAGGCCTCTCACCCAATGCTGAGGCAGCTGGCCCCCAGAAGGGAGAATTTCCAGTTTCCAGACTGTTGAGAAACGAATGTGTGCTGTTTAAGCCTCAGTCTGTGGGATCTTCTTAGAGAGCCTGAACTAGGACGGGCCTCTTCTCAAATCACCCGTTTTGAGTGGCCCATCTGTGTCGGATCTCTACACCCTAGTAGTGGCACGGGCAGAGTGGGCCACCCAGGGACGGAATCACACCGACTGGCCGCAGCCAAAGAGGGAGGAAGACACAGCACCTTCCTGCAAGCTTAGGTGCAACATGGCCTCTAGGGCTGCGGGGAAGGGCCAGGTTATAGCATGCTGCTAGAATCTTCGCCAAGCAATAATTAAGGGGGAGGGTGTCAAGGGGAAGAGAGATGGATGACACTGGCGGCGGAAGGGGTTAAGCTCCCAAAGCAGGGATGGCCAGCACAGCCCACTTTGCAATTTTCTGCCAAAATATTTTAAATGAAACAGCTGTGTATGAGCAAAACTGCTGAGAATTGTTCCAGCTCCGAGCACGAATCTGAATCACTCATGTTCGGTATTTGACGGGCTGTGTAATTGCTCTAAACCCTATTATCTTCCCTAGCAGTTGTTGAAGTGTCATTAGGACACCTCAAATGAAAGGCTAAATTCTCCTATATACACAATTTTAATAATTACAGTCTTTTTTTTTTTTTTTTTTTCTATTTCGAAATGCATAGCTCCGTTCCAAAGGGAGGTGGCGGGAATGCAGGATTGCATCAGACTTTTGAAACCAGCCTGGGATGCTGGTGTGTTTTTTTAAACTTTCTCTGGATTTTCCTGGCCAACTCATTTTTTATGAGTTTTATTTTCTACCCTAGGAAGGAGAGAAGAGAGCGAGGAATGCCAGGTAATGGGCTGAAAAAGGTTTAAAGACATGAGTGTCACCTACTATATGTGGGTCTCTTTAACGCCCCGGGGACATCAGATGGACAAATCTGAGAAGCCCACAGTCATCTTTGTAGCTTATTTACTTTACAGCCTTGTAGTCTATTTACTTAGTCTTGTAGTTTATTTATTTGATGTTTCCTCTGTGCTAGAGAGTGAGGTGCTTGCAAAGGCAGATTTGTGTCCTGGTTGTCTTTGTATCTGAAATGTGTGGCCCAGCTGGATGAATGTTTATTGAATGACCGAGTGACTGTTAATGGGGCCACCCAAATGGACCAGGAACCTCTCCGGGTGAAGGGATGTGACCATGCACCAGATGATTGTTTCCTTGCTTTCTTGAAGTACAGAGTAGGGGTGAGGGATGGTGGAAGCAAGACACACTGAACAAATGTGTTATCAACATAAATGCCAGTGAAGACAATGTTCTGTATGTTCTGGAATGGGTAAATCAACCAAACTCAGTACACAGCTAATTGATACTCCTCCTCCAGGGCACTGAGGGTTGTGATGGCAGAGAAGCAGTATCCACGGAGAAGGTCAGCTTCTCGAACTCCAGTTTGACCATGCCTAACTTTTGGAGTTTGGGCAAGTTGCCTCTCTAAACCTCAGTTTTCCATTAGGAAAATGGGAATGATACTATCCAGTTCTCAAGGCACTGGCTATAGGCAGAATTCTCATATGGTTCCCTTGACCTCTACCCTATGGTGTCAGACCCTGCCAGTGTGGGCAGGACCTGTACTTAGAGCTAACAATATTACACGTAAAGGTAACAGGTTGTTGCTCCTCTGACTTCTTTCCTTCTTCCTTCCTTCCTCCCAGCCTCCCCCACTCCTTCCCTTTCTCCCTCCCTTCCCCTTTCTCCCTCCCTTCCTTACTCCTTACTTCCTCCACTTTTTTCCTCCCTCCTTTTTCTTTCCTATCTATCTCTCCATCTATCTATCTCTCCATCTATCTATCTATCTATCTATCTATCTATCTATCTATCTATCTATCTATCTATCTACCTACCTACTTATCCACCTAGCTATCAATCATTACTATCATCATCATCTATCTAGATACACATGCACATATATAGGCAGCCATGTCTGTCTCTATCACTTTATCTACATGTATATTACTGGATATCTAGATTCATCTGCCATTATCTATCTCTATGTCTATACATGTATGCATACCTAAATGTAACCTGTCTGTACACACACACACACACACACACACCTGCCTATGACTCCATCTTCCTTGAATGACTCCATCTTCCTTGTACACCCTAGAAGGATTCTCGTTGCTGGCTCCATACTGTCAGCAGCCATGTGAGAAAGCCCACGTGGCAAAGAGCTAGGAATCCATTCACACAGCACAAGGACATGAACTGACACCAGCCTGAGGGATTGTGCATGTAGATTCGTCCACAGTCAAGCTTCCGGATGAGAATGCAGCCACCATCCTGATCAGCCAGTGGGGTCCTGGAGAGAGGGGCCACGTCAGCCATGCCTAGACTCCTGACCCCCAGAAACTGAGATAATAAATAAACACATGATGTTTGAGGCCACTGTTAGTAGGAATGTGCTGCACGGCAACAGATAACCAATAGGTGGTTGGCACATAGGAGTTTCTGACAGTTGGATGAAGGAATGTATATGAAGACAGGTCAGTTAAACCTCCCGAACTTCATCTTCTCCCCCCAAACTATAACAGAAGTGAAATGGGCAACTGAGGGGCTCCCGGCCTTCTGCCAGGTCAGCCTTGCTAAGGCACCTGGTTTAGAAAGAGATACACCACCCAAAGGCACTTCCTAAGGGCAGATGCTCCAAGCAGGGTGCACCTATGTTCACTCACCTCAGTCCTGGCAGCTACCCTGGAGCCAAGAAGAGAGGACAGAGCCCATTATTGGCCCAGAACCCAGCATGAGGACGCCAAAAATGAGGTGCTTGCTGCCTTGTCACAGCCCCATGTGGGGATGTTTGTGGACTTGTGAGAGCTCCCCTGTCTCTACCTGACAGTGCAGTGGACCTGGGTGGCCGAGCACAGGCTTCACCATCTGCCTGGAAGCTACGCATCACTGGCCAGGTGTGTGGGCACAGGCAGGGCGATGGAGAACTGGTTTCTTTCCAGATGCACCCGATTTAATTTCAGTGCTCTTTCTGAAATGACTCTGATTTCTCTGATATTTAGAAAATGATTTGCTCCTCTCCATCCCACCCCTGCCCAAATCTGCAATGATTAACACTGACTCATTTTCCGAGTCTCCAGTTCTTTGTGACAATGGAGAAAAGCAAGACCCACTTCCAGAGCTGAAGCTGACCACTAGCATTACTAACAGGGCATCCTGTGTAGGGCTGGCCGAGGGCATATAGAGAACATCTCTTTAACAGCCTCTACGTCTGGGGATGCAGGAAAATAGCAGAGACCCAAATCTGAACCCAGTTCTGCATAAACTCTGAACTCAAGTTCCTTCTAGTCTACCAAGTAGTACTTCAGAGCAGCAAGCTAATACTTATGGTTGGGTGGTTTAGCTAATAGAGCATATCTTCAGAAGCAGGTCCAGAAAGAATATTAAAAATTAAGGTTATATTCGTGTTTTTAAAGACTATGTGCATTTCCCCAAGCATTCTATTTCTTTTCTGAGCATGAAGCTTGGTCAAATCTTTCACTAAGATTTCATCAGAACACACTCCAAAAAAACAATCTTAAACAATGAATCTGGACTAGAAAAATAACTCCAAAATTTGTCTACATCTTCCTTCTCTCTGCTGAGCATTCTTATACTCCACCTCTCCACTAAAGGCCAATGGGAGATGGAGGGATGCTGTGTACAGTTGCTCGGGTTGTGCACTGTACAAGGATTTAGAGCTACTCTTTCTAAGTCTTGCATCATGGTGTGGGACTGAGTCTGTCTGGAATCAAGGTGTTGTTTTCTAATTTGCTTAAGCTAATCAAAGGAGACTGATATTGGGGCAAACTTCACTGCAGTGCTATCTAATTTATCCTGAAGAGAGACTGAACATTTGAGAGAAGAGAATCTGACAACTCCCAGACTTTTATGAAGTCTCTTCTATGACTCCAGTTTTTTGTATACTTTGTTCAGAAAACAAAACTTCAGTCATTGGGATTTCCTTCTGCAGAGGGCAACTCATTGATCATATACCAGGGGTATTTATATACCATGAAAGGTCTCATCTCTCTTGGGTTCAAGTTCTGATTCTTCCATTCACTTGCTGCTTGATCTTGGGTCATGCCTAATATTTAGGGCTCACCTCCCTGTGAAGCAGGACTCACGACAATATGCCTTTCATTAGATCTAGACTCTGTTTATAACACGCATCATTATTTTCTATACCACTAAGAAAATAAAGCTGCTAATTAAACTGACATGGCTTTGATTCTAAGATACAGCCTGATCTCAGAGATAGAAATAGAAGCAAAATATGCCTTAGAGCTGATGTTAGAGCTGATGGAATTTAGTAAAACAGCTGGCCTCCCTATATAAAAAGGATGTTGCGAGGTATTAAATACTGTGCCATTAGAAGGCTGTGTAAAATGTAGAGTGCTAAAATACTAATTCTTAAGCATATGGACTTTCAATGACTTCCTTTTAAATACGAATGTTCTAAGATCCTCCCAAGTCTTATATAATCGCTTTACTGTACTTGCTAAATCATTCACAGAGCTGCAGCTCCACCATAGGGGCCTGATTTGCTTTCTTACATTTATAACATTCCCACCTTCTTATGATTTATTTGTGAAGCATCAACTTGTGAGTTTTCCCTTGAACGGATTTCAAGATTTGGGGCTTGATTTATGGTTGGAATTGACTAACATTTGGAAACAATGAACTGTGTTGTCTAAACACATAAATACCACAAGAGAAAACTGAAGTGCTAATTACTGTGAGGGAGGGGGTGGGGAAAGAAAATCACCACTAAATCCTGCTCCATCTCAAGGTTTTCCTGCAACTGTGCAGCTGGGGGAGGGGAGGACTCCTCAGGCCATATTTCCCAGGCTGCTTTGAGGGAGGAAATGGCTGAGAGCTCTGGACTGCGGTTTCCCTCTGGAAAGAAAAAGAAATAGTTTGGAGGCCACCAAAGAGCCGTTGATGCATAATTCCTCCAATTTGAAAAAAAAAAAAAATCAGCTCTCTGGAGTCTTGGACAGTCATGTCCCGGGCAGGGCAGCTGCTGGCCCCTTTGGGCTGGCGGGTTGGGGATCCGTCCAGCTTAGAAGGCACGTTTCTCCTCACTAGGGAAGTCCTGAACCTCAGTGCCCAAGTGGCCCCTCCAAACCATCCCAGGGTGTCTAGGGAGCGGGCCTAGTGTCCACTACAAGCCATATGCGGAATCAGACAGACCCAAGTTTACCTTCTGTCTCACTCACTTGCTGTGGTGTTTGTTAGTGGACTGTTCTGGCCTCAGTTTCCTTAACTGTGAGGCTAAGCAAGCTCACGCTGAGATGTGTGCGTCCAGGCTCAGGGACAGGGTAGGCTCACTCTACTCACAAGAGCTCTCCTTGGGAACTCTCTGACTCACACTCCACTGGTGTTTGCTGAATCCCCACGGCTGCATTTTGGGGATAGTGTTGGGGAGACTATAACAGGGAAGAGCGATCTGGTTCTGCTCCCACACAGCTGAGAGCTAGGGCTGGGAACAAACAGTGAACCCTGACACAATCCAACATACAGGATAAGAGAAATTCAGTGGGTGATGAGGGATATGGAGAAGATAAGGCAAGATGGTAGGAGTGGTTTACTAGACTGCAGGTTATACGATGGAGAACAGGTCACAAAGTGGACAGCCTTTCCTCTCTCCTTCCTCTTGGGAGTGAGCTGTCCACTGCCCACTGAAGGCTGACATTCTCCTTGGCTCCTGCACAAACTCACAACGTGAAGGGTGGCTCTGGGGGAGTGAGACCTGCTCCAGCCAATGCGACCCGTGTCTGGGTGGGGAAAGACATCTAATAAGGTGGCCATTTGTCTGGTGATCCCGGATACATTCTCCAAAACTAGCTTATCAGCATGTCAGTGTATGTGACCAAGACCAGTTCAGAGAAGAGACTATTCTGTCTGCTTTTACCAGGGAGGTACTCATTATGGATTATAAGATGGGCTACTGAACTGTTGAAAAGGTGAAGACATAGAGCTTTCAGGAATGAAAAGTCACACAGGAGACCTGGGCCACAAAACCACCGCTGCCTCAGAACCTCACCTCCTCACTGTACTCAGAAGGGTATCCCTCCTGCTGTCATCCCCAAAACCATACTGTGCCTGCCAGGACCAGGACCAGCAAAACAATGTGCTGTGCTTCCTCTGAAGCCCCACAAGGCACAGAGGTCACTGTAGAAAAAGCAAGCACCCAGAAACATGTCTGTAGTGGAGGTGTAGAGCAGCAGGAATGCTTCTCAGCCTTGTACCCACCTTCCACACCTCATGTGAATTCATCTGCATGGTCAAAGGTGAATCACATGCACAAGTCTAGCTGCAAGGGAGTCCTGACACCAAGGTCCCAGCTCTCCCTCTTCAGCAGCACACGTAAGCCCAGGAGAATGAATGAGAATGATGAAGTGAAGGTGAGGCTTAGATTCTCTACCCCCATCTGCATGGTGGCTGTGGGTACAGCTGCTAAACCTGTCTGCCTGAGTTCAAACCAGCTCTGCCACAACCCAGTCCAGTAGCCTTGAGCATGTCATGTAACTCAGCCAGCATCAGTTTCTGCATCCAAAAAAATGGGGATAATAATAGAGTCCAATTAATATGGTGGTTGTGAGGATTAAATATTCCTTCCTTTCAAACCTTGACTGTTTGCTAGCTGGAACTCAGGAGCAGAATCAATTCAGACAGGGAGGAAAGCCTGGCCTTGTAAAATACACAGAACTACAGCAGGCACATAATAGGGGTCACAGAAGTGTTTGCTGTATGGCTTCAAAATAGGGCCCTTCTCAAGCTCCAGTCCAATAACAGCTTAAGATTGGACAGGGGTGGCAATGGTTAGGTTGTGGATGATTCTGTGCAGATCAGCAGACAGTTCAATAGGTCCATATTCCTTCAATACAGACCAAGAGGGTTGATGCTTTGAGTATGTGCCCCAGCAGTGAGGGGTGAGGGAGATAGCACCCACTGAATGCTCCCTGACTCTCAGACTCTTCTCTCCTAGGGGACCTGGGTCTATTACCTCTGAGGGCCTTCCAACTGAGAAAGCCCCAAATGAGAGGGCATCTGCAGGGGATGGCTGGCTTCAAGTGCAATTCAGTGTCCTGTCAGGAAACTGGCCTGACAGCTGATGAGAACGAAATATAATTAAATGTCAGCAAAAATCAACACAGCAGGGCATCAGCCACCAAGAGCCCCTCCCACGGGGTGCCAATCACACCTCACTGACCCTCTAGGTCATGTGACCAAAAGGAACTGGCGTCAGATGTTGAGACAAAAGGAGCAGGGGTGTCCTGAGCTCCCAGGAAATATGTGGTCAGACTCTCGAGTGCTGCAGGCTTTCCCTAGAGGCCAGAGGCCCTTGGGGAATTGGTCCTGGGGCCCAGGACACGTCACAGGGGTGGCCTTGCAAAAAAATCATCAGAGGCTGTGCCCTCACATCTCTGTTCTGTACTGGCTTGCCAAACTGGAATACTGAGTTGAGAAATCATTTGTCTGTTTCTGCTAAGAATGAGTTTTCCCAACATGACAGCCAGCATGCACTGAGTACTTACTCTGCACTGTGCTGCTTTCTCATTGCATTAGCTGGCTTGTAGCAAAGATGGCTGATTATCTACTGGTCTCCATGCTCCTTTCATGTGTGTTATGGAATCTCTACTCCCTGTCCCGTTGCTACCAATCCAGCTGGGCACACGGGAGCCCAGAGACTCTATTTCCATACTACTATGGCAGCTAATTTGGCCATGGGGCGCATTTTGGCCATTGGAAAGTGACTGGCAGAGGTATGTGAGCTTACAGATCACATCTGTTTCAAGAATCCTCTTTCTTTTCCCCAACCCCTCATGTGGGTGACAAAGGGGATAGAGAGTGAGCCTCACCCAAGGAGCAAGACCCCAATGTATGCCAGAGAAACAAGGTAGCAGGAATCTGGGTCTCTGGACAACCTCATGGAACATAACTACCCTGGGCCACCCCCTCTAGACTTTTACAGAAAGAGAAAGACACACTTGTAGTTTGTTACCTGCCTTTCTGGACTTTTGGTACAAAGTTCTGGAATCACCATGACCCTCTGCTGACTGCATGGTTAGAATGACTCATCACCATTTTGTGTGTGTGTGTGTGTGTGTGTGTGTTTAAAAGATTTATTTACTTATGCATATAAGAGCTGGGGTACAGGCCAGAGTCCAGGGCAGTGAGAGGATTCACCAGAGACAGAGTGGGGAGCAGAACAGGCAGGCAGACTGACTGAGGGGAGCAGGGGGCGAGGCAGAAGGTCTGCTACGCCATGTGGGTCCCCTCCCTGGCCGGGAGCAGGGATCGAACTCGTGTTGTAGTGCTGCGGTTTGCTTCATAGTGCATTGCTTAACCCACTGTGCCATCAGGGAGGCCCCGACTCATAACCATTTTTGCAGTAATTTTTCTCCTATGTTTTCAGATATTAGTTATATCCCATAAAACTCACCTTTTCAAAGCATATAGCTCAGTGGGTTTAAGTTTATTCACAAGACTGTGCAATATCACTGATATCTAATTTCATAATAGTAATCATTTAATAATAATGGTAATAAAACCTTAACCTATTAAGCATTCACTCACTATCTCCTACCATACTTGCTACCCCAGCCCCTGGTAGCACTAGTCTGCTTTCCGTCATGATGGATTTCCCTATTCTGTACCTCTCAGAGGAAAGAAGTCATACACCACACAGTCTTCTATGAATGCTGTCCTTGGCTTAGTATAATGCTTTCTAGGTTCACATTATAGCTCGCATCAGTATTTTATTCCTTTTCATGGCTAAAGACTACTCCACTGTATGGACATACCATATCCATTCACCGGTGACAGGCCCTTCAGTTGTTTCTAGCTCTGACTCTTGTGAATAACGTTGCTGTGGACATTCACGCATAAATGTTTGTCTTGACACAGGTTTTCACTTCTCTTGGATCTAAGGAATGGAATTGCTGGGTTATTTACGTGGTTCTTGGCTTGGGGGTTATAACAACCTTGAGATCGGCCATCTTGGATCAGTCTTGGGTATTCCTGGGCTGGGACACTAGACCAGTCTAAATCCCTGCTGTCCTCTCTCTCCTGGGGCTCATCATGGAATTACAGCCCCTCTCTCCACCCCAAGTCCAGCTTGAGTTGCTAGGACACTGGTTTTCTAGGTATGTGGGATTCTGAGAAGGTCTCCACAAAATTACATCATAGAAACATGTCAGACAGTTACCTCTAACTTTAATATGGGGACATCTATTATCAAACACCCTCTTAGTAGTCACATGAAGACATGAAAATGAACTTAGTGAAAGGAACTCTGATTAGGGTCTCCAAGGCTTCCTGTAAAATAGCATGTGAAATCCGGAAATGAAACTAAATGGCACATTAATTTTTTAAATTTAGTTAAAGCCTCCTTTTCAGGAAAACGTTCTGAAGGGGCTTCCGGGGAAAAGTCCAGTTGTTTGTTAATTGCATCCCGAGCCCCATTGTCACAGGAGTTCTGTTTTCTTCACAGTCACCTGCTCTGATGAAATCAGTGCTCTGGGAGACAATAACACCCCCTCTTTGCAGAGCTGGCTCCAGTCAGCCCCTTTTCCATCATCTTCACTATTGGACTGGGCACCCTAAGACTTAAAACGGAAGTTAGCTTCAGACCAGGAGGTATTTTTTCCGTTCATTTACCACCAGAGGATGTCCATATTCTAAAGAGGTTTTGGGTATTCCTTCTTTCTGAATAATTTATCAGAGTTAATGAAAGCTTTAAAAACTTGCTAACATGAAAGCAGCACACTCATTCCACAGGTATCTCAAAAGAAGCATTTCTGGGCAGAAGGGATGAAAATACCCATTTCAGCGCCTGCAACCCTCCAGCCATTCTACTGGTGGAGATCAGATCAACTCAGCACGCGTTCATTGCATCTCTACCCCGAACACATACTGTGCAACCGAGACATGAAGTTGTATTAAGAGGCTGCTGTAGACAGGACAGGAGAGGCGATGCCGCAATAACAAAAACCCCCACGCATGTCAGAGATTTAAAATAACCAGCATTGATTTCTGTGTACTGCTACTCTGTCCCTCTAAGCCTGCAAGAGAAAGTAAAACTGACCTACTAGGACTATCAGTTTTTGCATGGAGAGAAAGAGGTTTACAGATGGACTTTCTACAGTTGCTTGGATGCCAAGTCTGCGTTGTAAGTGAAGGACTTCACAAGATGGTGAGCTCGTGGGCTGGCAGGCAGAGATGTGCTGTCAGGACTGATGTGACGGAGGGCAGGACAGGGGCCTGGCTAAGGACGGAGGCAGCCTGGGCTCCAGCTGCAGAGAGCACTGGCTCAGGTGGGGAGGGGACTGCTGAGTGGTCTGTGCAAAGTCAAGGCCCTCTTGGTGCTTACGTGCAGAAATGGTACCTATAGGCATATCTAGGAGGTTCCAGAAGTGTGCAGGAGAGATGGGGCCAGATAGGGAGCAGAGGCTGTAAAGTAGTTGATGGGGCATTTCCCACTGGAGGAAGAGGCGGATTCCACAGGGGAAGGGACCGATTTCCTCCCATGCCGAGCTTAGCCCTAGTGGGGGTGGGCGGGAGGACAGGTGCAAACATCAGTGAGCAGCCCTACGGCATAGACGGTAGAGATGAAGGCAACGACGATGGATATGGGGTCCTGGGGAGGGGCTCGTATTTTAGACGAGGAGCTTTGAAAGATGGCATTGGAGCAGACCCCCGCGTGATACGGAACATGAAGACGGGCAGGCAGCACGTGCAAAGGCCCTGGAGGAGAACGCCAGCCATGTCACAGGATGGCCACCCAGGAGGCCAGAGAGGCTGGTGCAGAAGCTGCACGGGGAGAGGGACAAGCGATGAGGGGGGAGAGGTGGACAGCAACCAGATCCCATAGGAGAGTAGGAGGGAGAGGAGTTGGGCAGACTGAGGTCACATTTCTGATGTCCTGATGGGTGCGAGAGAGCATGCACTTTGAGGCTGAACACGAAAATAAGCTTCACCACGGAAGGAGAGTGAGTCTGTGAAACGATCAATAAGGAAGACTCTTCACCAACCTCTAAGTGCCAGATGAGCACCTACTATGTGCTTCACACACAGTAGGACAGACTGCAGCACGATTTTAGCTCATGCCAGCCTGCTGTGGGACACGACCTTTGTGCCCTGCAGGTAGCCCCTTGGCACAGCCCTTCTGGTGCCAAAGTGCCTTCACGCTCTGCTTTTCATGTGATCCTTCTGGCTGCTGCCGCCAGTGCTGTCCTGGGGCCGGCTCCCCTGCCTCCCCGGGGCTGACTTGCGCTTCTCAGCTCTGCCATCAGGGACGTTGATTAGCAGCTTTAGCATTCACACCACAGGAATTGGTGGACATCCCAAATGGCCTCCCCTCCCCCACCCTGGAGAGGGCCAGCCCACTGGGGGTCACCCACTGGGTGGAGGAGACCAGCAAGGCCCCGGAGCCGAGGCCCTGGCTTGGGATGGCAGTGCTTCTCCTCTGCCGGTTTGTGTGTGACGGCGGATAGTGCCGGTGGCAGATGTCGCCACAGCGGCCAGCAGCATCAAGTTCCTTTTGGATGCCAAGGGGTTTTTAGAGATTTCCACATCCCTTCCATTTCCCATCTCTGTCTGCTTTACATGAAAGTCAGAAATCCCCGGTGGGCTTTCTGCGAAGGTGGCGACCCGCTGGCTCACCCCTGGCGGCTACACTCTCAAGGGGGCACCTAGAAAAGTCTGCTGGGGACTGGCTGGGGCCGCTCCCCCACTAGGCTGCAGCCCGGGGAGGGAGAGGGGAAGCAGAGGCTCAAGGTGAGATTTCAGAAAATGCCACTTATATAACTGCTCGTGAGCAAAAGGTCAGGCCCTGTGGTATTACTTTTGATTACGCTGAAAAAACCAATCCAGTTTTTAATTTCCTCAGGTGGAGGCTGCAGCCGCGGGGGTTCAGGGCACGAGGTGGTGGAGGAGGTGGGGGCGGCCCACGGAGGAAGTCTTGATTGCTAGAAGAGAGACCACCCAGAAAGCACTCTTTGGGGGCTGCCCAGGGTCCCTCATTCCTCAAGTTCTTGCCAGCACCTACTACAAACAGGGCTTGTTCTGACCCGTCTATAATCACGGCAGGCACAGAAGTCCTCTCTCTCGCTCATTATCCTCACGCACCCCCATTGTACAGCCTGGTAAACAGCGAATGCAGCGGGAAGGTTAAAGATTTGTTTGCGGTCACGCAGCTCACAGCTGGTCGAGCTGGGATCGGACAGGCAGGCTGCTCCGGATTCCTGCCCCGCCCACTGATCTGCAGGGCCCGGAGGTAGAGGTGAGCCACGCAGCACCACTCCTGGGCTGGTGCGGGACAACGCTGTGGGGGTGCAGGGATCCTCCAGCCTCGGTCCCCTCACCAGGAGGTGCCACAGCCTGAGACACGACCTGCTGCCCTCATCCTGGATGGCGCTGGTCACCGCCTGGCGGTCCCTGCCTCGGGCCCCAGCTCCTGCCTCCCCTGCCTGGCTCTGGCCCTCTCCTGCGGGGAGTCAGCAGGGCGCCACCCCTGCACGCAGCAGCACCCCTGCACGCAGCAGCACCCCTGCACGCAGCAGCACGCCTGGCTGGCTGCATGCCCATCTCCCCAGGGCATCCCCTGCCCAGTGGCACCCAGGGTCCCGTCCACGTGCCTGGCCGCACTGCACAGCTCTCTTCCTGCCGCCACAGCTTTGCACTCGCTCTTTCCTGGACTGGGCAACCTGCTCCCGGCACCCACAGGTGCGCGTGTTGGAGGTTCTTCAAGGTTCCTTTCCTTCTGGAAGTGACCCTGACCTCCGGCTGTGGCAAGGGGCTCTCTCAGCTGCCGCTGCACCCTGGGGATACCCACAGAGCTCCTGTAACCCTGTGTGGCCACTGCTGCTGCTGCCGGGACCCCTGGGGGCAGACACGATGCACCTGGTTTCCTCCACCCAGGGCCTGGCACACAGCAGGTGCTCACTAAGTCACCGCTGAAGAGATGAATGAGTGAGTGAATGAGTGAATGCCTGGCTGGCCACCTGTGGATTATCTATCTTGTCAACCAGGTAGTGATTCTGATTCATACCCTCCATCCCACAGCCAAAGGCGGCCTGGTGTTTTGGGGGTGGCGGGGCGAGGGAGGGTCTTTGAAGATGAGAACTGGGAGCAGGATGGAAGGGGCCAGAGCAGGTGTTTTGAAAGCACAGTCACAGTCGTGACAACTGAAGTCCCCGCAGCACCGGCAAAGGTCACACGGGCTAATGCGAATGCTCCCCCAGAAAGGCCAGTGCCCCCCCACTCCCGGGGATCACTTGGCAACAACCATAATCCTGCAGCCTCGGCCACAAGGATCAAACGTGCGGCTGAAGGCGAGGCTGTGCGCGGAGATTAAAGCGGTGCGCGTCCTCAGGCCCCGCACGTCCGGAGCGTGTTCGCCGAGCCGGGAGCTGTTGGCTCTCTGGCGACAGCATGGATTAGGCCGGGATGTTCCAGAAGCTTGCTCTGCTCCGTGACTGCCTCCTGCTTTCGCCTTCTCCCGGGGCCTGAATCCAA
The DNA here is from genome assembly GCA_019455555.1 of Galemys pyrenaicus. NCBI lineage: Eukaryota > Metazoa > Chordata > Mammalia > Eulipotyphla > Talpidae > Galemys > Galemys pyrenaicus. The sequence goes on along the minus strand of JAGFMF010012255.1, from coordinate 6,580,824 downwards.
GCTGCATCCTCGGGGGAGTGCTGGGCATTTCTCTGCCCAGGAGGTGCGAGGTGGGCAAGGGAGGAGAGGACAGGGCCACGGCGGGGGAGTGGGGCGACATCCTACGGCAGGGCCTGAGCCTCGCTGCGGGCACAGCTCGCGAGTCCTTCGCCCCCCGAGCCAGCGGCACCATGAATCCTGGCTTGGACAGGCCTGTGAGACAAGTTTGGAAAGGGCTCTCTGAGGATGTGGTGCTTTGGGACAAGCTTGGAGGAAGCAGAGTGGCTCTGGGTCACCAAGGAAGACTTCCCTGCACGGCGCCCACTGAGGACATTTACCCAGCTGCCTGGGGGCTCCCAGCTGGGCCTCTGGCTCCGGGGAATGTATCTTAAGAAATCACGCTCGGAGGAAGGCCGTGCAGACAGGTGAAGGACGATGGGCCGGAGCTCAAAGACCGTTACTTCTGATGATGCAGGTGCATCTGGAGGCTGTTTCCGTGCTGGAAATGCAGGGGGAATGAGGGAGGCCCTGAAGCAGGGGAGCAAGAACTGGAATGCGAGGCTGATCCCCTCCCTCCCCAGATCAGAGGGCCCCCCCACTGGGAAAGCTGGTGGGGAGGCAAACTCAGGTGGGGACATTTAGATGATGATGCCAGCGATTTCCAAACCAAACAACTGCCACGTCCTTAAAGTTAACAAACCCTCATGTTTTAGGTAGGCATTCTGGAATCAGTGGCGATGATCTCACAACCTTGTGAATCTCCTAAAAATCATGGAACCGGATACTTTAAAAATACTGCCTGATGGTATGTGAATCACAGTGTTATTTTTTTGATAATGATGGAAAAGTCCCTTTATTTCACACCCCCAAATGCATCAGGAAGCCAAGGAACACCGACTTGTGTGATTCCCCCCTAGGAGTCCCGTTCTGCCAGGAATAGAAACAAAGAAAGAACCCTCTGGAAAGTGGGTGGCAGGAGATGTAAGTGACGAGGGGTCTGGGGCCACTTTGCAGCCAGGGAATAAACGTCAGTCACACAAACCTGTCTACGGGCCGTGTACCAGATACTGTCGACACTTCAGCTACTAAACAAAGATGAAGCCCTCGGAGAAAGCATGGGAGTAAAACTAGAAGACAAATGCCTTGGGCAGGACACAGCACTGGGTGGTCGTTTCTGGAGGTGGAGTTCTAAGGAGTCTCACAGGAGGTGAAGGGCCATCTGGTCACAGGCCAGGGAAGGCGGCTGCAGTGCTTGAGATGGACCTTGAAGGGGGCGAGCATCCTGCTGGTAGCAAGGTTCCAGAAGAGCTCCAGGTGGAAGCTCAGTGGCTGGAATATGTACAAGGTGTTTGGATTTGCCTGCAAAGGAGGCAGCGAAGGAAGGTGTGTTTGGAATGTTAAGTAGGACCCTGCAAACCAGCCGACCAGAATGGGGGGATTCAGGCTGTTTCAGGTCCTCGCTGGGGACTGACTCAAGCAGGTACCTCGGGGGTGGTTCAGGTTTTCAACAGTCACCAGGTGAGGTTCGCTTTGGGGAGCCCGTCCTGAAGTCTTGGCCACCAGATTGCCAGCACCTTCTTGCCCTCAAGACCCTCAGCGCTGGCAAGCAGGCTCCCTGGAAGGCGCGCGGGCAACATTGGATGAGGGGCTGAATGAATGAATGAACGACCGAGTGCTGTTGACCTGTCAGACCCAAATCAGAACTGACCTACCCGCGTCCCAGTCCTTTAGCGTCTGCTAGAAACGAGCCAGGTAATCAACGTCGGTGTTTCCCTGAAGGTGCTGCTGGAAGTGAATGGTGACCCTCCCAGCTAGGAAGGTGGCGTTTGGAAATCAGTTCTCCCGAGGAAATCCTAACCCCGGGGCTGCTGATGGCGTGGTGGTACAGGCACAGTAGGTGTGCTGGACAGAGGTTCTGTCCACGCGCCTCAGACCACACGCCTCCCTTAAGCCTCGCCAGTCCATGGGCTCAAATCTCCTGCAGGTGACAGCTGCAGAAGAGAAGCCACATCTGGCCTGGAAGTGGGATGCTAGCAGCAGCAAGCTCATCATGGCCAGGACTCTGCATCATTCACCTTCCCAGGGGGTCTTTCAGTGCCTGGTGCACAGAGGGTCTCACTGGGTGTCTGTCTCTTCCGTCTGTGCTCATGCCTCATCACTCCAGCAGCCTGATGCAGGGAAGGAAACCTGGGAGCAGGACTCTTGGACAGAGACAGTCCCTGAAGGTTCTGTGAGCTGCCCCCCAAGAATTCAACCAGGCTTCACGAGAACACCCCCTTAGTGCCTGTGGTTAACTGCAGTGCATTTTTGAGCTAAAGATTTCTTTTCTGTACCCCACTCTTGTTGCATCCAAAGCGTCTTTCCTGACTTGCCACATCTTTGACTTTCAGCACCGAGCAGGTGAGCTTATGTGGCCTGAGTGGGCCACATAATGACCCACCTCTAGCTCATGGGGTTGGGGACCGGACGGTGGCACAGGTAGGGTCAGTTTTCTGGGTGAGGGACCTGACCAACTGCACAGAACACGCGCTTAGGAACGCCCCGGGCCTCCTGGGTAAAGGGGTTAAGCACCGCACTGTGAAACATCTGCAGCCACTACAGCACGAGTTCGATCCCCGGCCAGGGAGCTGACCCACATGGGGCAGCAGATCTCTCCTGCCTCCCCACTGCTCCCCTCAGCAGTGTGTTTTGATTGATCTGCCTGTTCTGCTCCCCACTCTGTCTCTGGTGAGTCCTCTCACCCCCTGCACCTCTGGCCTGTACCCCAGTTCTTGTATACATAAGTAAATAAATTGCTAATAAAAAAAATATAAAGTCCCGATGGTGCCATCTTGAAGTTCTGCATACTTTTAAACACAGGGCCCTACATTTCCACTTAGTCCCACATGCTCTGCCACGGGTCCTGCGCGGAGGCCTGGCCCATGCTGCTCACTGGCTGGGTTTTCTTCTGGGGCCACTGACAAGGTCTGCTGGTCTTTTGAAAATGTTGATTTATGGATAACGAGGCATTATTGCTCAGTTCCCTCTGCCCTTTCCCACAGTCTCAGGCCTGGCCCGTCTCCTCCCCAAGCTGCAGCAGCCTCCTAAGCCCTCCCTCCCTCCAGCCTTACCCACTCTGAGCTGTGCAGAAGGATGTGGGTCAACAGGGCTGTTGCCTGGTTCAGCTCCAGGGTGTGCCAGTCACCCACAATCCCGAGTAAGAGGCCCCCAGGGTGCTCCAGAATTGTGCAAAGCAGAGGCCCTACAAAGAGCTGTTCATGGCAGAGTGGCCAACATTAATTGAGCGCCTACTATAACCCAGGGAGCACTATGCACTTTCCATGCATTAGCTTCAAAGTTTAACCCTCAACAGTCCCAGCAACAGGTGTCAGTACGGCCATCATCTCATGAGTGGGAAAGATGAAGCTCGAATAGACAAGCCCAGTGTTACCACCAGGTGAGAACAGGGATCCCCGAGGCGAGAGCCCCAGCCCAAAGGCCAACTTGACCACTGCTGGGCTTGATTCTGGGCCCATCTTTAGTCTCACTGTGCCTTGACTTTCTACTTCTAAATGGGAATAATAGGAAAAACACCTGTCTCATTACAACACTGAGTGTTGTTACTCTAAGGGTTAAAAGGAGCACGAGAGGCTCAGCACGTGCAGGTTAGGATGCTCGGTGCTTGTGCATGGCTGTTATTATGATGAAGAGGCTCAAGGTCACATGGGCAGAAAGTGGCAACGCAGGGCTGCAGGCCGGAGAGGCAGAGCTCCAGCGGTGTTTACCCACCGGACCCGGCTGCCTTCCAGGAAAGGAACAAAGACAGGCCGTGTCGTAAGACATGTGCAAAGCATCCTAATTTAGTCCAGTCCAAAGATGCTAGAGGCAAGAGTCAGAAATGAATAAGCAGAAGAACACGATTCAAAATGTTGACTCTTCCCTAAACGTATGCTGTTCGTTAGCTCAGAAGTGGCTAATTTCGCAGCTCTTGTGATGACACTTCACTGTTTACTAGAAAATTCGCCATGGCGTATTTCCCTAGGGTAACAATATCGTTATGATACGAGATGTCAGCACTGCATCCTCCTATGAACTGTCTTGCCGGAGCACAGGGGAGGGTACCAGGGTTAGGTGAGAATTACAGGGTGTGCAAACTCTTCCTGCACCGCTGTCTGCAAAGGTATTTCTTTCTCCTTTCTCTTGATTTAGTGAGTCAGCAAAGGTATCGAGTGAACGCATTTTAAAGAGGGGCAACGGGTTATTCAGATGCAGGGCAGTGGCCTTTTTCTGGAAATGGCAGATGGAAATGAAATGTGCTTACAGTGCCTCCTTATTTGAGCTTAATTTTCTTGCAATTCATTCAAGGTGCCCAATCACCATGCCCTGGTCTGGCTTAGCGTGGGGTTTCAGCATTATGTGCTCCCAGGGGCTGTGTGATTGAAGAAGTGCGTGCTCCAAATTACCTCCCATTTCAGTCAAGAACGGATCTCTCCAAAGCCAAATGCCCAAATCACGTTGCTGCTCCCTAAATGACAGACGTCCTTGAAGCCAAGGACAGCACTGCCCAGCGCAGAAAATATTAACTGTAGGTTACCAACAGGACAAGGCACAGGAGCCAGACTCACTAATAATTACCATCTGGTGCAGCAGGTGCCCAAGATGCAAATGATGTTCAACTTAGAATGTACATCAGATCTAGATGGTTGTGAGATGGAACTGTAGGAGCTTATTTGGCTAGATATGTGGTTTAAGAGGAACTGTAATTCAATAATGATTAGAAATCCCATTAATTGAGCACCTACTATATTCCAGGTATTTCTGCTAAACAGTCTGAGTGGAGGTGTCATTGACTTAAAGTGAGCCTGCAAGATTATCACTGCCATTTTGTGAGAAAACAAGTTCAGAGATGTTGAATGACTTGCCCCATGGACACTAAATGCGGACTAAGTCTCCGGTTTAGGTACTGTGGCTTTAATGCCAGTGTCTTCACAGTGCCTTGCGCTTGGCCCAGCTAAGCAATGAGAAACGCTGTGGAGTCGTTACTAAGTTAGTAACAGTGTAACAGCAATGAAGGCAATGACAATTTAGCTAAGAGCTGACTGTATCATTTTTAATCTTCAGAACACTTCAAGGGCCCTCCCTGGTTGCGCAGTGGGTTAAGCAACACACTATGAAGCAAACTTCAGCCACTGCAGCACCAGTTGGATCCCTGCCGCAGGCTGGGGAGGGGACCCACATGGCGCAGGCACCTCTCCTACCTCTCCTGCCTCTCCCGCTGCTCCCCTCAGCAGTGTGTTTCAGTAGATCTGCCTGTTCTGTTCCCCACTCTGTCTGGTGTATTCTCTCACCCCCCACACCTCTGGCCTGGACCCCAGTGCTTGTATGCATAAATAAATAAATCTTTAAAAAAAATCTTCAGAACACTTCTAAAAGACAGATGTTATTTTCATTTCTCTTCAGAAATGAGAAGACTGGACTTAGAGAAGGTCCATAATCTGTCCTGAGTTATACAACTAGAGAGGCGACTGTAAGGCCTGCAGTGGGGCAGATGGAGGAAAGATGAGGACGTGTTGGTCACAGTTGGGATAAGAAGGTCACTCAAGGATAGGATAGCACATGAAGCTCCCACTGAGGAGAGGTCACCACTTTCCAAAACCCCGGAAGAAAGGACCTCTCCTGAGGCTATGACCGGGCAGCCATCTTTCTTCTCTATGGTACCCTGTCAGGCCACTCCTGATTGGATCCCAGCTGAGCACCTGACCTAAGCTGCCCAATAAGATTCCTTCTCTCAAGAACCTGAACCAGAGCGTCCCAGCCTGGCACTGTTGAGCAGTGGGTTGGTCGATGGTACAGTCCCCAAGGGAAGGCTGAACCATTTCTGCTATGAAAGTTGCCCTGTTCCCCCCTTTCCCTAAGGCTTGACTGTCAACTTGGTTTGGGCTCTATGAGCTCCACCAATACTCCTCCAGTGAATTCTCTTTTCTGTGTAATTCAGTTCACACTGTTCATTGTTACTTGTAGCCAAATGAATCTTAACCATCCCTGCCTCTTGTTAAGCACCTTCTAGAAGCTTGAAAAATGTTTGCATCTTATCCTCCCAACATACCTCTAGGGTATTATACACTTATAGATAGAAAAAAAAATTAGTGGGCAAGCTGGGATCGAAATCAAGTGGTATGAACATTTGCAAGTACATGTTTCCAGTTACCTGATGAGGCGGAGCTTAAACTTGGTCATATCACGTCAGCACAGAGACTGCCTTTATTCTCGCCAATCCCAGAACCGTCCTTACCTAAGCTTTGGCCACTTGCATGACTGGATGTTGTTCTTTGTCTCTCACCTTTAATCTGGGGAGGGAGAAGAAGGTCTTGCAGAGACCATGTGTCTCCAGAGCTCCTCAGGGCCCCTCTGTGATGGTCAGTGTTATGAAATTAACCAGGCTGCAGTCTTTAGTTATGGAAGCAAATACTCCTCCAGGCATTGCCACGAGGGTGTTTTATAGGTGTGATTACAGTCCATAATCAGTTGACTGTAAGAAGAGTAGCCTTGATTATCCAGGTGGGCCTGATTCAATCAGCTGAAAGGCTTAAAATGCAGAGCCAAGGTGTGCTGATGAAGAAGTTCTGCCTATAATGGCAGTGTGAATTCCAGTTTGCCCTTCTGACAGCCTGCAGTGTAGATTTCAGACTTCCTTGCATGAAATGTATTGCCTTATGACACTTGTCTTAATATATATGTGTCTCCTATGGGTTCTGATTTCTGGTTGAGTCCTGACTGGTACACCTGCCCTAGAGGGCCCCTGGTAAAGACCCCACCTTTGGGCATGTTTTCTACCCATCTTTCCAGCTTGGACTTTATAACCCTGATGTATCACACTCAGCCTCCTTCCTCGCCACCCTCATTATATTCCCAACCAAGCCAGGTCTCCATGCTTCCAGACCTTTCTCTTTGCAAGAAACCCTTAACCATGTCTAGTTGTGAGAAAATGCCTACCGCTTAGTCAGGTCTCAGCTCAGGCCCACCTCCTACATGAAGCCTTCCTTGACTGCTTGAGGCAAGCCATGGTGCTTTTCTTCTTTAAACTCAAATAGGCAGCAGTGGTATCATTTCTTAACATTTTTCTTTTTCCTTGGCTTGGCAATTCTTGCCTCAAGGAGAGGGAGTGTGACTGTTCATCTCTTATCTCTGGAGTCTAGCTCAGAACCTGGCATATAGATAAGTGTTTGTTCAGTAATTGCAGGAATGCACGCATGCGTGCCTAGGATCCTGGTTTTGCAGAAGGGGCATCTTAGAGCAGAAAGAGGCTGGGCCACACTTGATTTCTTAGGGTCACCTTGAAAAGGCCAGTTGGTCTTTATCAGTTCTCTGCACATGTTCTCCTCCTCTTTGCAGTGGCTCTGTCTGAAAAAGTAGCCCCCGTTGGTGAGATTTCTCTGGCCACTCTGCTTGGCTTTGGGTTCCATTATAAGGATGAATTCCTGCATGACCTTTAAGATTAAAACTAAATGTTCTGATCTCTCCCCAGACAGGCATTAGGTGCTGGAAATGGCATTTTGCAACGACTATGTTGAGGAGCAAACTCCAAATATCAGCCTCATCACATTCCGACATGTTACAGCCAAGCTAAGGCGGGGTTGTGCCATGCATTTCAAGGTCGGGCAAGCTAAAGGCAGCAATTTTCTCTTTTCCATGCTGGCTCCAGTGGGCATCCCTCCTGAGTCCTTCGAGAAGCTTCCGTCAAGGAAATAAGGCCTGAGTGCTCCATCAAGGAAATAAGGTGGTGCTGCTCTCTGCTGGGACAGGCAGAGGACAGAGGGGTATCAGCAATCTAAGTATAGTGGCGTTGTTGGGGGAAAAGGAGGCACTCTGAAAATGATGCCAGGACTTTGGTAATGAGGACATCTGCATGAGGTTGGGGGGCTGTCTCCACTCTGGGGTTCGTCCTGCAACTCTAGGAAACCACAAATGGTCTTAATCAGGAAACATACTATAAGAGTTCCTAAGTTTGATCTCCTTTGATTAAAGGAGAAATCTAACTGGATAATTGTTTCCATGGAAACCTAGGTATATTTATTATTGCTTTATAAGCCTCTTCAATTATTGAAACAAGGGAATCCACTTTTACTGTGGTCCAATTTTGCATGGAAGGCACACCTCAATGAAGAGCTGAGAACAACAGCTGCCCACTTAGAGGTAAATATATTTGCCTAAAGAGGGTGAAAGTCTCCTTCTCAGCATTATAAATGACTGTGGGGTTCCAGCTAGTCATAATTCTGATGCTCATAACAGCAGATATGCACAGCACAGCCGTGGCAATCCTTGATGGCAGGTCCCATTTTTATGCCCATTTCACAGATGAGGGCACAGAGGTTCAGGTGTGAAGGTACTGGGCCAGACACAGATCTGGAAGTTGGAGAGCCATAATTGGAAAGACACAACAGAGTTCAGGGGCTCAGTCCACGTGGGAGCTACAATTGTTGAAGACTTTCCATCACTGGGAATTGAATGCCTATTAATCTAAAAAATTGACAGAATGTCATCAGTGACAAAGAGCTTGCCTTTCCCTGAGCTAGTTTATGTGCTAGATTTTCATATATCTATGTGTGTATTTGCTAAGTGTTCTCATGTGTTTGTCTCATTGGTTCTTGGGACACACTGTGAAGTGGGTTGTTTTATTCCTATTTTACAGATGAGGAAACTGAGGCTCAAAGGTAGAGTCACTTGCTATTCCTAAGGGAGCTTCTTCAATAGCATCCAACCTTGAACCTCCTGTTTTCACTGCCCCCCCTTGTCAATGTCTTCATATCATTTATAAATAAGGTCAAGCTATGGCTGGTCAATTTGCATTCAGGTCTGGCATCTGTAAAGGTTGCACAGGCACGGATGTTTGTAGTTATAAATATTCTCTTCTGAGGTTGACCCTCTGCTTAGAAAATGCAGTAATTCATTTAAAAATCTGGTAGTAGGGAAAAAAAAGTTTTTCAAGTGGGGGTATGATTTCTTAGTACTCGAGACCGAGATTTTATACCATTTAACGGACATTATTTACTCCTCAGCTACTTCCCCCTCTACTCAATATCCTCTGGGCACCTATAACTCAGGCTGTAGGCAACCAGGAGATGTCTTGTTTTTCCAGAATACCAGATGCTCCGAGCTTCTCTTCTTCTCCATTTTTTAGCCACGATAGAAAATACTTCCAGCTTTAAAGTTTGATCAGTTGCTAAGTCGATCCATAGCAGCATCAGAACCCAATCCACTCCTGGTTGGTGACTGTTCATTTGGCAGGCACTGTGCTGAATATTTACCTGTCATATATATTCCTATCATATATATATATATTTCACCCTATATAAATTTCATTTTGCTTATGTAGCCTTAGTATCTACAATTGTACTGTCCTTTTGCTTCAAACCTATATACCACGAAAGGGTTGATAAGTTTATTGACGGCATCTCACTTAATTGTCACCACAGCCCTATTTAAGTGACAACCCCATTTAACAGATGAGAACCCAGAGGGTTCAGTAAGTTCAGCCACTCCCAAGGTCATGCAGGCCAAAGTGAGGGATGGTTTATTCTTTCACACAAGTTAGCTTTTCCCTAAGGAGGGAATAAATATACCAGTCAGCTAGCTCATATTACTTACGGTAGTACAGACTACCATAAATATCTAAGTAGAGGAGGTACCCGCCAGGAGAGAGACAGGGGAAGGACAGGACAGGGAAGGTCACTCTGAAGCTGTGACCTCTGCGTGGAGACCTAAAAAGAGCAAAGATGTGGCTACGCTTCCAGGCAGATGTGTTTGGTTTCTCCACATCCTACGGCTCCTCTTTTGGACACTTAACAGCAGAGAGGCTGCCGTCAGCACCTACTCTGTGGGTTTGCTGGGGGGAATTAATGAGACAAAGCTTGTCAAGCACTTAACAGTGAGCCTGACACAAACTAAATGTTACCTGTTATTGCAAAATTATCATTAACCCCAGGCTCACTGCAATTAGCATCAGCAGAGGACGGCCCACTTTATATTCTATCACTTGCATTGCCTCGTCTCTAAAGATGAGTAAACTTCACCCAGGAGCTTTTCTGTCACTTCACTTTGGGAGAGGTCGCTGGTAAATGCAGCTGCCAAAAGGAAGAAGTTGAACGAATTCTCCACGGAGTGTTTGGCTTGTTTAGAATACATAGTGCCTTAATCCCAGAGAGAAAAAAAAATAAAGCCAACCCCTTCCCAGGAACCTTTCAGAGAAGCGAGCCTGTCAAAAGGAAATTAACAAAGTGCACAGCAGATAATCAATAGTAATCAGCCTAGGAAATCAAAAAGAAAGCAATTGCCCTGCAGACCTACATCTTGTTTGCTCAATATTGCTTCGAGGTCAGGAGACAATGCCAATCCATTATGGTTCCTCCACGCAAAGGTAAATATATTCATGAACTTCCCACAGCAAGGGGGTGAGCCCTGTTTGTCACCAAGAGAGCAGCACGTGCAAAGGCCCAGGAAGTTCTGGGTGTGGCTTGGGAGGCTTCAGGTTCCACCCCACAAAGCCTTGAGTTGGGCGCCTCCAGGCCTCAACAAAGCCCAAAAGGGACGCAGAGGAACCTACACTGCCTCCTAGTGGCAGGTTCTGCAAAAACAAGTGACAAATCTGTGACTGAAAGAGGTTAATCTGGAAATGGGAGGTTGTGTCTCCTAAGACAAATGCAATAATATTCTCCACCTGCACGTTCTTCAGAGAAAAGTGATGGGAGGCTACGGCCTCTGACCTTGGATCTGAGTAGTCCCTGTCCCTTGTTTTTAACAGCTTTTAGAGGAATTTGGGGTGGTGCTTCAGCTCTTTGTTAGGTCTTAAAGGCCTTTCTCCTTGGGGTTTCCTCCTCTGCACACGTTGCTTTTCTAGGCAGTGATCACAGGGGCAGGAACTCACCCTGAACACCCTTCCCACAGTGGGAAGGGCAAGGTCAAGTGCACGAAGCTGGGATCCAGTAGTTCCCCTCATTGGTGGGCTCTCAGCTCTCCTTCCCCAGTGCCTGGAAATGTCTCCTCTCAAAGTCAATTCCTGCTTCTAGCTGGGGAGGAGGGCTGCTGCCAGTTTGTCATTTCTCAAAGATTGAAAAGGCATGTTTCTCTCTCAAACATGGGAGCCTGGTTCTTTTTAAGCTTTAACTTCTCTGAAAATTCAATTTCCTGACTTTGACCACTTTTGGTCTGATGATAATAGAGAAGTACAACTGGGACTCTGGAGATGCTTTGCTCATTTCTTTATTGAGCTCCAAATTAAACCTGTCCTTTCCCTCTAATGCTCCCCATTCCCCCAGGTCTGGTGTGTTGTACAGCTCTAGGAAAGACATTCACACTCTAGTCTAAGTGATGACACCAGAGAGAGTCGTGCCCTCATAGCACCTATCAAATCAGAGCACCCAGTCAATCTCAGCAAATGGTACCACCTTCTCACAGTTTCTTTTTTCGAAAGATTTATTTATTTATGCATACAAGAGCTGGGGTACAGGCCAGAGTCCAGGGCAGTGAGAGGATTCACCAGACAGAGTGGGGAACAGAACAGGGAGACTGACCGAAACACACTGCCGAGGGCAGCAGTGGATGAGGCAGGAGAAGTCTGCTGCGCCATGTGGGTCCCCTCCCTGGCCAGTGGCAGGGATCAAACTTGTGCCGCAGTGGCTGCGGTTTGCTTAACCCACTGCACCACCAGGGAGGCCCAGCCACCTTCTCACAGTTTCTTGAGGCAACCATTTTCTCTCCTTCACCCAACATGGTTAGCCAACAAAGTTTTGTGGATCCAACATAATGTTGTTCTATATAAAGTTATGAGGATTACATACACCTGGCATTATACCTGGCTCTGTCATTAAAGGACAGCTTGGACGCACATTTGCTTTCAAATTAGTTTCTATGTCTGCTCTTGACCTTTGTGATCTGTTCTCCACACTTTATCTAGAAAGATCTTTTAGCATGCAATTCATCAGACCCCCTTCTCATTTAAGCCCCTTGGTGGCCTTCTCTTACTCTTAGTCTGAAGCTAGAGTTCCACCATGAGCTACACAGGGTCGGCTGAGGGCATCTCTCCAGCTTCTCCCACCCACTCTTCCTATGGTCTTGGTTGCACCCACCCTGGGCTTTTTGCTCTTTGCTCCTGGCTCCCTCTGCCTCAGGACCTTTGCACAGTCTGCTCTCAGCCTCTCACCACCACGGTTCACTTGACTGTATCCTTGTCTAACCTCCAGCATCTCTCAGAGGGGCCCTCTCTGGCCGACAAGTGAATTATGACCCTACACGTCCACCTGATAACCATGTCCCAAACCCGGCACACGAGGGTGCTTCTTCAATCCACAATCCAGTGGGTGGTCAATCCATATTTGCTGAATGAATGAACAACGAAGGGCCAGCTTTGATTTCATTCATTCACTTAACGTAGTTAAGAACTTCTCACTGCTAAGGCACTGTGTTGGGGCCGTGGAAAAGCATAAAGCAGACTGACACACACACAGTTCCAGCTCGACGGGGAGCTCCCAACCCCCCCTGTGTCAGTCACCCACTCCACAATTCATATGGTCTGATACTGGTGCACTCTCAGCCTGACCAGAACTCAGCGCCCCCTAGCGGGCCGGGCCCACAAGGGCCGAGGACCGCAGCCTGCGGCCTTGGCCCACAAATGCTTTGCTTCCTGTTGCTGGTGGCCGCCAGACACCCCTTTGCACTGCGGGCTGGGAGCCGAGGCAAGTCGGAAAGGGCCGGCCCTTCGACGCTTTGCCCAGCAGTTCATCAACTCGGAACCTTCAGCCCTTCAGCGGGAGTCAACCAGCTTGAAGAACTCGGCAAGGCTCTAGGGAAGAGGCGGCCTCACGGGGAACCCTCCTGGCATCACCCCAGCCGCTGTGGCCGCTCCGCACCCCTGCCAGCCTTCCGTGGACACTGCAGCTGGACCCCGTGCTGCCCCTGTGCACCGGCAGGCCCGCAAGAAAGGGCTCACAGGACACACTCAAACTGGACCCTCACTCTGAGTGTGTCACACAAAGAGAGGGCGGGCAGGGAGACCTTGGAGAGAGGGACTATCTGAAATTTCTGTTTGTTTGAGTCTCAGGTGCTCTGTGTTCGAGCGCGGGGACCTGGTCCCAGGAATTACTGAGGCAGCCAAAGTAATAGAAATTGCAAGTAGGGGGACCTCCCTGGTGGCGCAAGGGGTTAAGTCTTTGCATGATGAAGCTATCATCAGTCACTGTAGCATGAGTTCGATTCCTGGCCCGGGAGGTGACGCACATGGTGCAGCAGGCCTCTCCTGTCTCCCCTCAGCAGTGTATTTCAGTTGCTCTGCCCGTTCTGCTCCCCACTCTGTTACTGGTGAATCTTCTCACCACCCCCAGCCCGCACTGCTGGCCTGTACCCCAGTTCTTGTATGTATAAATAAATCTTTTAAAAAAGAGAGAGATAGCAAATTGGTGGGGCATTTGCCCCCAGCCCTGTGTACACAGGTGACTAAATCATCGACTGGCTTCCCTGTCCAAACAATTTCGCCCACCACACTGCCCATGACATGCCATGCTAGACAAAAGGCGTTAGATTCTGATCAGTGGCTGCCTCACGATTTAGAGCACCCGCACAGTTTCAGGGCAACCCGTCTGCGCATGCCCAGTGATAGCTCGACCCAGAACAAGCTAGATGCAGCTGCCTCCCAGCCACATGCGCCACGTTTAAACACTTCCTCCCCGCTCCCTCCAGGGGCCAGGCTAATTCTCTTTTCCAGCACTGCTTCCCCATGCATGAACTTCTAATAAAGCTTTGTCTGGTTCACCTCTACCTTCTGGTGAATTCTTTCCCTAGAGGGCAAAGGACCCACTCTTTTGGGGCGAGGCCTGTAACCCAACTTTCATACACTGATTGTTGCTTCAAGCATAGATCTTGGGACTGAAATTTGCAAAGCCTGTTTGCGTACATATAAAATGGAGTGATTCTACTCCTAGACAACATACAGAGGTATTGCCTGTATCACATGGGCCCTGTGCAGGGGTGCGGGCTCACGGCGGCAGTCAGCAAAGCTAGTCTTCCTAGTACCTGCACAGACCCACTGATGTCAAGTAATTCTGTCTCAAAACAGCGGTATATTTCAGCCCCTGCTTCCTAGATTTCACCCCCTTCTTTATTGTTTTATTTTTTTCTGATTATAACATAAATCCGCAGCCATTGCAGCACGAGTTCAATCCCTGGCCAGGGAGCTGACCCACATGGGGCAGCAGACCTCTCCTCTCTCCCCGCTGCTCCCCTCCACTGCAGTACATCTCAGTCTGTCTACCTGTTCTGCTCCCCACTCTGTCTCTGGTGAGTCCTCTCACCTCCCACACCTCTGGCCTGCACCCCAGCTCCTGTATGCATAAATAAATAAATCTTTAAAAAAAAATGTTCAGAGACATTCAGACCATAGTGAGAGCGGAGTTTTGGACTTTCCAGTTCTTTGCTGCTGCCTGGTCATTAAGATATATTTACATTGTGATGGACACACGTGTGCCTTAGGACCAGCGCAGGCTGAGGTGTGCAGCTGCTGGCCCCCTCTGCCTGAAGCTGCCCTTAGGTTGAATAAAAGGCTTGGAAAGGAAAATTGAACGTTGCAGGCACCTTGGTAATATTCTCTGGAATGAAAGTGACATCTATTTCCCCTGGGCTATCACTCCAGCCCCGCCATCCACACCTGGCAGTTCAATTAAAATCCCGGCGTCTGGCCCAGGAGGTCCTGCTTCCAGTGGTCACTCTCAGACATCCATTGCTGAGGCTTTTTCAATGTCAGCCTGCTCTAGCCACCTGGTGGCCACTGAGCCCCCCCCCCCTCCCTCCCAGGGCTCCAGGTCACATGCCCAGCGGACAGGACTGACACCCGAAACAGGGCCATCTGCGAAGGCATTTTCCCTGCAGCGTCTGGCTGCTCTGAGATATTCTCCCACTCTGGTTTTCCCAGGAAGGACATGCTTTCTGGTCCAGCTCCCGGGATCTGCACTGAGTCAAAATGCTAAATAAAACCGAGGCACAGGCATTAAAGTCTCAGCGCTACCAAGCTATTGCTAACCACTGAGGCACGAGTTTGATCCCCAGCCTGGGGAGGGGGCCCATGTGGTGCAGCAGACCTCTCCTGCCTCACCCACTGCTCCCCTCAGTGGTGTGTTTCAGTCAGTCTGCCTGTTCTGCTCCCCACTCTGTCTCTGGTGCATCCTCTCAACCCTGTGCCTCTGGCCTGTACCCTAGTTCTTGTGTGCATAAATAAATAGAAATAAATCTTAAAAAGAAAAACAAAACTGGAGGGCTTGCGGCATGGAAAGCACCGAAGCCTCAGCCTCGCCTCTCAGCTAAACAAAATCTCCAGGGAAATAACGTCTTGGCTCCTCTTGCCCGTGGGACTCAAAGCTCTCTCTGCCCTGCTTCTCTGGGTTCGGCCTCGCAGACACGGCTGTCAGGCCAATTGTTTCCGGGCTGGGTCCTCCTGAGGAAGCCCTTCCTCTCGGAGTCCTGGTTCAGGGAAAAGATAGAAGGGACTGAGAGAATTGGTGGGAATTTGTAGCCCTGGAACCTAGCGGGCCGCTGTTGTTAGGTAAATCTGCCCCCTCCTTCCCTGCTGCCAGCACCTGTCCAGTAGGTGACCAGCAGGTCAACATCGCCTTGGGAGCCCCTGAAGACCCAGCAAGAGAACGGGCAAGAACGGGCGGATGCCAAAATACGAGCCGGGGTCCACTGGGGCTCGGTTACAGCACTGCTGTCTGCTCTGGCTGAACCTTAGAGGGCGCCCTGTGACTCAAGCAGTTTGGACTCTTTCTGGTACAAGGAGAGGCCGAGCGTGGGGAGGGCTGGGAGCTCTGGACATGGGTGGGGAGGGCCGCGGTGATGCACCCGGGGGGTACAGACTCACCCCAAGGCCCCGCTCCAAGGAGACAGAAGAGCTGTTACAATTTGATGCCTGTGGAAACAGGGTTTGGGGTCAGTACTGGCTCTCCCTGGCCCTGTTCCCCTTGGGGTGATGACAGGCAGCCCACACATTAATTGCCTGTGCCATGTTTGCCCCATAGGAGGGGAGCACCCCAGGTTAGGAGACTCAGAGCTTCGAGAGCGTGGCTGGGCAGCTGCCCTCCTCCCTCTGAGAGAGAGAGAGAGACGCCTCTGTGCGCCATGTCGGCCCACCCTCCCTGGGAGAGACAGAGGCCCTTGGCTTTTACTGCCCTTAGGAGGTAGGCAAATGTCTGCAGGGGAAGGAAGCCTTGAAATCCCTCCAGAGCAATACACACTCTGGCTGCCAAGCCTCTTTGCCTTTCAATCATCCTTTGATCGAGCTTGCTGTAGAAAGCCCGGATGGTGCAGGAACGCGAAAAAGAACCACAGGGGTGTGGAAGTAGCCACAGGAGTGTGTTAGTCTTCATGGCCCCAGTCCCCACCATTGTGTGCTTCCTAAATTCCAGCGGCACAACAAAAGTCTGAACTCACTTCAACTACCCCAGAAGGGGGTGCCACTTGATCCCCATTTTACAGATAAGGAAACTGAGGCCCAGAGCATTGTAAAAGCCTCATCCCCAAGCACACGGTGAGGGATGTGGGTGCAGAAGTCAGGCCATTGGCTCCAGAGACCTTGTGCGTCGTCCTGCCTCTCTCCTTGGTCACTGCAGCCTAGGTTTGGGGTTCGGACAGGGAGGAAGGTTCGCTGCCACCTGGGAGGACCTGAGAGAAGCCTCCAGTTTTCCTGAAAGTCACTGAGGGCACAGACTGATGCACGCCCCCGAGGACAAAACGGAGACTCGCATTCACCCTGAGTTCTGAGGCTTCGGTTGGCTGAGCAGACGACACACGCGAGCTGGGCCCTCTACACCCTTCCTGCCCGGCAGACAAGGGCGACGCTGGGAACCACACCACAGACTGAACCAAAGAGGGAGCTTGTCTCGGCCCCTGGGGTCTGGCCTCAGGGCGCCTCAGATGGAAACCCCTGGAAGCCGGAGGCTCCGCCTCAGGGCCGAGGGAGCCCCGCCCCGGAAAGGCATCCTCTCAGCCGTTTGGCTACCCGGAGTGACTGCCCAGGAGTGACTGCTGTGTGGGCGGCACTGACGCTCTTAGTGACGCTCTTAGTAGTGAGGACCACGGGCCGAGCATCACTCGCCTCACACGGTGACGGGAGAACGGGAGAAAGCGCCAGTCCAGTGAGCAGCGGGCATGGCTGGGGAGTCAAGGTTCCTGAGCAACTTGCCGCGCTGAGTTCAGCAGAGGCCCTTAGGATCTTAACCTCCGGGACCCAGAGAGGTCGCGTCGCCCTCGGGTGCTGAATCACAGCCGGTCCTGGTGCTGAGGCAGAGGCCGCCCTCCTCTCGCCCTGGCCAGCTCCTGAGTCCCGCTGACCTGAGGACCCCTGTGTGGGTGCCTTCCCGCCACCGGACCCATGGCTTCCCGCGGGAGTCCTGCTGGCTCGGGCTGCCGTCTTCCTCCTCACAGCGGCCGCTCCCACCCGCCCACTCCCGCGCTCCTGGCCTGCGTGGGGCCGGTCTCCCCAGAGGGTCCGTTGTAGTTTTCTTAATATGGCCAGAGTAGCCTCTCCCAATGCCACCTTCATATGACTGGAAGGTTCCCTGGGGCCTTCCAGGAAATCCGTTACCAGAACTTGTTTTAAGTTAAAAGCAGCTCCCTTCTTCCTAATTGAAGAAGCAACCATGCTCGCTCGTTTGCGATGCACCCCAGGGTGGACGTCGTGTGGGTGCAGGCTTGTGAGGGGACACGTCCTCTCTACCTGGGAACCGCACCTTCGCTCTCAGAGAAACAGCTTACCCCCTTCTTGTCTGTCATGTGACACCTCCCCCTTCTCTCACTTTGGGGAACACCAGTTCCCCAAACCAGGACAGAGTTCCCTGATCCGCTCCATTACTCTTTAGAACTGACAGCCATGCTAATTCTCCATACGAATGTTATTAACTGTCGGTCTCTCCTCCCACTAATCTCATGGATGTTCATTTGTTCTTCTGCTACTCTCTGAGGAATCAGGGTGGGGTGGGGGAAATTTCCCCCGTGCCCTGCCACCAGCATTTTCAAGGCTTTCAAAGCTCTTTGCCACCTAACGCTGGCCCCATAGTAACCCCCTCTCCAGGCCCCAGGTCACCCCATGATGCTGGCTGCTCAGGGCCCACTGCTCTCAAGTTAGGTAACTTCCAAGGCACTGGGGGCCTAGGCACCAAGACCAGGAAGAGGCTGGACCCAGGGCAGAGAGAAGCGGCACGTGGGTGGGTCAAGGGGGCCCTCGGGTGCGTGTAGCAGGCGCACGCGTGGTGATTCCTGTTTCCTTTCTGGAACTGAGTAGAAGGAAAACGTTGCCACCAAGATGTTAAGTAACTCCTAAATCCCTCTTTAATTAACAGGGTAATCTCAATGCCATGTTCGGAGAACACCTTCCTCCTGGTGTTTTAGCCTTGTAAATGGAGGGCTGTAGTCCTGGGCTTGCCATGCAGAACAGGAAAGTGAGGATTTGCTCAGGCAAATCCTCCTAGGAGATGTTCCGTTTAACGGGATAACTGACAGGGAAAGAGGAGGGAGGAAGATTATTCGGGATTTTGAGGGTTTGCCTTACAACCGAGATAACCACCTAAAACTCCAGTGTTTTCTTTCTTCAGAAACTCTTCTTAAGCCCAGGGAGGGTGTCCCAGAGGCCATTTAGCCCACAACTGCTATCGAGCACTCACGGGGCATGAGACACGGTGCTGCGGGTGCAAGATGCGACAGGAAACCAGTAGGTAATGTTGGAGCTTGCCCTCCGGAGGGAGAGACATACCTCAGACAAGTATCGCGGGGAATAAATTAATCATGGGGGGATACAGAGTAGGGTGGGTGAAGGGGAAGCCCCACTGAGATCTGCAGGCAGGTGGACACCTCTCTGAGGTGACACTGGAGCTGACACAAATGAACACCAGCCAGGCAAACAGAAGCTCTAGGAATTGGGTCCCACAGCCAGAGAGAAGCCCAGTTAGCACAGTCGCCTGATGCAAGAATGGGCTGGGATTATCCAGCAGGAGAAAATAAGTAGCAGGAAATAAATAAAATAGCAGCAGAGCATAAGGGGGAGTGGTCAGGATGAGACCAATGGCTGGTGAAGGCGGCAGGGTCCATCCGCTCCATTCAGCTGTCTTGTAGACCAGCTTGTAAGCCAAACCTGCCTTACTTCCTGTTTTTATGAATAAAGTTTTATTGGAAGGAGCCATATCTGTGGGTGGTTCTTCTGTGGCTGCTTTGGAGCTTGCATGGCTGGGCTGAGTAACTGACAGGGCTCACAGAGTTTAATATATTTACTCTCTGGCCTTCTACAAAAAAGGCTGTGACTCCCCAGGGTAGATCGTGGTGTGTAGTTTGGGTTTCATTCTATGTGCAACTGAGTGGCCACTAGGGTTCTTGCACATTCCACTGATACGTTTTATTTTTTAAAAACATTCTTTTTTTAAAATTTATTTATTTATGCACACAAGAGCTGGGGTACAGGCCAGAGTCACGGGAGGTGCGAGGATTCACCAGAGACAGAGTGAGGAGCAGAACAGGCAGACTGACTGAAACACACTGCTGAGGGGAGCAGCGGGCAAGGCAGGAGAGGTCTGCTGCATCATGTGGGTCCCCTCCCTGGCCGGGGATCGAACTTGCGCTGCTGTGCTGTGGATGCTTCACAGTGCGGCGCTCAACCAGCTGTGCCACCAGGGAGGCCCACTGATATGTTTTAAAAGACCATTTTGGCTCCTGTGGAGGAGGACTGAGCAGGGGAGGAGGGGCCAGGGAGGACAGTGAGGGGTTCCTGGGTCTCCCACTGCTCCCGTTGTGTTGCACACCAGCCAAATTCAGATTGGGCAGCGCCTGCCGATTTCCTGCTGTGTGTTAGTCATCATGCAAAGCGCTTCCAGAGGCTGCCAATGCTGAAAGATACTGTGTGTCTAAACAATTCCATGCCTGGCACACCAAAGCACTAAGGAAATGCTAATAAAATAGTTTGTAAGAACCTGGCCAGGAGCATCAATCTGCTGTCTAAGGCGGGATGCTTCAGAAGCAGATCCCGAGATGAGGCTGGGGCACAAGGGGGTGTGAAGGAAGTCTTCCAGTGGACGGGGTGAGGAAAGGGGTCAGGCAGGAGAAGATAGCTTGAAAGGGTTGATCTCAAGCAAACACAGCCCTGGGCCGAGGGGCGGGGGCTCTGCAGTGTGAAGTTGGGTCTTCGAGCGTCCTGCGTTCGGTGGGTATTGGCCTCCTGTGCCCCCACGTTGGTCTTCCATGAGGTCCTTGATCTCCAGGCACTTCTTGCTCTCGGGGCTCATAGGCAAAACTGCGTCAGAAGCCAAGGGTGATTTCAGGAGAGCAGCTGCTCTGAACGTGGAAAGCAGAAGCACACAGAAACAGGCGGGCACAAGATTCAGGACGTCGGAGCTGGTGGAGTGTTGCCTGCTGCCCAGCCCCATCGTTCCAATTAGGAGACTGGATCTCGTGGACAGAGGTTCATGAGCTGTCTCTGCAGGCTGGCGCCAAATCCCATCCTCCAGTCTCAGTTGAGCAAAGCCCCGTTTCCTCCCTCCAGCCAGTGGTCATCAAAAATTAAAGGCCTCGGTGCTTCCCGTGGCGTGAAACGATTCTGCAGGTATGCTGGCCGCACTCTGGAGCAGATTGTCTCTTAATGCCTGTAATAGCTTAGTCAAAAACAAATGATGGTCGTAAAACTGGGAGCATTCGCTGTCCTCTGAATAGTCAAGGAAGGTTATCAAAATACCAAAGTTGGGACAAATGTAGTTTCTTTTATACAGTTTCGGTCCTCTCCAAGCAAGGGTGGGAGATAAAGAATTTCTTCTTCCAGCAGCAATAAATCAAGCAACACTCCGTGGACAGTGGAAATTGATTTTTCTCACTCTTCACATAGCCATGGCATTGCTGGAGCCACGGTCTGAGGCACTCACATTGACAGGCTTCAACTCGGCCACATCAATTATCAAAATAAGAAATGTCAGGCCTTGGCATGGTGATGGTGCGATAGAAACCGTGTTCCTCCACCCCCTGCCGTGCCTTTTTATTTAAAGTCTAACAAGCCTTGAGCAGGCCGAAGCTCTGAGAGTCTTGCCAGCCTTCTCGAAATTGCCTTCTGTTTTCCTGTATACCCTAGTGTAGCCCTGGAGCTCAATCCCAGGCCAGGTGGGCTGGTGGAATTAGAGACTGTGGCTCTTTCTCTGTCCCTCTCCTCTTTCATTTCTGAACTCAATGGCCCAGCTTGAGAAATGTTGCTTTCTAGCAATATAAAAGGAACCAATGCAAAACTGCACCTTTTCATCATCATTGGCAATGCAAAACAGACCCTCCAATTTCCAGACACTCCCCAAGAATGCCTGAGAATGAGCATAAGGACTGTGAGAGCAGAGACGGAGTAGCAAGGCAGAGTCAACAGCCCAAGCTCACGGTCTCTTGCTGGTGTCCCGTCGCGACCAACCCATCAGCCAGAACAAGTCACACGGTCAGGTCTAAAGTTATGGGGCGGTGGAGTCCACTGGCCCATCATCATGTGACCAGGGTAACAGGGTGTCATTAACACTTTCCCCAAGGCAGTGCAGGGTGTCTGCATTGTCCAGATGTTTTGCTCCCTCTCTCCCTGCCTCCCTTCCATTTTCAACAGAAGATGAATCAGGGTGATGAGTGGTCACCTAAACAATTAGACAGGGTTTGCCAAAAACCGAGTCCTTTAACCTATATCAGGAAGGCGGCAGCGGCTCCCAGTAGATCCCATCAGAAGATTCCTAAGCCCAAGTGAGAACTTTTGATTCATCCAGTAAGACCTCAGAGTGACATGGGACTATGGCACTGTTTCATCCCAGACACAAATTCCCGAAGAAGCAGCGCTGTGCTTTCTCGACCCTCTTCCATGTAAAAAAACCACCTACTGCGTCTGCTACCATACTATGTAGTATGCACTATGCACGACGCATTATGTACCATGTACTACGCTCTACGCATTACGTACCAGGTGCTATGTACTACGTACTACCTGCTACGCAGTAGGTACGTCCCATTCATTTGCTGTCCGTCCCCACGAACTCCTTGACATGGCTCCTTCTGACGCGGCTCCTTCTGATGCCATTTTATTGATGAGGAAATTGAGGTTCAGAGAGGTTGGCTAATTTGCCCAAGGTCACAGATGAGTAAGAGCCAGGACTCAACCCTAGTCTTTAGACTGCAGTTCCTGCTTCTGTCCCATGTATTCTAATCTTTCTGGCTTCAGTAGCCAGCTCTGTCTCCGTCATCCCTCAGAAATGGGACACTGCAGAGAAACAGGAGCAGACCGGTGTTGAGTTAACCATGGGCAAGGGGGATGCATTATTCTGTCCCCCGCCACCGTCCCAGATAGCCCAGCACATAGTCTGTGAGCACCGGGGAACAACATACATCGTAACTATTAATGTCCCAGGAACCCTTGGAAGCAGATAATAAGGCTAAGTGAGAGTTAGGGCGTAAGTCGTCAGCTGGTGTCTCTGGCCTTGCGGGCCTTCTCTGTAAACTTCTGAGCCTCTTTCTGCACGAGGACTCTAAAATGAGTTTCCCAATTTTTGGCAGGCAGGTGAGGTGTGACAATTTCTCCCTCTTGCAACAGAATATCTGAACCCTCAAGGCACAGATTAAAAGGTAAAAGGACACTTAACCTGAACTGCCTGCAAAATGACAAGTCTATCCCTTACCCTTCTGCCAGCAGAAATACAAAGGGTTTTGTTCAGTTATTTTTTTCTTTTCAGTACTGAAATGTGACCCAGCCAGTTATGATAAAGAGATTAATTGTTCTTCTTTCAGCAAACTCTTTAGTAAGGAGACATTCAAAACCCACAATTCCCCTTGTTGTAGCCACAATGCCAGGTTTGGAGAGGTAGGAGAGATGAAGGGGGGCTGTTTGGTTTCATTTCAGACCCTGGTGAGGGGCTCTGTCCCGGGGATACAGAGGCTGTGTCCCCACTCAGCCCACAGCTGACTTCTGCTGAATTTTAATGAAGAATAAAGGGAGCGGTGAGTCCCTCGATGGGGAGCAAGCAGGTCTGATTCAGGGACGCGCTTCCCCAAGCTTCCTCCCACCTATGCTTTGGTCTAATCACAAGGACAGGGACCCCCAGTCTGGCTGGTGGCCCCCCTCTGCAGGCTGGCCGGCAGCAGACGAAGCCAGCTTCCCGAGTCCTTGCTTCCCTAGGAGCGAGGATACACCAGGCAGGGGGGCCCCAGGGTCGGCCTAAGCTGGAGGGGAAGTAACGATGCCGCCCTGGCAAGGAAGGGCACCCTGGGTGGGCTCTCTGGAGAGCAGGGTGTCCATCCAGATGCCGAAAACCGTGGGCCACCGAGGCAGGGACGCAGGTTCGAATCCGGCTGAGCTGGGCAAGCCTCCCTTTCTTTTTTTTTTTAATTTTTTTTTAAAGATTTATTTATCTATGCACACAAGCACTGGGGTACAGGCCAGAGGTATGTGTGGGGGGGTGAGAGGATTCACCACAGAGAGCGGGGAACAGAACAGGCAGATCAACTGAAGTACACTGCTGAGGGGAGCAGCGGGCACGGCAGGAGAGGTCTGCTGCGCCATGTGGGTCCCCTCCCTGGCCGGCAGCAGGGATCGAACTCGTGCTGCAGTGGCCGCGGTTTGCTTCATAGTGCGTTGCTCAACCCACTGCGCCACCAGGGAGGCCCGCAAGCCTCCCTTTCTTTCACCACCAGCCTCCAGGAGGGGCGCCGGCGGGTTGCTCCTGAGGACAAATGGTGGTCTCTTAGTCAGCGTAGGCTGTTCCCACAAATTACCATAAATGAGTCATTTTAAACAGCAAGTATGAATTTTCCATAGTGCTGGAGGGAGGAAATTTGAGATCATGGTGCCAGCAAAGAGGGGTTCTGGTGACAGCCCTCTTCCTGGTTTTCTTACATGCAGAGAGAGGAGGAAAACAGTGAACTGGGGTCTCTTCATCCTCTTATCTGGGCACTAATCCATTACAAGGTTCCACCTTATGACCTCATCCAGCTCCCTCGAGTTCCCTCACCTCCAAGTACCAGTGTATCAGAGATGATGACCTCCTCTCTAATATCTGGAGATGTTAGAATTAGAAATAATAGATATTAGGTAGTATGAATCTGGGGGACACAAAGGTCCCACTCATAACACAGGGGTCCAGCAGGAAGCAGGGGGTTGAGGCCTGGAAGAGAGGGCCCCTGTGGGAAGGGATGGTTCATGCTCTCATCCTCCTCCACAGAGAACGTGGCCTCCCAAGTTCAGGGGCATCCTTGGTATAATCTAGGGACAGGTTAGCTGTGCAGCCAACTTCCTCTCCAGCCAGTGGGGTGTCTGGAAGCCTTCGAGGAGCCTGCTCCAGTCAAAAGGTGGCTTTGTGCACCCGCTAATTCTCCAGGTTTCTCTGAGGGGCCAAATCACTGGAACATTCACCCCACTTGGCCAGAGCCTCATCCCCGCTCTGAATTGGAGGCCGAATGCCACTTGAATGGTCATTAAAGCTCTATTCCAAGGGGACCCTGCCGAGCCCTGGGCACGGAGGGTGTCCAGGCCAGGAAGAGGCTGCCCCCCCACGCTGTGCCCCTGCAAAGTGGCAAAAGAGCAGCAAACCGCAGCGATTATGCAAATCGGGAGCCTGCATCTCATTTCCTTGTGTGCAATGCGTGGGAATCTGCTCAGACTCCCTCTTAATGAATGTTAGTTGCTTCTGGAGGCCATGCCTTCCAGGGAGCTCTTTTTTCCAGCTTCTTTAATGAAAACCAAAGCTCTGTAACATACTGTGGAACTTGACTTTTAAATTTCATGTATGCGGATTTTTATTTTATTTCTTTACAGAAAAGTTTTCATCCCCCCCTCCCCTTTTATCTTGAGTTAGGATTGTACTTGAATAATCCTCTGGGTGGAGGGGTGAAGGGAAGGTGAAAGAGAATTTAGGGGCAAACATAGCAATGACATTTAGCAAGCCTGGTGGAATGTAATTTTTGCAATCTGGAAACCCCCTGTCCTTGTTCCCATTTTATGGTGGGGGAAGGGCAGGTGTTCAGAGAGGCTGAGTAATCTGTATAAAGTCACAGAGCTGGCAGGCAGTGGAGCTGGCATTTGAAAGAGCATCTACCGGGCTTCAAAGCCCATTCTTTCCCCCCTGAACACATTTTTGCCTCCCCTCACACGAGAAGACAGACTTAATCCAAGTTCACCAGGGTGAATTTAGCATATCTGGATTCACATGTTTGAATTTTATAGACCAGCTTAAGGTTAAAAGCCTGTTTAGATCTGATTATGTGCAACATAATCCCTCTGCTGGCCTCCCGCTGTATCCCACATAAGTTATTGTCCTGCTTTCTGTCCCGCCCAACCTGCCCGGCTCCCAGGCCCAGATTAGGGGCCCTGTACCCAGAACCACTCCTAGCAGATGAAGCCCACACTGATTTCCCTTTCTGAGTCCCCAAGGCCTGTGCCAGTTTCTCACGGCTGGCCCTCAAGCCTTGGCCCCTCTCACCCATACAATGGCCCCGCTTTGCCCTTCGCTTGGTCCTGTCTGGCTGGTAAGTTTGGGAGAATGAAAGGGGCCTCCAGAGCCCGCCAGCCCATGGGACTTATGCATTCTTGTCTCTTAGCCCAGAAGGAAGTTCTGGGAAAGACAGCTCCTACAGTGGGGGGCTGGGGGCCCTGGTCCCTCAGTTTGCCTATCACTTGAGCAAAACCCAAGTCCTGTTTCCCCACCTGCTCTCTTTATAATGCTCGTGACTTTCATTTCTTTCTCCAGTCTCTACCTCTTAGTGGAAACCTAACAAGGGATATAAAGGCAGCCACGTAAAGCTCCACCACCCTGTGTTGTCTGTGATCATTTCATGTGTGTAACCCTAACCTCTCTGCATGAACAAGAGGTGCCCAAGACATGCCTGCTGTGTCAGTAGACTACTTGAAGATCTGCTTCTGGATCTCCCTCATCGCCCTCCAATCACAGGCACTTAGCAAATTTTGGGCAATCGCCATTAACATTTGCTGCCCTTGGAGCTGTGGTCACTGTATAAATGAAGAATATCGGTGTCAGGGATGCATCCTATTTGGCAACATCTTCTATACCGCACATTGTGATAAAGTGGCACATTGTGGACCATCCTCTCTGGTTCACTCTGAGCTGTGCAAATGCACAGTCAGGCTGCAGCAGAACTCTGATGAGGATGGGCCCAAAGCAGCTGTTATTTGTTTCGTTAGCTTTGAGGAAACAGAGGGTGGAAAGCAAGTGGGCGCAACAACTGAGAGAACCAAGCACCAGTTTTGGCTTTGCTCCTCACCTAGACAAGGCAATTCTCTCTCTGGACCTATTTTCTTACTTAGGAAAACCAAGAGCTGCATTAGCTGAATCAGGGAAAACAGACAGGCATCATCTTGCAAACCCATTCCTATGGCTCAGGACGGGCTGCTGTGATGGTGTACCAAGAAGGATCCTTTGCCAGTTTCTGATCCTCAGGAAGGTGCTGCAATTAATTAGTCATGTCTGCCATGTGCCCTGTAACCAACTAGTAATGTCTGTTGTGGCAATAAGATTAGTGCTCTCTGTGTTGTGATCAACTAGTGATGTCTGCCATGGAAACAAGAAAGAGGAATAGGGCTCAGTGTTTTATGATAAATTAGTGATGTCTGCTATGGAAACAAGAGGAGGAATGGTGCTCTGTATGCTAAGTGTTTGCTATTCCAGGGCCAGATGAATACAGTGAGGCCTGGGTTAAGGACTGAGAAGCAGTGTAACCCAGGAGATGAGATCAGAGCCTCTGTGTAGCACCAACTGCTTGATTCAAGTGTCTGCTCTAAACATGTGACCTTGGGCGAGTCTTATCTCTTCTCAGTGTCTCCGTATTCTCTGCTATAAAATGAAGACAGTAACAGTACACAGTTAATGGGATGGTATGAGGACTCTGTGAGATCATCTGAGAAGCTCTGTGAAAAGTGTTTAGCACTAAGTGTTACCTATGTGGCAGCCTAAGTTCAATGGTGATTAATGTTCTAATTCAATGATAATGAAGAGAAGAACTTTTCATACTTCTCATAATGCAAATGAAAAAGACAGGTTTCAGAACAGCATGCAATGTACACATTATATCCACACACATACTAACATCCACACATGTCAAAAGCCTTGGCAAGGTGTAGGGAAATGCTCATCAAAATGTTAAGGGTGATTCTATCTTGGTGTTGGAATATAGGGTTAGTGTACAATAAGCATCTCCCTGGGTAATGAATTATTTTTAAAGATCAAACCAAATAAGCAAACACGTAAAGCCTCACATCACGTCTCCTCTCCAAAGGGAAGGGCTGGAGTCTGGGGTCACATGAGAAGTGATCTCCCATGACAGGTGAGCCCAAAGCATGATTGGCCCATTTTCAGCAGGGAACAAAAATGGCATCTCAGGGATTAAGCTGGGTCTGGCCATTAACCCACCGGAATCTCTTGCTTATTTCCGGTGTGAGAACCAGGCTAGCCAGTGAAGACCTTGCCAACCACCTGCCAGAGCAGTGTGGGCTCAAATGGGAACCATCTTCAGGAGCTTAGAGTAGAACTTAGAGGTTTCCCTCAATGCAAGAGTAATTAACAAGACTTGTAATTAATCAATTCTTCCCAGGCCTTGGGCTACTCAAGGCTGTGCACAGGGAATGGAAGACAAATGGATTTCTAAGGTTTTGTGTGGGTTTTATTAAAGAGAAGAAATCTTGTCATGTATAGAAATCAAGGAAGCAGTTGTTTTTGAATAGAAATCTACGGAGCAACTCATTATAAATTTGAAAAGAAGAAAAGTGTGCAGTTATGAGTTTTTTCATACATTGCTCTGACAGATAGGGCTCAGTGTTCATACCTGGAATATGGAGCACATAGGATTTGCTCCCTTATGAGCTCAGTGAACGCCTGGTCTGCAAGACAGGTTCCAGTGCTGGAAAGGCGGGCCTGTGTTCCTTTAATGACATCAGGGCTCCTGGGAGGGGGTGGGGGACTTCGTGTCTGCAGCTACAGCTCACAGGTACTGCCTTGAAACCGTCTGAGGCATTTTCAAGGATGGCACTTTAAAACCTTTTAGAATGAAATCATGCAAACTTGTACAAAATAGAACAACAACAAAAAATAGTACAGAGAGGCCCCCTGTCCCCATAATAAAGCATCTCCCAACAGGGGCATCTTCAGAACCAGGAGACTAACTTGGAACAATGTATAGGAGGTCACCAGCTTTTATGTGCACTCCATTTGTTTGGGTGGTCGGTGGGTCTTTGCTCTATGACATCTTATCACCTGTAGTCCCATAGGACTAACCAAGGTTAGCAGCTTCTGGAGGAGACAGGTGATGAAGTCAGAGATACGCTGAGCCTCAACCTGAACAGGAGGCAGCTTCCCTCTTTGGGAAGGCACAGCCCTAAGTTCCAAGGCAGATGGCTCCTTCTTAGAAAAACCAACCAAAGGGAGCAATTTGCCTGGTTCCCTCCCTGGGCGAAGCTGTAGGACCCCTCCCCTGCAGCTTGCTTCCCTCCATTAATTAGGGGCACTGCCTCTTCTGACCACTCTGTCACTTCCCCTTATGACTAATTCCTTGATTCACAGTTGTCTCCTTGTACCCAGCTGAAGTCTTACCCTGGAGGACGTTGAAGAGAGGCTAAAGAGGGCAGACTCTAGCACTTGGCCTGGGGAAACAGTGGCGATAGCCGATGGGATAGTTTTTAAAGAAATCTTAGCATGTCTAACGGAGCTCATGTTGGTGCAGGAGAAGAGCTTCTAATAGAATTGGGGTTCCTGCTTAGAATATCAGCGAGGCTTCGACTCATTGACAAGCCTGTACCCCAGTGCTTGTATCCTCTATGTTGAGGATTCTGAGGGTAAAGCTGGGAGAGATGAGGCAGGTCTGCCAAGCAACCGAGGATGCATAGGTCCTGATGATCTACTGTCCATGATAGAATCCTTTACGAGCAGGAAACAGGTCCAGCATGAGAATGACTTGCCTGTGGTCACCCAGGAAACTGGAGACAAGGATTCTTCTATAAATTAGCGGTCTTTTTCTAAGTCTATCCAACGCTTATAAAGCTTTCTTCGCAGAAGCTAGGGCTCAATCAACTCAGTTTGGAGAGCAACACAATCCTTTGAGCTAAAGATAAATATTTGCCTATCCAGGACCTGGAGGCTGGCGTCCACAATCCCACTAGCAACAACATGACTTGGGTTTATTGAACAACTACTATGTAGTGGGCCAGGGTTAGAGCTTTCTGCTTACTGGTCCTGCCACCCTGCACAACAACATCTGAAGCATAAACTCTTCTTATCCCCTCTTCATGGGATAGGAGTTGCGGCTAAGACACCAACCTTAACAGACTCAGTTAAGTTCTCACTATGGAACATGGCTTGTGCTAGCCACAGTTACAGTTGTAGGCATTCTCCATGGAGTCCTCCAAAGTCACATGAGCAGGATCAGCTGTGACCCCCATTTTACAATGAGGAACAAAGAGATTAAAACATGCATACAGGGCCTCCCTGGTGGCGCAGTGGGTTGAGCAACGCACTATGAAGCAGACCGCAGCCACTGCAGCACGAGTTCGATCCCTGCTGCCGGCCAGGGAGGGG